>JASPKZ010007186.1:317500-417500 GCA_030220185.1 Diploptera punctata | reverse complement strand
CATTAGCCATGATTTGGGATAATTGGAAAATATTAACTGAAGATAGGGAAGTATGGAGAGCTTATGTATGTGCGGCCATAACCGGTGAGTGAGTGAATGAGGTTAAATAGAATGAGTGAATAAGTAATAACGTATATAAAAAAATCGGAAATAAATAAAGAATAGTTTACCTCATAGCCGGTATCTTTATACGAATGTTCTATAAATACGCAATTGCAATTACTCTTCTTCAAACTCTCTTTCTGTCAAATTTTATAGTTTGTAACAAAAAGTAGTTAAAATTTTGAAAGTACCATTTTCAGATCCAGATGAAGAAGCCCATTTGAAGATATAATCTGAAGCCATTAATTTGTGGGGGTTTACGATACCCTAAATCACGCTTCTGACTACCATTTGTGGCGTTTAAAAAACAACACAACCACGGTCTGCCTACCATTTGTGCGCGCGGGGCGACACATGACCACAATAAATAAACCACGTTCTCTGACTACCAATTGTGGGTAAGTGACCCACACTACTGCTATCTTCAATCCGGGATCGGGTTTTGTAATTGCTGTTTCTATTAATGTGGATCTGAATTCCAAAGAGGATATCTTATCAGGAAAATGGCTTACCTCGGGCCCATAGAAGGTAGCCGTTGACTCGTCTTTCTTTCTCTGATGTATATACATATATGAATTCTGATTATTAAATACATACAGTGAGTGAACAAAATAATTGTGTTTTAATAATGCTAATCAGCATGATAATTGAGGAGCTCGGAATGGTTTCTTACTTGAGTGATTTTCATTACAGGATAGTGAACAACTATTTATACTTAAACAATGCAAGAGGGGCGTTGTTTAAAAGATAACTTTTAATATAAACAAGTTGGCTGAGTAAAAGTAAATTAACAACAAAAGATGATGGCATTTGATCAAACGATCAAAGTAGCCGCACAGATAAATAAATAAGTAAGTAACGTACCATACATCACACAACACTCACACATGTGTCCGAGTTTCGGGGATAACCTCTTCCCTAGACTGTCGGACCAACTCAAACAGGCCTCTTCTTGGCCTCAGAACAACTTGTCTATGTAGAATTCCATTCTTAACTTTCCAGTCGCATAGTGACCTGGAACCGGATTCCACTCTTGAATCCGTTCAAACAAAAACGCCGATTGCTAGGATGATCGAATGATACTGTTCTGTTAGGTGCACCATGTATATAAAGGTTCCGAGGTAGAGGGGGAATGCGCCGTAGACATGCGCGGAAGGAAGGATGAAGAGGGAAGGGGTAGCCACTAGGAGAACATGGATATTGGCATATTTCACAAATGTTCCTGTGTAGGGAGGAGAACAAAGATACCATACTGAACCGAAAAATGCACTTTCGGTTCAATAACTCCCCCTGCGCCCTCCGGGTAAAAGAAAACAGTCCATAAACTTCAAAACAATGTCAGGTAGAAAAATCCCACGTTGGGAGGGGCACATCAACACTATCAGATTCCAAGCGGTAAACTTCGACACAAATCTCCATCGTCCCCTAAATCACAATCACCAGACTCGCTTCTATGTCGACTACACAGGCGCTGAAAATTAATTCCATCTAGACTCAGTCGCCATAGTACAACTCTTGCGGTGTTCTAGGTGAAGAACAGGGTGACGATACCATAACTGGATTGCCGGATCGCAATCCCGCTCCACCGCTATCCAGGAATCTGCAGTTACAGAACCACCATGTCGGTCAGCTGGGCACTCGGGGTCGGCCGGATCCACCAAGTGCTCGACTGCCGAACATTCCGGGCTGCGTCGTCATGCCAATATTAAGGAAGGGTAAACTGAAACAAAAAACAGGCGAAGACAGGAGAACGGAATCTCAAACGTTCTAGTTTAACATGTGACATAATACAAAATGTTTTCGGAACAAACCTCCTTGGATTTAATCTATAACAGAACATATTCTACTAACGAGTTGTTTTATAACGTGGCCATCGACGCTTACTAACTTCTAGTTACCCTTGATTGTTAGAATTTAGCCTGCGCCTTATTAACAAAACCTGGACCACATATACTGAAGCTCACTCAAGGATCTCTCACAAACGAAAATGGCTCAATCAGCCCATATACCGATGTCCAAAAACTAGCTTCTCTAATATCCAGAACATATATATAAACTACGCCGAAACCTACTCTTGAATATAGTTTACATAACATCTTTACATTACCATCAATATCCATACCTAGTAAACTCAATTCTCGGACCGGATTGTCCTTGGATATAACATCTATCCCACTAGGCATGTTTACAAAGTACACTGAACAAAAGATGTTAACAACTATAAGCGAACGTAGTTTAGTATACATAAGTCACTCTCTGTTTACATACAAAGAAAGATGAGCCAATATCATTTACGTGAAAACAGTTCAAACGTGTAAATAAATACTTTTCAATAACTTTAACATAGATACCAAGTATCGAAAACAAATAGTTATCCACGGGATAATATCTCTGAAAAATGTCGACTTTCTAATTCCAAACTTCATTTACGACCATGCAGAGTGTATACCCTTGTTTTGGCACTTGAATCCAAAACTCCAAAACTTTAGTGGAAAATTTTAAATCGATACTACTTGAACCACTGTCAATAGAATACAGCATATCTTTCAAAGCCGAAAGATACAAAACCAGACGCTCTGATACCATTTGTGGGGGTTTACGAAACCCAAACCACGCTCCTGCGCAACCATTTGTGGGGGTTACGAAACCCTAAACCACGCTTCTGACTATCATTTGTGGCGTTTAAAAAACAACACAACCACGGTCTGCCTACCATTTGTGCGCGCGGGGCGACACATGACCACAATAAATAAACCACGTTCTCTGACTACCAATTGTGGGTAAGTGAACCACACTACTGCTACCTTTAATCCGGGATCGGGTTTTGTAATTGCTGTTTCTATTAATGTGGATCTGATTTCCAAAGAGGATATCTTATCAGGAAAATGGCTTACCTCGGGCCCATAGAAGGTAGCCGTTGACTCGTCTTTCTTTCTCTGATGTATATACATATATGAATTCTGATTATTAAATACATACAGTGAGTGAACAAAATAATTGTGTTTTAATAATGCTAATCAGCATGATAATTGAGGAGCTCGGAATGGTTTCTTACTTGAGTGATTTTCATTACAGGATAGTGAACAACTATTTATACTTAAACAATGCAAGAGGGGCGTTGTTTAAAAGATAACTTTTAATATAAACAAGTTGGCTGAGTAAAAGTAAATTAACAACAAAAGATGATGGCATTTGATCAAACGATCAAAGTAGCCGCACAGATAAATAAATAAGTAAGTAACGTACCATACATCACACAACACTCACACATGTGTCCGAGTTTCGGGGATAACCTCTTCCCTAGACTGTCGGACCAACTCAAACAGGCCTCTTCTTGGCCTCAGAACAACTTGTCTATGTAGAATTCCATTCTTAACTTTCCAGTCGCATAGTGACCTGGAACCGGATTCCACTCTTGAATCCGTTCAAACAAAACGCCGATTGCTAGGATGATCGAATGATACTGTTCTGTTAGGTGCACCATGTATATAAAGGTTCCGAGGTAGAGGGGGAATGCGCCGTAGACATGCGCGGCAGGAAGGATGAAGAGGGAAGGGGTAGTCACTAGGAGAACATGGATATTGGCATATTTCACAAATGTTCCTGTGTAGGGAGGAGAACAAAGATACCATACTGAACCGAAAAATGCACTTTCGGTTCAAATTCCTATAAGAATAAATTCCTTGCTAGTCTGTTTACATTGAATAATGCATAAGATACCTCAATTATATTTTTTGTGTAATATAATAATTGTCTCACTATTATATATATATATATATATATATATATATATATATATATATCAAAATAATGAGCATGACAATTATGGCACATTCACAAATACAGAATACATTGTGATATGTACTCGTAAGACAGCAAAGGAGATAGGAATTAAATGGTGTAACATTTTTCATCCTCGAGACTGAGTTAGGCTTTCTCAGTATTTTCACTTGCAAGTCTCATTACCACAGGTGACATTTGAGGGAGGTCTCCTAGATGTTGCCCCCCCTCTAGAAGATATTGAATCTCTTTTTTAGCATCGTCTTATGTCAATGATATACATTTTTACTGACTATTTACCTCATACCCCAAATGTGAGTCAATGACCAATCACGATTCAATGAAATTTGTTTTTACAACCAATGACAGTCGTGTTTCACCTCGCTCTTTATCCAATCCTCTTTACCAGCTCCTGCTTTTGTGATAAAGAAAGCTCCTCCTTTCTAATATTTTGAACACGTCAGAGCATTATTTTGCAGTGACTGACTCTCCAACAAATTCATTAAATATAGCAAATAATGAACAAATACCTTCGAACTGCACATTTGATAATTGTGTGTTCAATAATTGTGTTTTTAACCTTTACACTGCTACGAACGGGTATATCCGTTGGCATAGAAAATGCTTGCCGTGCTATGGGTGTGTATATCAATTCTCAACTCCAAACGCCTACTAGTTATATAATGCATATTGCATTGCTTTCAAACTAAGCAGGCATATACTGCCATCTCTTAGGAACCTAAATAAACTCTTTCCATATTTCTCCCTGCATTGAGCAAGGAGGGTTTTAAAGACTAGAAATATCTCAGCAGTGAAAAGGTTAAGTAATGATTTTACTGAGTATTTACTAAGAAAATAAATTAATAACATGTCATGTTCATAAGTAATGCCACGAGTGATTTCCAAATTATCGATACATTCACGACTCACGAAGTGAGGAGTGAATTTTATCTAGAGAATTTGGAAATCAAGAGTGGCATTTGTTAGGACTATTTAACGAATAAAATTAAGCTGTTTACTCACAAATCATTATTTTACTGTAGTTATTTTAAAATATTTATATATTTAATATAAACGGCGATGTTTGAAAACAAATGAGAAACGATAGGTATGCTTCATCTGCTTCTTATGTTTATCACTGCAACCAGATCACACTATTTATTGCCAAAGGAACGCAATATTGTAAGAATGCACTCTAGTGGAGAAAAAATGAAACATCAAACTGTACATTAATTCATTTCTGATGTCGTATGATGTAAATATGACAATTATATTTTTCTGGATTATTACCTGGAGAAAAAATACATTTCAGAAAGTGCAAACAGTGGTTTCTTTTTTTGTGGCATAATAAATTGCTACAAATGTTTTTATATTAACTCCTGCAAGCGCTATGTGTTGACATATATGCACTATATATACAATCTGGTAGCCGTATTTCTTACAGGCTCAGTCACTGCAAAATAATGGTCAGACTTGTTCAGAATATTAAAAAGGAGAAGCTTTCTTTAATATGGTAAATTTAACACTGATAAATATTTCGTGAAACACGACTCTGATTGGTTGTAAAACAGAAATCATAGAAACGTGATTGGTCATTGACTCCCATTTCGGGTATGAGTTAAATAGTCGTTATAATTTAATTTTTTAACACCCTTATGTTTTACATTAAGTTATTGATTTGTTCAAGCTATAATTTTTATTACTATTAATACTCATAGAGTTTGATGTGATTCAGCTTTTCTCAACTAGGGTGCATTCTTACAAAATTGCGGTCCTATTTGGCAATAAATTATATTGTCAAGTTGCAGTGAATAAACAAATGAAACATAACCACACATTTCTGATTTATTTTCAAACATTGCCGTTTACATTAATCTATAAATATTTTAAAATGCCGGTAATTATATTTAAATAATGATTTTTGAGTAAACTGCTTAATTTTATTCGTTAAATAGTCATAATAAATGCTACCCTTGATTTCCAAAATCGATTATTTGGAAATCACTTGTGACATTACTTACTTACTTACTTACTTACTCACTGGCACTATCGAACCCGTAGGTTCATGGCCGCACGGACATAAGCTCTCCATACATCCCTATCCTGAGCTAATGCTTTCCAATCATTCCCTGTATAATCTACTTCCCTTACATCATAGTTAATGTTATTTTCCCACCTCATTCTTGGTCTACCAACTGGGCGCCTACCCTCTGGCTTTCCTACAAGAAGCTTCCATGCACGTCTTTCATTCCCCATACGTGCAACATGTCCTGCCCATCGCAGTCTACGAGACTTAACTGTTCTTAATATATCTGGCTTCCTATAAAGACCATGTAGTTCATTGTTATGTAGTCTTCTCCATTCACCTGTCTCTTCATCTCTCTTTGGTCCAAAAATGTTTCTAAGTACTTTATTCTCAAATACTTTAAATCTCATTTCCTCCCTTAAAGTAAGAGTCCATGTTTCGCATCCATATAATATAACTGGTAGAATAATAGCTTTATATATTTTCAGTTTAATGTTTTTTGAAAGGAGTTGGGACATTAAGAGTCTCTGCAATGCATAATAGCACGCATTTCCAGAATTGAGCCTATGTTTAATTTCTTTGTGCATCTCATTCCTATTTGTGATTATTGTTCCAAGGTATTTGAATTCAGCCACTTCCTCAAAATTTCCCTCATTTGTCATTAGCTGTCCAGTTCGATTATATAATGAATTTCTACGTGTGACCATATATTTAGTTTTATTGATATTTACTTCCAATCCTAATTTCTTAGTATTACTCAACAGTGTGTGCGTATTGTCCTTTAGTATCTCCTCGCTATCGGCCAACAATACTACATCATCAGCATAAAATAACAGCTTATTAATACCACTGAGTTGTAAGCCTTCCTCATTCTCTAAAGATTTAATTGCATGCTCTAGTACAAAATTAAATAGTAGAGGAGATAGTGCATCTCCTTGCTTCAACCCTTTCTGGATTTCAAAAGTGTCCGAAAACTGTTTGCCTACACGCACCCTACTCTTTGTGCCATTCAGACACATTCGTATAAGTCTAACTAACTTTTTAGGAATTCCGAACTCCAGCAGGAAACTATATAACTTCTCCCTCTTAATTGAATCATATGCTATTTTGAAGTCTACATATAGTTGATGTACAGTACCATTATATTCCCATTTCTTTTCTAAAATCTGTCTTATACTAAAAATCTGATCTGTTGTAGACCTGTTTCTTCTAAATGCACATTGATGATCTCCTAGAATGTCATCAATATAGGGAGTAAGTCTGCTTACTAATATATTTCTTAGAATTTTGTACGAAGTTGAAAGTAATGAGATGCCCCTGTAGTTGTTGCAGTCAGTTTTATCTCCCTTCTTAAAAATTGGTACGATAATTGATTCCTTCCATTCGTCTGGAAGAGCTTCTTTTTCCCAAATCATACTAAGCAACCAGCGTATCTTGTCCATCAATTTTTCTCCCCCTGATTTTATCAGTTCTGCTGGGATCTCATCTGAACCTGATGCTTTATACATCTTCAATTTTTCAATCGCCATTTCAACCTCTAATACACTTGGCTCTGCGACTAGCATTTCTGCTGTCTGTAAATTATCCTCCTCAATGTCCTGTTCTGTATGTACATTTAATAGCTGATTAAAGTAACTTTTCCATCTATTTAATATACTCCTGGAATCTGCAATCATATCCCCATTTTCATTCCGAATTATGTTTGTTCTAGCCTGAAATCCTTTCTTCTCTATACTAATCCCCTGATATAATTCTCTAATGTTCCTCTTTTTTGCATTCATTTCAAGATCATTAATCTTCTCTCTCAAATATTCCCTCTTTTTACTCTTTAGTAACTTGGTGCTTTCCCGGCTAATAGTACCCAATTGCTCTAAATTTATCTCATTTGGCTCATGTAACCATTTCATTTTTGCTAGCTTTCTTTTCTTTACAATGTCGGCACATTCCTCATCAAACCATTTCTTGTTTTGCCTCTTTTTTAAACAACCAATGCTTTCTGATGCTGAAAATTTAATAGTATCTCTTATAGCCTCCCATTCTTTATTTATATCAGTTTCTTCTTCGTTTGTCACATTGTCATCTGAAGATTCCAGTACTTCAAATCTATTAGCAATTTTGATTTTGTATTCTTGCCTCATTTCATCATTTTTCAAGTTTTTTAATTTAAATTTTACAGAATCATCTTTAGCGTTTGTTCCTCTCATAAGCGATAGCCGTTGTCTGATTTTCACTCTGACCAGATGATGATCCGAATTGCAGTCTGTCCCTCTAACTGATCTAACATCGATGATGCTACTGTACCAGCGTTTATCCACTAATACATGATCTATCTGGTTCCGAGTTTCTCCATCTGGGGACGTCCAGGTGTATTTATGAATATCCTTATGCTGAAATGTTGTACTCTTAACAATGAGATTCTTTGATGTGGCAAATGTGACTTATCTAACCCCGTTATCATTACTATCTTCATGGAGACTGAATTTGCCTATTGTTGGTTTGAATATATCTTCCCGCCCCACTTTTGCATTGAAATCTCCTAATATGATTTTCATATGATATCGTGAAAGGCTATCAAATAAGCATTCTAATTCTTCATAGAACTCATCCTTGATCTTGTCATCTTTATCTTCTGTGGGGGCATGTACATTTACAATTATAAAATCATGTCGTTTACCCTTTAGAATTATGTATGATATCCTATCACTAACAAACTTAATATCTCGGATAGCGGATAGGATCCTCCTTCTGACTAAAAATCCCGTTCCAAATGCAGGTCTTTCTGCACCCCCGTAGTATAATGCAAAGCTTCCTGATTCCTGACTACCTTCTCCTGGCCACCTAACTTCCTGTAAAGCGACTATATCCAAGGGTGATTTATCTAATTCCCGCGTTAATATCTCTAG
Organism: Diploptera punctata; assembly: GCA_030220185.1. Taxonomy (NCBI): domain Eukaryota; kingdom Metazoa; phylum Arthropoda; class Insecta; order Blattodea; family Blaberidae; genus Diploptera; species Diploptera punctata. Next base: position 408,689 of record JASPKZ010007186.1, on the reverse strand, counting down.
TGCCCCGCTATTGTATAAAGTCCTAACATTCCATGTTCCTAGGAACATGTCCCTGTGTTAGAGCCTTTGGCATGGGTTCCCTGAAGTAGTCCCCGCCCGGAGATCCGAATGGGGGACTATTTGACCTCCGGAAAATTTTACCCCAGTAGAACTCATGTCCGCATTTCTTGACGGTTGTATTTTTACGGTGAAAATCGTCACTCTTTCGACCAAGGTACTTATTTCGTCTGGCTTATCACCTTCGACCAGTCCGGCATGGGTAACCCTATCGGCAGCAATGCTACCGCCGGCATAGCTCTCAGGATCATTTAAGCACACAAGCCACTCCACCACGACAAGGTAAAGATACCATGGAGGGTGTGACATTACTTATGTAAATATTATTATACAACATTAAAAATGTTCGTACTTTTATAAAAAAATTAAATGCTGTTAAATAAATGACTGAAAAAATTACGAATCGTAAATAAAATATTTTTTAAAAATATAATTTCGCATCATTTATTTTAAATTACGAGTGAGTATTAATCCATTCAATTAATTGATCATTAGTTCCAGTGAAATAATGTCTCTCCGCCATTATGCGTGTAATCATTCATCTCCAGGAAACAAATGCTATATTGATAATTAATAAATTAAGGATGCTCCTCTAACAAACATGCTGGTGATCGTTAACATACCAATTAACGATCGTCGGAAACAAATCTATATTCTTTATGAAACGAAGCTATCACGATTAAACTATAGTGAGAATAGATTAATGGTTTGATGAGGAATGTAATTAGATGTCTGGATATCCCTGGAGGAGGAATGATGCTCTTTAGATCCTGTGCCAAGTATTGACTCAGCGGGACAAGTATTTGTTTAATAAGTGGGTTACCGGCTATTTCTAATTTAGCTGCGCAAGATGACATCTAAATGTAAGTTTCCATGCAGTTCCGTTAAATAAACTGTATACAATATGAAGTATTTTAAGCTCTGATCTTTCACGAGCTCGTCTATGTTCTCCCATCTACTTAGTCATATAAACCTTCTTGCCAGATTTCCTCTACCAGTTATTATATTTCAGAGTAGTTTAAAATAATGCTAATATTTTAATTAATTATGCCAGTTTAAATATTAATTATATTTTTAGTACCTCAGTTCAAAGCTGGTCGTGAAAAAATTGACAAATTTTGCTAATTTTGGACTTTATGTTCTTTTAAGTGATCTATGACTGTGGCACGAAAAGAGTTTTTTGCTTCTCTTTACATTTTGGGAAAATCCATTTATCCCAGCCAAGTTTGAACTCGCGAGAACCTATGAACCATAGTCGAATCATCGGACAACCGGAACCGAAGATAATATATATATTAATTTCATTTCAACGTCTTTCTACCTGCAGGTTCTCTAAAGTAGTTGGATGATATACTGAGAAAGAGGATGAACAACTACTTCGAAATCCAGAAATCATATTCGTATTTTTCCTGGATTGTGAATAATTTTCCATATAATTATAATTTTTCATGCTTCCACCGCTGTGGTCTTAGGGTAACGAAGTTGTTTCGGGAGCAGCGGGCCTGGATTCGATCCCCGATTCGGTCAAGTTTTCTAGTTGAAGTTTCTTCAGGAGTTTCCTCGTCTGTAAGACAATGATCGGAAAACTTCTACGCCCACTATTTTCCCATTATAATCACCCTTCAATGCTAGATTTCTTAGATATGAATGTAAGAGTGAATAGTGTGTCTTACTTAAACGTTTTGTTGTCTGGGAGGTGACCTTGGGATTGAGCTGACCAGTCATCTGGGGAAGCAATCCATGTTAAGTATGTGATGTAGAAATCAATACCAACTCCTGATAAGTCTAATGGGGAATGAAAGAGGAACTTTTTACAGAAAAATCAGAATAAAAATGCCAGTAGGTATACCAAGAATGAGGCGCAAAAAATAGCATTAACCATGATTTCATATTGGTAAATTATACAGAGGATGATTGGAAAACATTACTTCAAGGTAGAGATGTATAGAGAGCTTATGACCGGGCGGCCCTAAACCTCTGTGTTCGATAGCGCCTGTTAATTAGGTTATTAGTTTACTTTGTAAGGCCCAAGAGGCGTGGGACACGCAAAACTATTTACAAAGGGACAGGTTAGTCTAAGGTATAGATAGAAAAATCACTCGTCATGAAAATGGGTTATCTGCTTTTCTGTTGGGATATCCTCCCAAAGTCATGTATTTTCCAAGACTCGTTCACATCCCCATTCGTCTGCTATAATGATGAGTTACGATGCCCAGAGACCACAACTTGGACGTGAGACTGTAATGTTTTCTTTTTTTTATGTTCGGCGAATTTGAAGCGAGTTTTATAGAGTATTTCTACTTCAGTTTGTACATTGATGGCTACATTTTTACATATACCAGCTTTTCGTATGTGCCAAGGTTTTTGGCAGGCTAATCATAATTTTTTTTCTTCCTAACACATATTGGATTTCTACTGATCATAGTATCTATTACCAAATAAATATTTCCCTAGATGATTAAGTGTAATTTAGTACAGAGTTCGTAATACTTCATTTTTAGTATATGCCTTGTTTTAATTTGCATGTCTACTTATTGAGAAGACATAATATTTGTAGTTATTTCTGAACATATACAGTATATTTGTTGTTTTATTCGATGCCACCAATTGTCATTTCGACATTCTATAGTGCGTTTGGTTTAGTGATGGGCTCTGGGCGCCGAAAGTTTGAAATTTCCCCTTCAAGAAAAGGGATAATAATAATAATAATAATAATAATAATAATAATAATAATAATAATAATAATAATAATAATAATAATAATAATAATAATAATAATAATAATAATAATTATAATGATTTATTTTAGCTGGCAGAGTTAAGGCCATAAGGCCTTCTCTTCCACTCAACCAGCGAATAGTAAAATTATACAAAAATTACGTACATATTACAATTTTAAGATATTATTAAAGTACAGACTAAACAAAATACAATGATGATGTAATGTAATACTAGCTAATACTAACAAAACATAGAATATAATAAAATTAAAATGATATAAAATAAAGTAAGTAGCTTCCTAGATGATTGTTAATGGAATGCTCTATACGGTTGTAATGCAATTAATGTTTTCATTTATGGTCAGCAGGTACCACCCCTACGGAACCGTTATAGGACGATACAAAATCACTTATCCTACGGTGTAAACCTTCAGATTTTCTCCCGTTTCTCTGGCGGTGAAAAAATATAAGTGCACCAATAGGCCGCAATTTTTGTAATGTTCTATATTAAAGTTTGTAGCAAGTCATTCGCTCAGCCTCTTATTTCAGAAAAATAAGTACCTTCATCAAAGTGAATAATTTATGAACCCGAAATTATCATCAGAATTAGGGCATATTTATATTCAAATGAATTGTAATGAAAGTAGGAATTCATTTGTAACAAAATTAAAATCATATAACCTACCACAAAATAATTTAACAAGCAATAAATAAAACATTAGTATAAAGCAATTAGCGCCAGTCATAGACCTGGACCCTTGCTATTGTAGCGAACGAAATTAGTAAACATCATACAATGGATCCATAAGCCCTTATACAATGGGGAAAAAGTCTGCAGTTTCCTTTCTTAAGAGGATGTACAAGACTGCACTATTGTCAAATTCCTATAACAATGCTAAGCCCATAAACTTCTTACAAAAGGCTGGGAAGTCACAAACTAGCAATTGGATTTCCCTAGGTAACTTGTGGAAAGAGTTATCCCCAAACTAATTTCAACTAGTACATGTCGTTAACAGCGGGTGACTTCTTTGCGGCGTAAGGTAGATGCCGACAGTAGATAGCCGCGCCCTTAAGGACCACTCCATTTGGTCAGCCCTGAAAATTTTATATGATGAGGCAACTAATTTAAAGGGAGGGAACGAGGCCACAAACTTCTAAGTTTAACACCCACGATAAGGCCCTTAAGGTAAAATTTACCAATCAAAATTAGTATAACATATACACCGTTTGTGAGACGATAAGACTTTTGGTGGAAGGGACTAATGCCGGCCCACTCGGAATTAATAAATATTTTACTAAGCGAAAATTAGTGTGTCCGTTGCGAGGAGTAGCAACGAGCGAATGTGCCGGTGCAGGGCACATCGCATTACATAGCGAAAGTTCAGTTCTGTTAGTGGACAGTTAGAGTTCAGCAGTTAGAGAGTTCAGCAGTTCTCTTAGGCAGTTCAGCAGTCAGTGCTGTCAGTACAGCAGTCAGTTAGTTAGAGTACAGTTAAGTTACATCGCTTGGTTGAGTGTTACAACCATTACTAATTCTGACCCACCAACAGCCTTCTCGTCAAACCCGTCGTCTAATACGACGAATGTAATTCAAGTGACAATAAAAGTGCATCGTCAATTTCAAGACATCACACTGGGCCTACTGTTTTTTTCCCCAACTACTATCTTTTCTCACGGATCCCCACGACTGTATATCTTAAAGTGGCTCCCAACAGTGGGACTACTATCTTTTCTCACGGATCCCCGATTACAATCTGCATCATACGGCGCCTATAATCCTTTTTTTTGTTCACATGGCGGCCCAAGTGCGACGCTTCGAGGAATTGCTGAGCAACCGTCTAACGAAGAGTGAATAGGCGTGTTCCAGTAGTGAATATCCTACGAACGTGAGGAAGAAGACCTGGGGGAAAAAGGCGACAACCAGAGGACCTCGACGTGCACAGTAAAATATCACCAAACACAGGTAGAAGTCAAAATTTTATGTTTCAAGTAAATGTTGCTTCGTAGCGGTTATAAAACCATCTATTCAGCTAAAAGTAGCAAAATGGAAAAAACGAATGAAATATATAGTGATGCACGTGGGCAGAATATTTTGGATGGGAACATGTCAACAGGAAATGTAGGGGAGTGTGAAAGTGAACTAGATAATTCACTGATAGAAACAGAAAAAAACAAGATAAGCTAAGTACGAATAACGATCCAATCTTAGAGCTATTATTAGAAATCAGAAAGGAGATCAAACAGGAAAGTAAGCAAATATATGAAAAAACTAAAGAGATAGTTGAAACAATAAAAATTGAAATTAGGACCGAATTAGGACAAGTAGAAGACAGGATCACGAATAAAACCGAAAATAGAATAACAGCGTTACAGGAAAAAGTGGAAGGGAAAACACGGGGAACTAGAAAAAAAAATAGATACAATTAAACAAAAAGTGGAAGAAATTACCCAATCTAGGGATAATATAAGAGGAGAAATGCATGAGGGTATAGAATTGAAAAACAATGCATCAGGGTCTTTGAGTGAGAGTATGAATGATAACATACTATGTGAAAAATCTGATGTAATTATGAAGCAAGGAATGTCTGAAATAACAAGGAAAGCTTGTACAAGTGACAAGTGCACTAAAAGTTTGCTGGTAGCCAACAAATCGAATAACATACAGGTAGACGAACGGTGTACTAGATACAAGGGAAAAATAAACTCGAAAGTAAAGAATGAATATTATTTAAAGTACCTTTTAGACACGGAAACAGACAATCCTTGTTCCATAACAATACATGGCAGAGACAAGCCGTCGATCAAAGTGATTGCAAAAAGTATTCTTGCAAGCATGTTGATCACGAACGATCTAGATGTTGAGTCGGTCGTAACGCGCGGATCTCAGATCGAAGTAATAAATAATAATGCCACTTTGAGCAGAAATGACCCTAGAATTAGAGGAAAGTATGAAATATTTCCCAGAACTTACAGTATAGAGTCAAAAACGAGATTTAATAATGTAGATAAATTTGATAAGAGCCTAGTAATTTTGCACGAGCTCGAAGATGAAATCAATGAAAGACAGACTCAATAACTGAGGAAGTACATGTAGACAGTCATCGGGATCGAACCCAGGACATATCAAAAGGGAATCGGAGACATTATTATGCATCAATAACAAATAGAAGTGAGTAGTAAATGAGGAAATGTAGAATACATAAAGAACATGGATATATAATGTTAGTTTCTTGCTGGAACGTTGTAATAGAATGAATTAAGAAAATCGATATATTAATTAAATATATTAAAGAAAGTCATTATAACGCCTAAAAAAAAAACCAGTAGCGGGCACACGTTTATGACAGTTCCTATGATCTAATTTCTTATGTTAAGATTTGATAGATGGTAACTGGATAAAGAATATAATTAAAGTCACTTTAAGACATGTATTCAATTATTAATATAAATATATATATATGCATTACAGTGGGCATTAACACATAATACTGTCTCACGATAAATGTACTGGGAAAGAAAATATCTTTCATTCAAAGTTCGGACCAAGTGGATCTGTGAACAATAAATATTGAATGGAAATAATTAAACGCCGTATACGATAACAATAAACAAGCGATATATTTAAATATCTTCAATTTAAATCAAATTTTATATGTATAAAGGTAGCATTGCCGACGCGATCGAGCTGAGAACGCTAAATATTTTCAATGTTATGACGATTAACTAAATCTTAAACAAACTTGAAGTCTTGATCGATAAAACGATAATGAGATAGGCCAACGCCGAGTATCAATCGCAGTTCATTGAATATATTCATTTATTTATTTTATAAAAAAAAAAGGATCCTCGTTAAGGACGACGACGATTATAACTAATGGCATTAAGTATATGCAACAACGTATTTAAGCATTATGAAGTTTCAATTGAAAGTCGAAAGACAAAATAAAGCAATAAAGCGCGTAAAATCGTTTATTAATATATACAAGGTTTGATTATTATGATATGGCGACTCGAGAAGTCACCCTATTTATACGTGTACAACGTGTTATTGGAGTAATATTTGCGGGCATGGAGACCCGATATTGCTTATTCTATTGAGAAATATTGATTGATTATGATGATAAATACTTCGTGAAGAAGGTCATCAATGCTGACAGGTAAGCGCTGCTGACAATGGATGTCATTTTACTAATGACGATATAATGTTTGATGAAATGGTCATCACGCTGCGGGGAAAGCGATGCTGACATGTGTAAAACTTTGTATTCGAGATATATTTTATTTTTACGCGCGATGGTATAAATGTTGTTCGACTGGTAAATGATCGAATTAATTATGCTTGATTTAAACCTAATACTTATGATGCCAAGGGAAATGATAAAACGCAGCAACGAGGATAATTATTCCATATTTAAATGAATAAATAATAAATCGTGAATATTAATAATATTCCATATGATGGCGAGGCGCCTATAAATGTCGAATAATATGATACAAGATATGTAAATGATATTGAAAATATGGGATAACGACTTCTAGACGAGTCGGTAGTTTAAAAAAAAAACCGATTGCTTCAAAGTAAATCCCTTATACAAATAAATATATCGTAAAGTATACATATACCTAATTAAATGGGATATAATTAATGATTCTATTGTTCCCTTGTCAAACCAATATCTTAGACATTGTATGTCATGAGAACATGAAAATAAGATACAGTTAATAATAATAACAATTAACACAATTTATTAGGTGCACAGATCCACCACTAATATATTTTATATTATCTAATCGGTTTTTTTTATAATCAAAATCAAATCCAAAATCGTAGTATATTGAAAAAAAAAATGACTGGCTACAGTACCAATCTATGCCATGTACACATATTGTAAATAATATTAGGGTAAGAAAGTATTTCACCAAACAGTGCCGATATTGCGCGTGTGACAACATGAAAAGTAAAGTGAAGAAAAAAAAGTGCCGTTAAATTTTTATACGATCAATAAGTGCTGTCGTTAACAACAACGCGTAGTGTTATATTAATGGAAGAAAATAATACACATAGTAAAGACAGTGATTTTCAGACACTAACTAATATGATGGGCATCAATTTGTAGTTATTGTATTGTATATGTATTGTATGTATTATGCTCAAGAATGTTATTTCAGGAAAGAAGATTTCTTAGTACGATAAGCGTGTTAATGTATGTTTACAAACATTGATGACGTATTGTTCTTTGTCATGAGATTTCAAATATGCAAGTCAACCACCCAGTCCCAACAAAACAGGTAGGGTTGGAGCCAAAGAAAAAAAATTATAATTTATTATGTAACAAAAAAAAACGAGAGTGCTTCTCATTTAATTAATTTCAAAGCCTCAAAATTACTTAAATAAAAAGCGGGCAATTTGTAGCAAGTCATTCGCTCAGCCTCTTATTTCAGAAAAATAAGTACCTTCATCAAAGTGAATAATTTATGAACCCGTAATTATCATCAGAATTAGGGCATATTTATATTCAAATGAATTGTAATGAAAGTAGGAATTCATTTGTAACAAAATTAAAATCATATAACCTACCACAAAATAATTTAACAAGCAATAAATAAAACATTAGTATAAAGCAATTAGCGCCAGTCATAGACCTGGACCCTTGCTATTGTAGCGAACGAAATTAGTAAACATCATACAATGGATCCATAAGCCCTTATACAATGGGGAAAAAGTCTGCAGTTTCCTTTCTTAAGAGGATGTACAAGACTGCACTATTGTCAAATTCCTATAACAATGCTAAGCCCATAAACTTCTTACAAAAGGCTGGGAAGTCACAAACTAGCAATTGGATTTCCCTAGGTAACTTGTGGAAAGAGTTATCCCCAAACTAATTTCAACTAGTACATGTCGTTAACAGCGGGTGACTTCTTTGCGGCGTAAGGTAGATGCCGACAGTAGATAGCCGCGCCCTTAAGGACCACTCCATTTGGTCAGCCCTGAAAATTTTATATGATGAGGCAACTAATTTAAAGGGAGGGAACGAGGCCACAAACTTCTAAGTTTAACACCCACGATAAGGCCCTTAAGGTAAAATTTACCAATCAAAATTAGTATAACATATACACCGTTTGTGAGACGATAAGACTTTTGGTGGTGAAGGGACTAATGCCGGCCCACTCGGAATTAATAAATATTTTACTAAGCGAAAATTAGTGTGTCCGTTGCGAGGAGTAGCAACGAGCGAATGTGCCGGTGCAGGGCACATCGCATTACATAGCGAAAGTTCAGTTCTGTTAGTGGACAGTTAGAGTTCAGCAGTTAGAGAGTTCAGCAGTTCTCTTAGGCAGTTCAGCAGTCAGTGCTGTCAGTACAGCAGTCAGTTAGTTAGAGTACAGTTAAGTTACATCGCTTGGTTGAGTGTTACAACCATTACTAATTCTGACCCACCAACAGCCTTCTCGTCAAACCCGTCGTCTAATACGACGAATGTAATTCAAGTGACAATAAAAGTGCATCGTCAATTTCAAGACATCACACTGGGCCTACTGTTTTTTTCCCCAACTACTATCTTTTCTCACGGATCCCCACGACTGTATATCTTAAAGTGGCTCCCAACAGTGGGAACTACTATCTTTTCTCACGGATCCCCGATTACAATCTGCATCATACGGCGCCTATAATCCTTTTTTTTGTTCACATGGCGGCCCAAGTGCGACGCTTCGAGGAATTGCTGAGCAACCGTCTAACGAAGAGTGAATAGGCGTGTTCCAGTAGTGAATATCCTACGAACGTGAGGAAGAAGACCTGGGGGAAAAAGGCGACAACCAGAGGACCTCGACGTGCACAGTAAAATATCACCAAAACACAGGTAGAAGTCAAAATTTTATGTTTCAAGTAAATGTTGCTTCGTAGCGGTTATAAAACCATCTATTCAGCTAAAAGTAGCAAAATGGAAAAAAACGAATGAAATATATAGTGATGCACGTGGGCAGAATATTTTGGATGGGAACATGTCAACAGGAAATGTAGGGGAGTGTGAAAGTGAACTAGATAATTCACTGATAGAAACAGAAAAAAACAAGATAAGCTAAGTACGAATAACGATCCAATCTTAGAGCTATTATTAGAAATCAGAAAGGAGATCAAACAGGAAAGTAAGCAAATATATGAAAAAACTAAAGAGATAGTTGAAACAATAAAAATTGAAATTAGGACCGAATTAGGACAAGTAGAAGACAGGATCACGAATAAAACCGAAAATAGAATAACAGCGTTACAGGAAAAAGTGGAAGGGAAACACGGGGAACTAGAAAAAAAAATAGATACAATTAAACAAAAAGTGGAAGAAATTACCCAATCTAGGGATAATATAAGAGGAGAAATGCATGAGGGTATAGAATTGAAAAACAATGCATCAGGGTCTTTGAGTGAGAGTATGAATGATAACATACTATGTGAAAAATCTGATGTAATTATGAAGCAAGGAATGTCTGAAATAACAAGGAAAGCTTGTACAAGTGACAAGTGCACTAAAAGTTTGCTGGTAGCCAACAAATCGAATAACATACAGGTAGACGAACGGTGTACTAGATACAAGGGAAAAATAAACTCGAAAGTAAAGAATGAATATTATTTAAAGTACCTTTTAGACACGGAAACAGACAATCCTTGTTCCATAACAATACATGGCAGAGACAAGCCGTCGATCAAAGTGATTGCAAAAAGTATTCTTGCAAGCAGTTGATCACGAACGATCTAGATGTTGAGTCGGTCGTAACGCGCGGATCTCAGATCGAAGTAATAAATAATAATGCCACTTTGAGCAGAAATGACCCTAGAATTAGAGGAAAGTATGAAATATTTCCCAGAACTTACAGTATAGAGTCAAAAACGAGATTTAATAATGTAGATAAATTTGATAAGAGCCTAGTAATTTTGCACGAGCTCGAAGATGAAATCAATGAAAGACAGACTCAATAACTGAGGAAGTACATGTAGACAGTCATCGGGATCGAACCCAGGACATATCAAAAGGGAATCGGAGACATTATTATGCATCAATAACAAATAGAAGTGAGTAGTAAATGAGGAAATGTAGAATACATAAAGAACATGGATATATAATGTTAGTTTCTTGCTGGAACGTTGTAATAGAATGAATTAAGAAAATCGATATATTAATTAAATATATTAAAGAAAGTCATTATAACGCCTAAAAAAAAAACCAGTAGCGGGCACACGTTATGACAGTTCCTATGATCTAATTTCTTATGTTAAGATTTGATAGATGGTAACTGGATAAAGAATATAATTAAAGTCACTTTAAGACATGTATTCAATTATTAATATAAATATATATATATGCATTACAGTGGGCATTAACACATAATACTGTCTCACGATAAATGTACTGGGAAAGAAAATATCTTTCATTCAAAGTTCGGACCAAGTGGATCTGTGAACAATAAATATTGAATGGAAATAATTAAACGCCGTATACGATAACAATAAACAAGCGATATATTTAAATATCTTCAATTTAAATCAAATTTTATATGTATAAAGGTAGCATTGCCGACGCGATCGAGCTGAGAACGCTAAATATTTTCAATGTTATGACGATTAACTAAATCTTAAACAAACTTGAAGTCTTGATCGATAAAACGATAATGAGATAGGCCAACGCCGAGTATCAATCGCAGTTCATTGAATATATTCATTTATTTATTTATAAAAAAAAAGGATCCTCGTTAAGGACGACGACGATTATAACTAATGGCATTAAGTATATGCAACAACGTATTTAAGCATTATGAAGTTTCAATTGAAAGTCGAAAGACAAAATAAAGCAATAAAGCGCGTAAAATCGTTTATTAATATATACAAGGTTGATTATTATGATATGGCGACTCGAGAAGTCACCCTATTTATACGTGTACAACGTGTTATTGAGTAATATTTGCGGGCATGGAGACCCGATATTGCTTATTCTATTGAGAAATATTGATTGATTATGATGATAAATACTTCGTGAAGAAGGTCATCAATGCTGACAGGTAAGCGCTGCTGACAATGGATGTCATTTTACTAATGACGATATAATGTTTGATGAAATGGTCATCACGCTGCGGGGAAAGCGATGCTGACATGTGTAAAACTTTGTATTCGAGATATATTTTATTTTTACGCGCGATGGTATAAATGTTGTTCGACTGGTAAATGATCGAATTAATTATGCTTGATTTAAACCTAATACTTATGATGCCAAGGGAAATGATAAAAACGCAGCAACGAGGATAATTATTCCATATTTAAATGAATAAATAATAAATCGTGAATATTAATAATATTCCATATGATGGCGAGGCGCCTATAAATGTCGAATAATATGATACAAGATATGTAAATGATATTGAAAATATGGATAACGACTTCTAGACGAGTCGGTAGTTTAAAAAAAAAACCGATTGCTTCAAAGTAAATCCCTTATACAAATAAATATATCGTAAAGTATACATATACCTAATTAAATGGGATATAATTAATGATTCTATTGTTCCCTTGTCAAACCAATATCTTAGACATTGTATGTCATGAGAACATGAAAATAAGATACAGTTAATAATAATAACAATTAACACAATTTATTAGGTGCACAGATCCACCACTAATATATTTTATATTATCTAATCGGTTTTTTTATAATCAAAATCAAATCCAAAATCGTAGTATATTGAAAAAAAAAAATGACTGGCTACAGTACCAATCTATGCCATGTACACATATTGTAAATAATATTAGGGTAAGAAAGTATTTCACCAAACAGTGCCGATATTGCGCGTGTGACAACATGAAAAGTAAAGTGAAGAAAAAAAAGTGCCGTTAAATTTTTATACGATCAATAAGTGCTGTCGTTAACAACAACGCGTAGTGTTATATTAATGGAAGAAAATAATACACATAGTAAAGACAGTGATTTTCAGACACTAACTAATATGATGGGCATCAATTTGTAGTTATTGTATTGTATATGTATTGTATGTATTATGCTCAAGAATGTTATTTCAGGAAAGAAGATTTCTTAGTACGATAAGCGTGTTAATGTATGTTTACAAACATTGATGACGTATTGTTCTTTGTCATGAGATTTCAAATATGCAAGTCAACCACCCAGTCCCAACAAAACAGGTAGGGTTGGAGCCAAAGAAAAAAAATTATAATTTATTATGTAACAAAAAAAAACGAGAGTGCTTCTCATTTAATTAATTTCAAAGCCTCAAAATTACTTAAATAAAAAGCGGGCAATTTGTAGCAAGTCATTCGCTCAGCCTCTTATTTCAGAAAAATAAGTACCTTCATCAAAGTGAATAATTTATGAACCCGTAATTATCATCAGAATTAGGGCATATTTATATTCAAATGAATTGTAATGAAAGTAGGAATTCATTTGTAACAAAATTAAAATCATATAACCTACCACAAAATAATTTAACAAGCAATAAATAAAACATTAGTATAAAGCAATTAGCGCCAGTCATAGACCTGGACCCTTGCTATTGTAGCGAACGAAATTAGTAAACATCATACAATGGATCCATAAGCCCTTATACAATGGGGAAAAAGTCTGCAGTTTCCTTTCTTAAGAGGATGTACAAGACTGCACTATTGTCAAATTCCTATAACAATGCTAAGCCCATAAACTTCTTACAAAAGGCTGGGAAGTCACAAACTAGCAATTGGATTTCCCTAGGTAACTTGTGGAAAGAGTTATCCCCAAACTAATTTCAACTAGTACATGTCGTTAACAGCGGGTGACTTCTTTGCGGCGTAAGGTAGATGCCGACAGTAGATAGCCGCGCCCTTAAGGACCACTCCATTTGGTCAGCCTGAAAATTTTATATGATGAGGCAACTAATTTAAAGGGAGGGAACGAGGCCACAAACTTCTAAGTTTAACACCCACGATAAGGCCCTTAAGGTAAAATTTACCAATCAAAATTAGTATAACATATACACCGTTTGTGAGACGATAAGACTTTTGGTGGAAGGGACTAATGCCGGCCCACTCGGAATTAATAAATATTTTACTAAGCGAAAATTAGTGTGTCCGTTGCGAGGAGTAGCAACGAGCGAATGTGCCGGTGCAGGGCACATCGCATTACATAGCGAAAGTTCAGTTCTGTTAGTGGACAGTTAGAGTTCAGCAGTTAGAGAGTTCAGCAGTTCTCTTAGGCAGTTCAGCAGTCAGTGCTGTCAGTACAGCAGTCAGTTAGTTAGAGTACAGTTAAGTTACATCGCTTGGTTGAGTGTTACAACCATTACTAATTCTGACCCACCAACAGCCTTCTCGTCAAACCCGTCGTCTAATACGACGAATGTAATTCAAGTGACAATAAAAGTGCATCGTCAATTTCAAGACATTACACTGGGCCTACTGTTTTTCCCCAAGTGAACATCCTTTCCTCACGGATTCCCGAGATTTAAGTCCATTGTTTTACCGAAACCTGAACCCATCTAGTCCGGAGCACAATTGTCCAGGAACCCCTATCCTTGGACCCATTAAAACCTTAAAACCCGACTACAATCCTTTTTGTTCAAGTTTTGATAATATATTATTGCATTACACTATTTATTATTACTTTAATAAACATGCATATTGTGAACAAATAGCCTAATGAAAGTATTGCATTCGCATTGTTAAAGTAGTTTAGACTGTTTTATTTTCTAATGCTTTGTTTAAGGGTCTTTGATGGGGGAAAAATCAGGTTCAAATATTCGTAAGGATAAGAGATGAGGTGAGGTTGTTTGTTGTTATAACGGGACTAGAACTGTTAGGACAACATTCCAAAAATTAGCGGAAAATTTAAATTGAGTATTACATAACAAGGGAAATGATTAAAATAAATTGAATAGAATAAAAACTAAATTTAATGATAAAGTATGCGGACGCGACCAATAAATTTAAGGATCAAGTATGCGAAAGCAAACATTAAATTATGAAGAACAGGAAAATAGTTTAGGTTACTTCGTAAGACAATGAAGTCTTAAAAACAGACCTTTGAAAACCAAGTTATGTACAGATAACAAATAACTCTATGAAACATACAAATGCGATTAACCAAGACATGGATGGTTCTAGGGACCTTTTCGGATGTTGCGAAACACTGACGAAATGAACTCTAATCTGGGGAAATATTTTGGAAAAAAAAAATAGAAAAATCATATATAAACGGGACCATTCGAAAAGCAGAATCATCTCGGCGGCGGCTAAACAAGCGTGAAAATCTACTTGCACGACATGACTCTGGCGGTTGTACTTTGTAAGTAAGACCTGGTTATATTTTACAACAACTTCAGGATATACAATATATATACACACACATATATTTTAAATAGATCTTAAATAAACATTGATAGTAATTTTAACTATATCAATAAACTTCAATAATTATCAATTGAAGAGATTTAACTATGAAATTAAGTTTGGATTCATATCTGGAATTCAGAAATGAATCTTAAACATTTAGCTTCAACGTAAAAATTCACAATTTTAAAAACTTAATATTTTAGCTTTTAATGTTTTTTTATTGAGTTATATTTTGTCTCTTGAGTTTTCCCGATTTGTCTTACTACAAAATGTCTCAAGTACACTTCTATATATATGGTTTATGTTTTATATGATTTATATTTGTTTGATATATGATGTAAGGATGTAGTTAAAGTCTGAATTTATAAGGTTGTCTTCCATATAGCAATAAATCATTACATTGGTTTCCTTCTGTAAGAGTCAATAGTTATAATTGAGAGGAGTTGTGTATTTCCTTTACATGTGGGTCCACTAACTCAAAATAGATAATTTATATAGCTGATAATGGCACTCTTTATGTCTCATCAAAGGAGCTAACAAGCATGAATCATTTCGTTTACCAAGAGTCCTGACTTCCAAGCCCTAGGACCAGGAATCGGCCCAAATTTCTATATTTTCCTCGACACGCTACCCATTACATATAGTCCTTATCGTCCTTCAACGCTACCAATTAATTAGTATCGCCCCTTTCGGATTAAAGAATAAAATAAAATACACTCCCAGCTCAATTCGCGAGATTTGTTGCTCACAGGCCTTACTGCGGTCTTATAAATAGTTACTACGGTTTGCAAAGCAGACAATAACGAAGCTATTTAATTGCAGTAGCCCATAAATAAGTTTTCAAATATTCCTAGAAATACAATTGTAATCTATTAGTGCACATTTCAACTGTATTCATAAAAGATAGGCGAGAGTATTCTCTTTACTCAAAATTGTCTTAATTTAGAAACACCGAGTGGACCTTCTCCCACCAGTACCGCATCACGTGATTACGGTTTAAAATTTGACGCGGGCTTAGCCCATCACTAGGCCGAACGCACTATAGTATTCTCTCCTGGCATGGCAATATTGTAACCCACTTCTGAGGTTTGGACGCCTATTAGGCGGAGTTACGCTGCCCCGATGATATATGATAGGTGATGATGATGTAATGATGCGCTAGGAGAGGCCTCACTCCTAAACTTACTGAGTATGTTAATGATTATAATGATGGCCAGATGATGTTCGGGAACGTTTGGGCCTTAACGTTTCCTGACATTTGTCTTACAGGTGAGGAAACGCCCCGAAAAAAAACACCCAAGAAACTTGTCCCGACTGGGCATCAAACCCGGGCAGCAGACTACCTCGAGACCACAGCGGTGGTTTATTATTTCATGTTTCTGTCTAGTGTTGAAGGCTATGTTCTGAGGATTCTCTCTAACATTGTCCTCCGGTCAATATAAATAGAGATGGAATTCCAAGTTACACTGAATGAAATCTGCAATTCAATATAACTTGATTTATTTAAAACTGGTTTATATTTTAAGATATTATTTCTTCTGTTAATGTAATTAAACAAAAACTTTAGAACAAAATCACATAAGAAGTATCGAAATATATTTGGGCTTGTGCAGTTTTTTTTATGCCGAGCGTTAAATTAAGAAATAGAAAGAAGTTCAATTTCACAAGTGCTCTGCACGCTGGTACTGTGTGAATATCAGGCCATACTCAAAATCACTATATAACTTACTGGGACGATCGAACCCGGATGTCCATTGCCGCTATCCATACATCCCTATCTTGTTTTCCAGTCATTCTCCGTATTTTCTAATTTACTTTCCTCAAATCAAGGTTAGTGTTGTTATATCGCAAGTCTTCTGAGAGGTTCCCCAGGTTTTCCTAAAAGAACTTTCAATGTCCCTCTTTAATCTTCAATCGTGCCATGTGTCCTGCCCATTACAGTCTATAAAACTTAACTTTTCTTATTAGCTGGTTTCCCTTAAAGATCATATAGCTGGCTCTTATGTAGTTTTCTCCATTCAACTCTCTTTGCTCCAAACGTTTATTAAGAATTTTATTCCCAAATGCAATATTTCTTCTTCCTTTGAAGTATGGGACAATATTGCATATATTTACGGTATAAATGGAATAATAACAGTTAAATATATTTTTAATATAAAAGTTATTTTTTAAGATGGGATGAGAAGAGCCCTTGTAATGCCTAAGAACGTAATGGCGTTTTCAGAGTTGAGCCTGTGTTTAATTTCCTAAAAATACTTTATTTCTGTTTGTAATCATCTATAACGTAAGACAATGACTAAACATCTGTATAAAAATAACTGTTCTCCGAGAAAGCCGTACTTTTGCCACCCGAAATCTATAAATAATGTTGATCAGTATGTTTACTCAAGGAATTCATACTTAAAATCTAAGCATCTATATTTCTTCCACTACATATGTTGATTTATTATTTATCGGACGGTTAAGTAACCAAATATAATAAATAGTGCAAAAGATAATAATTTTACAAACCTAAATATCGTAGTTCGAAGTCTCTTGTCGGCATGGACACTCACCTGTAAAAAATAAATAAAAATAAACAAATTACTGTCGCATTTTCGTATATGCAAATAAAATATAAACATGTACAAGATAGGCCTGTTTAGAAAATGATTGCAAAGGTATTTACAAGATGATTCCAAAAAAAGTAGCTTGTAATTAGAAATAAGACTGGCACGACCTGTGAGAGAAATCACTGTTTCTGGAACCATCACTTGAGATCATAATACATACAGTATAATAACAAATTCTACCAACATATTGTTCAGGGATCTGGAATCCTTGGATAAGTGTTTTGATTAACGAACCCATGATTTCCATTACTTTATTATAACCGTAAATTAATTCTGCTATTTGCGATAAGTATTTGTCCAAGGATCGTCATAGATAGTTCTCGTATATTAGAAACTAAAATTGGCCAATTACTCATTACCTTCTGCCATGGATACAGTATCATTATTAAAAATATACGAACTAGGAAACAGTTTTTGTACGAGCTAAGAAACAATTCTAGAGTAAACCTTTTGTTTCCTGGTGGTTTCAGAGAGGTATTAGCACATCAGGATTTTTCCCAAAATCACTCTCAATTCCCCATCCCCTCCCCCTGATGTAATTTCATTTCTCATTACACAAAGTCAATGACAACCCAAATCACCAATTTAAAAAAGTTAAGAGTCAACGCGTTTCAGTAGCGAAGCGACCATTATCAAGACTAATATATAATTTCCAATTTAAAAAATAATGAACCTACGAAACCATATATTAGAGATTCTTGTAAACAAACTATTTCAAAGAATTTGGTAACTTGGTAAAAAATATCAAATTGAAATGATATTTCAAATAGAAAAGTCATTAAAAGCTTGCGAAGAAAGCATTGCTTCTACATCAAAGCAGACAAGGAAATCGGGTCGTTGTCTTAGATAAAGAGGATTACTATAATTGGGTCAATGACATGATTATTAGTGGCCCTTATAATTAATTTAATAAAGATCTTCTACCTAAGATGATCAAGGACGTGACTAATATTTTGAATGCATGCAGTAATCTTGTTACGAAGGAAATAAAACGTAAATTAAATGATTCAAATCCTTTGCTACCTAAATTATACTACTCACATAAAATGCATAAACCCGGAAAATTAGTATAGCTGCTCCTACTTCCAACATTTCAAAATGGTTAAGTTCTGAATTTAATAATTTACCTTAAAAATAATCCAGTTTTGCTGTTAAAAATCCATTAGAATTTATCGAGAAATAGAAAACAATATAGAGTTGCAGGAAGGGAAGATTTTGATCTCACGTCAAATCTCTCTTTCCAACACCTTGATTTATTTAGAGGAATTACTTCTATATAATAATTTTGATCCTTATATTGTTAATCAATATATTGAATTAACATAAATCAAAACGTGTTTCAATTCAATGTCAAATTTTATGAACAAAAGGAAGGAACTGCAATGGGTAATTCATTGGGCCCTATGAATAAAACTGGAGGTTTTACTTGTGAGCACAAGGTAGAGGTAGAAGTATTTACTTGGAAGCAAAAGGTAGAAGTATAAGCATGTGCTTTGAATGATATGAATAACCTTTACCTTATACTTCTACATTTTCCTTCTAAATAAGAAGCATGTGCTTCTAAACTCCCAGCTGAGCTGCCGCGCGTTTCGTATATTTACTACCTGAGCGCTTGTTTATGTTTTCTTTCTTTAAAAGCAAAGTATTTGTGCTGACTCCATAATTTTCAACCAAAACAGATCATACTTTTATTTCCGCTCTCTCAGTGCAGTCAAAACTATACATGTAGTGCGGTTTGTAAAAATGGCATCCGTTTCGGATGCAAGAAATAGTTCAAAGTCTGTAAAAAAAATACAATGGCGTTTTTAGTTACTACTCAAGGAAAAAATCCACAATTATTACAAAAGTCGCAAATTCCGGAAGAAAAACGAAAAAAAAAGTGTACCAATTCAGGAAATAATTACATTATTAGAACTCAATTTGGCACGCCGATAAATTCAAACCAGTTGCTAAAGAAAATTAACAATATAAAAACAACTCCAAGCGCCACAGGTCTAGAAGGCCCTTGGCCTACCAGTCGGCTGCTGGACTCGCTTCCACATGTGTTAATCACAGAGATAGACGATTATAAGCAAGTGTAGAGGTCCTCCAGTCATACGAAAACTAGGCTGAAGAAAAGACAGATATGAACAGAACCGGGAAGAAACCAATCGTTCTGAATTCCCGGGAGAAAGAGCTCTTCAATCTGTTACAAGGAGAGATAAATCCTATAATAATCAAATTCCCAGGTAAGTCTTATTTATTCAATAATTTATTGATTACTTATAATCATGTCCACCGCTGTGGTCTCGAGGTAGCGTGCTACCCTTTCACGCAGCGGGCCCGGATTCGATTCTCGGTCGGGACAGGATCCTGGGTGAGGTTTTTTTCCTCTCCTGTAAGATAAATGTCAGGAAGCATAGGGCCCTACGGTCCCCGAAAATCATTCGGCCATTATCACCACCGGTGTGGAAAGCAACGGGAAGCTACCACACCTATAATCCCCTAGTAAAGATGCAAATCACAGCATCAAATTGCTATTATTGCAGTGAAAGGCCTGCAGTCGGGCAGAATTGCTATGGTTGGTCTTATAATCATACGAAAACAGATACCCAAAGTTATAGAATAAATTGAGCTATTTAGAATCAAAATATAATCATTTTACCGTAAGTGAGATTATTAATACATATTTCGAGTTTTCCGTTATTGTTTTTCTCAGGCTATAATTTATCCATACAGTTATTTCCAGGAGCAGTAAGGGTGGAACCATCAATATTACAATTGCCAACGGTTACATCATTTCATAAACCTCCGTCCTTAAAAAATTGCCGGAACCCGATGAGTCGAAAAATTTGAGAGTGCCCTTCACAGACTGACGCTATTGAAACAATTAAAATTGACTATAATTCAAATAGAAAACGAAAAAGTGCTTTTGGACAGATTAAATAAATTATGAGAGAAACTTTTCTCAAGACTATAGTGAGGAAAATGTATTATTTGCTGTCCTGTAAAATATTATTTTTCTATTTTAATTCTATCAATTTCAGGTTAATAAGTGAACGCGTAATTATGTAAATCTAGTTCTAGTGAAGTGAAATAAATCGAAGTTGATTTTTAATTTATCCAGACGAACAAGTGATAGTGAATAAATTGATAGTTGAATAATATAAATAAACATCCATTCCAATAAATTAAAAATAATAAAAATCCTTCATTGTATATTACAGTTTTAATTTCTTCTCTTTTTCTTTCGCGTTCTCCTCTTACAACTTTCCTCCAGTGAAATTTTCTTTTTCCGATTCTTCTCCTTCATTGTATCTTCATTATCATCGTCTGAAACATCAATATTGATGAATGTCTATTCCTTCTCCTATACCAGTTTTAAACCCTGAATCGACCATGAACCAAAAAATGCCTTCATTCTATCTTCAGAGAATAGCGCACCACCTCTTCTCTCTTCTGTTTCTGGCAAAAAGGGGCAACAATCCATTTAAAATTTGCCTCGTTGAACCTCTATAATGAATTATACGCTTCCTCAGGAGGACACCGACGTGGTTTATAACACTTTTTTATGGCGTACGGGGACTACTAATTGAGCCATGTCTGTATTTTGTGATGATGAGTCTGCTACCGACCAGACTTCACTTTTTGAAGCATGTGCTTCTTAAAAGAAGCAAAAGGTTCACTTTATTCATATAGACTTTCTAATCTTGAAGCACATGCTTCAAAGTCGAACTCGTGCTTCTCCATGGAATCAGATGATTTTTTCCTCGATGTGTCACCACGAGTAAAAGGTTATGATTCATACTTTATTCACAAATTCTGAAGGATATGCTTCAAAATAGTGAAGTAAAAGCATTTGCTCCACTTTATTCATACGGCCCATTGTCTTCCCTCCTGGCTAATCTGTTCATTGGTAGATTTGAGACAAACCTGGAAAAAGAATTAGAATATTTTCTTAGGTTGTAGTTCAAATATATTGATGACATTTTTGCTATTTTTAACACAAAAAAATGCAATGTAAAGAAATTTGTTGATTTGTTAAATAACCGATTTCCCAGCATAAGTTTTACATATGAAGAAGAAAAGAATGGGAGGTTGCATTTTTTGAACATTTAAATAATTTGAAAAGATTATAGATTGGAATTTGATATTTACAGGAAGGAAACCAGTGCATTTTGATATATCACATCTGATTGTTATCATTTTACACAACATAAAAATCGCCAATTTCAATTTTTTTGTTCACAGACTTATTTATTACCTTTCCGTTAAGTAAAATTAGATATTACAGAGAATTACAATCCAATAAAGATAAAGCTAAGTGTAATGGTTTTAATCGAAATATTATTGATAATTTAATTCGAAAGTTCAAACTAAAATAAAATTGATTAGTGATTTCACGACCTTCCATTCCGCTATTAATAATAAAGTTAATTTTGTAACTGTATCCTCCCTCTTTAACTAGAGACTTTAGCAAGATTTTTAAAGGATTAGATACAGAATTAGTTTATACTTCCGGTCCGTCGTTAAATAGTATTCTCGCAAATCCTAAGGATGAAGTTGATTTTTTGAAAAAAGAAACCGTTATTTACTGTATGAGATCGGGTGTAAAAACTGTGGTAAGAAGTATGTTGGACAAACAAGAAGATACAGTAAAACTTGCTCAAAGTGGAATCACAATGGACCAATTTTTTTCCTCGTTAGACAAAATTCCGCATTATAATAAGTAGATTATAGAGTACCGTATGTCTTTTCTACGTGCCTTGGATTAATTGTAGTTCCGCTGCCTTTGAAAAGTGAAGTATAGTATGTATGAGCGAATTCGACGTTAACGCGCGAAAAACAGAGCCGTTTCGTCAGCGTTAAAAATGTCTCTTGCGCGCGTATCCTGAAATTAAAGTATGCTGTTTCGGTTTCCGCTCAGTAACAACACTTTCGTCCACATCCTTTGATTCTCCGCAAATTTCATTCCACACTACATTGTGTCGTCTTTTAAAACTGTCCAGCCAACCTGAAGATGCCTTGAAATCGTTATTCCCTAGGGATTTAGCAACAGCTATTGCTTGACTTTGGAGCATCGGTCCGTAAAATTTGGAGATTTATCTTCAATCAATTTCACTTTTTCGTTTATTGACGATGATACATACGTTTTAGCCATCTTTAATCCGTAAATTCAGAACGCTACTTGTGAAAAGATCGGTCTCAGAATATAGGCTGGTATTAAAGAACCAAGCTTTATGCAAAGAGCGACTCTTTCCCCCTCTCTATGACATAGAGAGTATTCATAAAACCTTATTGTTTTCAACACGAGTTAAATGAAGTGGAAAATAATTAATTCTCTATTTTTCTTTCCGCTTTATAATTTTTTTCATGAATTGTGTAGATGTATCCTTCCATTTCCGCGTTGGGCAGATTCCGTTTTATGCAAAATAAATACATGTAAAATTACTATTATTTCACCGGGACCAATAAATTTATTCACATTGGACAGATTTCCGCATTATTCACGTTCCGGATTAAACAAGTTTTGCTGTATATTTTAACCAGATTTAATGATCATATTGCACATTCTAGATTGAATAGAACGATAAACCCGCGGTTGCTCAACATATTTATAATTACGGTCACATCATTGATAAAAGTAATCTTAAGCTGGTTAGATCGGGCATTCATTTTAAATACCTTGACGTTCTTCAAAGTTTAGAAATTTATAAAAACAAAGATAAAATTACGAATAAAGACAGGGGCCCTTTTCCACTCAGCGCCTTCTTTTCGTTAATTAAGATTAGTTCTATAATGGTAATGTTTTTTTAAATCACTTATGTCATGTGGCGTAGTTTGTTTTGATCTGATGTTCAGTTTGTTTGTCTTCAGTCAGTATTATGTCTCGATAATGGTAGCGTCGCAAAAAAAGTCAATTTTAAGTCTTGATAATAGTAGCGTCGCTACTGAAACGTGTTGCCTCTTTTAGCATTTTAAATTGGCGATTTTGGTTTTCATTGACTGTGTGATACAAGTTTATCATCAAAAAGACCATATTTATTATATTAATGTTTTCTCATTCATCAGTTTCATACCACCATTCACCTCATCTAATGCCAGAGAAAAATAGTGTGGTTCTAATTCACAGGCGTTGAAAATATGTGGTTGCGGGGATCTAGTGGGGTCCACAAGAGTGGTGCCTCATGACTCCCAAGTCTGAGCAATAAAAAGGGCAGAAAGAGTCAACTGGAGGTTTGTATTCCTCTTGCGGCCACGGGCACAACCCAAAAATGGCGGTATGGGTGCTGGGATTAAATCTGATGTGTCGATCCTAAAAGACAACCAACAACTTGCATAACACCGTAGAGTAGACTTTCATTACATTCATCTCCATAACACGGAAGAGTGCTATAGATGTTCAGGTTATGGTGCTCAGATCAATCTGACTTCCCAGTATAAATGAACTAAAGAACTAAACCTCTTGTTTTTATATTCCTCGTTCAGAACTTTTTTTTGTTTGTTTTCCTTATTGTTTTACCTTTTTCTTTGTTTGTTTTGCCTGTTTGTGTTAACTTTTTTTAATTCTCACATAGACACAAGGACAGGACAAACACACCCAGACCCAAGGTGGAGATTTAAAATCTCCTACCCCGCCAGGAATCGAACCCGGGTCGCTGGAGTGGAAGCTAGGGACTCTACCGACTACGCCACGGCGACGGACATAACAATACTACTTGTTCTTTTTTTTTTCTTTTACACTGTTCTTCCTTTTGGTTTTACCTTTGTTGACCTTTTTTTATCTTATTCACACATTCAAACACAAGACAGGACACACACCCAGACCCAAGGTGGAGATTTAAAATCCCCTACCCCGCCAGGAATCGAACCCGGGTCGCCGGACTGGAGGTAGGGACTCTACCGACTACGGACACTCCAACACTACTGATCCCTTCAGCAGTTATTCAAAACTTTATCGTCATGATCACTACAAACTGTAAAGCCCATAGCGTAACATGATGGACAATATACGATTTTTGTGTCCCAGAGGATTGATAAAAGATTAGTTTCTTACAGAAAATTAAACACGTGTGTAAATATGAATAAAGTTGGTTGGTAGAATAAAAAAAATAAATTCAATTACTCACTAATAAATCGTAATATTTATCTTCAGTTCTAGAAGTTCGCGGTGGAATGTTCAATTAATACCACGAGGTAAGTAATGATCATTTGTCAATGTGAGGATAAATTAAATCAGAAACAAGTGTACACGATAGTTTAGTAAATTTCCTATAGGCCTGTTCATAGTAATAGCTCGTCGATGTCACAAAATATTTCTTATTAAATATAGGCTGCGACAGAAATATATGCCAAAATGTTAGGAAAAAATAATCACGCCTAGAGGATGAACATTTATTATATGACATAGATCCAGATTATTTTTCTTGTAGCCGAAGTGTCACGACTAGGGAACGGATTTTTATGTAAATAAACATTTTTCTTGCTTAGAGATAGACATTTCAAATTGAGTTCAATTTTCTAGATGAGACTTTAGGAACAGATGTATCAAATTTTACTTAACATAAAAACACGCATTTTCTATTACTTTTTACGTAAATAAATATTTTCAAAAATTCTGCCGAAAATTCTACAGTTTGTTTTTTTTTTTCTCTCCAGAAATCTACCTATACCGCATTATTCATTTTTTATGTATTCAAAGCATTAATTTATTTTCTCTTTGTTCTAATTTTTAACCCTAATCAAAATAATATATATTTTATCAAATTCATGAAAACTCAATGTGCGTGGATATTGTTCGTAAAGTTTTGCATCATGACATCACCTTGACTGCACGTGCTGGTATCCAGTTCGCAGTCACTTATGATGACTGTTGATGTAATACACTCAACTCGAATATTTGCAGTCAGTGCTAGATTAGCCTCGACTTGCTGAAAACAGTTTATACAGTACCGGTGCATAAGTGAAGTGATAGATGTTATAATGACAAAAGTAAAGGCAATTTTTATTCACGTTTGCAGCAATACGTTGATGAATTTAGTGAAATTTCTACAAGTAATGGTAAAATTCTATTCTGTCAAAAAATTGGGACATCTGTAAGTGCGGGACAGTGATCTCATGTCTTGCAGCAGTTAGTAGGTAGGTAACATCAAATGGCCGCTTCACGTGCAAACCTCCAGAAAAGTTATTTTAGGTGAAGTAGCTTCCTCTACCAGACCTCAATTTAAAAATGTTCCGAATATTATGCAGATTTATACAAAACGTTTCTTTCATGTGATAATCCTCTATATTCGTTGAAACGTCCAGTGCTTAAAATTGTTCTTACAAAATACACTAATATTGAAACACCAGAAAAATCGACACTAAGAAAATTTGTTTCCCTACGTGTTAAGAAGAAATATAAGATCAGAGCAGAATGTGAAAAAAAAAAAAAAAAAAAAAAATGTGAGTAAGCATGGACCAATTACACCGGACTCTGATGGTAGGGAAGTGGGAAATGTTGTGGTAGGTGTGCTAGAAAATAATGAAATAGTTTCCAAGCGGTGTTTTCTATTAGCAAGCAGAGATATATCATGTAACAATGGCTTGCTTATTCAATGAATCTCTCCAGTTGTTATGGCCAAATGAGGTGAAATTTGATATGTTTTACTCTTACTTACGGATGGTGCCCCGTATATCAAAAAGACAGCAGAATGCCTTTCTATAAGCTTCCCAAACACGATGCACGTAACTTGTATAGTGCACGGATTACACAGAGTATGTGAGCAGATAGGCTGTATCCTGAAGTGGGCGAATTAATTTCAAATGGGAAAAAAAGTGTTTGTTAAAACTCCAACAAGAATTGACTTATTCAGAACAAAAATCCAGATCTTGCACTTCCAACTAGACCCACAGTTACTCATTGGGGGACATCGTTAGAAGCAGTTGTATGTTATGCAAACAATTTTGAAATGTTTAAATCCGTGGTAGATGCATTAAATAAGGATAACGCTTTATCAATTGAAATTCTTCAGAATTTACTTAAGAACAGTACACTCGAAGATTAATTATCTTACATATCTGCAAACTTGGGTGTCTTGTGTCACTCTATAAAAATGGAGATATCAACCATCTTATTGACTGAAACAATTAATGAGGTGAATAGCATTAAAAAATGACTCAAAGGTCCCAAAGTAGAAGCTATTAAACAGAAATATAAAAGTGTGTTCGAAAAAAATGACGGTTATCATACCATGTGTAAAAGTGCCAAAGTTTTGGAAGGGCAAGTAGACAGTGAGGAAATTGAAAATGTGTGTGTCAGTGGCATTCCTTTGATGAAATATGCAAGACTATATTCCTGTGATGTAGAACGGTCCTGCTCCCGGTATCGTGCATTGTTCCGAGGCAACCGACGTCGCTTTGTGGTGGAAAACATTGAGAAGGTTTTCATATTTCACTGCAATAGCGAGTTGTTTTAACCTACCAGGGTCTCAGCATGAATGGTGAGTGATTTTTTATAATGTAGCCTATATTTTAAAATGTTGTATTAATGAATATATATAATAATATATATATAATAATTTTACATTTATATAACATATTTTCCCCTTTTTTGCTACATAAAAAAAATATTTTGAAGTTTTTAACACATAAAAATCCGTTCCCTAATCATGACCTTATGGCAGACAGTTGAGAGACAATCAAAAAATACCCAGGGATACGTCACAGGGAGTCGTACATACCGTTGCTCGTGGAGGGCTTTTTGAACATAATTCATAAGACACCAGCAAATTGTATTCAATAAGCTCTCCTAAATCTCTCTCTCTCTCTCTCCTTTCATGTTCATTTTTCTGCATGGGAAAGAGTGTTCAATAAAAGTGTTACGGTACTTTGGTTTCTACTGTAAAGAATAAATAATCAGACATTTGCCCTCCACTTCTGGACATCGAGTTTCTTTCTCGTTTTCTCATTGTGGGGTTCATGGTGGAGCCAGGATTGTTTTTCCTCCGGGTTCCTCCCTTTAGTCCTGCCAAACATTTCATACCATCACTTTTCCATACTCATGTCATCAAGTGTGTCATTTTATTCATCTGTCTCTGAGGTGTGATCAGCCGGCTACTCATTCATATCACACACTTTCCATAATCGGGTTTCACCTCATCTCATTCCGTCAACCTGGCATTACCGGGAGGAGTGGAGAGTTTAGAAAAGAAGAAAGTTTAAGACTACTAATAATTTAAAAAAAAATTCTGGATCCAAGATTTGATATGACATATTCTCATTTTTTTTAGATATGAAGAATGTTTAACACAATATTGTATGTACCATTTTTACAATAACCAAAAGAAGGATAACAATTTTTGTAATGTAAAAACATATATTTTAAAAAAGGTTTCACATTATTTATCGTTTTATAGAATGTTAATATACTTACTTACTTACTCACTGGCACTATCGAACCCGTAGGTTCATGGCCGCGCTGACATAAGCCCTCCACACATCCCTAACATGAGCTAATGCTTTCCAATCATTCCCTGTATAATCAACATCCCTCAAATCATAGTTAATGTTTTTCTCCCACCTCATTTCTGGTCTACCAACTCGACGTTACCTTCTGGTTTCCTACAAGAAGTTTTCATGCACGTCTTTCATTCCCCATACGCGCAACATGTCCTGCCCATCGCTGTCTACGAGACTTAACTGTTCTTATTATATCTGGCTTCCTATAAAGACCATGTAGTTCATTGTTATGTAGTCTTCTCCATTCACCTGTCTGTTCATCTCTCTTTGGTCCAAAAATTTTCCTAAGAACTTTATTCTCAAATACTCGTAATCTCCTTTCCTCCCTTAAAGTAAGAGTCCATGTTTCGCACCCATAACTGGTAATATAACTGGTAGAATATATTTTCATATTTATATATTTTCAGCTTAACGTTTTTTGAAAGGAGTTGGGACATCAAAAGTCTCTGCAATGCATAATAGCATGCATTTCCAGAATTGAGCCTATGTTTAATTTCTTTGTGCATCTCATTCCTATTTGTGATTATTGTTCCTAGGTATTTGAATTCAGCCACTTCCTCAAAATTTCCCTCATTTGTCATTAGCTGTCCATTTCCATTATATACTGAATTTCTACGTGTGACCATATATTTAGTTTTATTGATATTTACTTCCAGTCCTAATTTCTTAGTGTTACTCAATAGTGTGTTCGTGTTGGCCTTTAGTATCTCCTCGCTATCGGCCAGTAGTACTACATCATCAGCATAAACTAACAGCTTATTAATACCATTCAGTTGTAAGCCTTCCTCATTCTCTAAAGACTTAATGGCATGCTCTAGTACAAAATTAAATAGTAGAGGAGATAGTGCATCTCCTTGCTTCAACTGCTTCAACCCATTCTGGATTTCAAAAGTGTCCGAAAACTGTTTGCCTACACGCACCCTACTCTTTGTACCATTTAGATATATTCGTATAAGTCTAACTAACTTTTTAGGAATTCCAAACTCCAGCAGGATACTATATAACTTCTCCCTCTTAATTGAATCATATGCTGTTTTGAAGTCTACATATAGTTGATGTACAGTACCATTATATTCCCATTTATTTTCTAAAAATCTGTCTTATACTAAAAATCTGATCTGTTGTAGACCTGTTTCTCCTAAATCCGCATTGATGATCCCCTAGAATGTCATCATCATCAATATAGGGAGTAAGTCTGCTTACTAATATATTTGTTAGAATTTTGTACGAAGTTGAAAGTAATGAGATGCCCCTGTAGTTGTTGCAATCAGTTTTATCTCCTTTCTTATAAATTGGTACGATAATTGATTCCTTCCATTCATCTGGAAGAGCTTTTTTTCCCAAATCATACTAAGCAACCTGCGTATTTTGTCCATCAATTTTTCTCCCCCTGATTTTATCAGTTCTGCTGGGATCTCATCTGAACCTGATGCTTTATACATCTTCAATTGCTCTGCGACTAGCATTTCTGCTGTCTGTAACTTATCCTACTCAATGTCCTGTTCTGTATGTACATTTAGTAGCTGATTAAAGCAACTTTTCATCTATTTAATATACTCTTGGAATCTGCAATCATATCCCCATTTTCATTCCGAATATTGTTTGTTCTAGCCTGAAATCCTTTCTTCTCTATACTAATTCCCTGATATAATTCTCTAATGTTCCTATTTTTTGCATTCATTTCAAGATCATTAATATTCTCTCTCAAATGTTCCCTCTTTTCACTCTTTACTAACTTGGTGGTTTCCCGTCTAACACTACCCAATTGCTCTAAATTTACCTCATTTCGCTCGTGTAACCATTCCATTTTTGCTAGCTTTCTTTTCTTTACAATGTCGGCACATTCCTCATCAAACCATTTCTTGTTTTGCCTCTTTTTTAAACAACCAATGCTTTCTGATGCTGACAATTTAATAGTATCTCTTATAGTCTACCATTCTTTATTTATATCAGTTTCTTCTTCGTTTGCCACATTGTCATCTGAAGATTCCAGTACTTCAAATCTATTAGCAATTTTTATTTGGTATTCTTAACGCATTTCGTCATTTTTCAAGTTTTTTAATTCATATTTTACAGAATCATCTTTAGCGTTTGTTCCTCTCATTAGCGATAGCCGTTGTCTGATTTTCACCCTGAGCAGATGATGATCCGAATTGCTGTCTGTCCCTCTAACTGATCTAACATCGATGATGCTACTGTGCCAGCGTTTATCCACTAACACATGATCTATCTGGTTCCGAGTTTCTCAATCTGGGCACGTCCAGGTGTATTTATGAATATCCTTATGCGGAAATGTTGTACTCTTAACAATGAGATTCTTTGATGTGGCAAATGTGAATAATCTAACCCCGTTGTCGTTACTATCTTGATGAAGACTGAATTTGCCTATTGTTGGTTTGAATATATCTTCCCGCCCCACTTTTGCATTAAAATCTCCTAAGACAATTTTCATATGATATCGTGAAAGGCTATCAAATAAGCATTCTAATTCTTCATAAAACTCATCCTCGATCTTGTCATCTTTATCTTCTGTGGGGGCATGTACATTTACAATTATAAAATCATTTCGTTTACTCTTTAGAATTAGGTATGATATCCTATCACTAACAATCTTAATATCTCGGATAGCGGATAGAATCCTCTTTCTGACAAAAAAAACCCGTTCCAAATGCAGGTCTTTCTGCACCCCCGTAGTATAATGCAAAGCTTCCTGATTCCTGACTATCTTCTCCTGGCCACCTAACTTCCTGTAAAGCGACTAAATCCAAGGGAGATTTATCTAATTCCCCCGTTAATATCTCTAGTGCACCGCTATTGTATAAGTCCTAACATTCCATGTTCCTACGAACATGTCCCTGTGTTTGAGCCTTTGGGATGGCTTCCCTGAAGTAGTCCCCACCCAGAGAACCGAATGGGGGACTATTTGACCTCCGGAAAATTTTACCCCGATGAACCCATGTCAGCATTTCTTGACGGTTGTATTTTTATGGTGAAAGATCGTCACTCTTTCGCCCAAGGTACTTTTTTCGTCTGGCTTATCAACTTCGACCAGTCCGGCATGGGTAACTCTATCGGCAGCAATGCTACCGCCGGTATTGCTCTCAGGATCATTTAAGCACGCAAGCCACTCCACCACGACAAGGTAAAAATACCATGGAGGGGGAATGTTAATATAGACCTATCAATTTAACCGGACAATTAAAGAATTAAAATTAAAATGTTCTGTATTTAAAAATATCCACATTTAGCTCTTTAATATTTTCGGATACTATTATTTTAACACAGTTCCAATAATGGATCATATTATATTATTGTTAAAAGAAAATTAATGTATATGTATAAATATTAATTATGTATGTGGAAAGAAATGTTAATGTTTGTACCAAGTCTAGAATGGTGTAGTGAGCTGCACACTCCTACGGAGAAGGAGAGGTCTACGGTTCGATTCCTGGTTCAGACATTAATTTTTCTTTTCAAAATATCATTATAATATTTAGCTCTTTGTGACGAGTTTGAATTTGAGACTTCTCGAAAACCAGTATTAAGCGATATCGGCTGAACCAACTTGCTTGGTTTTAAAATCTTGTTTGATAACCATGTGTTAAGATTTAAAACATCTATGTAAAATCATACCCTTTTTTTATACTTGGGAATTGTATCTGGAATATTAGAATAGATTAGTAGTTTAACACTCAAATACGCTAACCATATTTTAGATTAATTTTACTTTATGGGATGAATGAATCATCCATCTTTACTTTATGGGATGAATGAATCATTTAGTCCAGAAAATGTCCTAAGAACTTTATTCGTAAATACTCGTAATCTTTTCGCCTAACTTAGAGTCCATGTTTCCCATCAATATAACTG
Source organism: Diploptera punctata (assembly GCA_030220185.1). Classification (NCBI taxonomy): domain Eukaryota; kingdom Metazoa; phylum Arthropoda; class Insecta; order Blattodea; family Blaberidae; genus Diploptera; species Diploptera punctata. The sequence continues at coordinate 376,593 of JASPKZ010007186.1, read as the reverse complement.
GGAGAATAACAGTTTTTTTTATATTTTCAGTTTAAAGTTTTTCGAGAGAATACGGAACGACAAATGTCCCTAAAGCACAATTCATGCATTTCGAGAATTGTGCCTATGTTCAATTTATTTGTGCACCTCACTCATTACCGTTTGCAATATTACTGTTCTTAGGTATTTGAATTCAATCACTTCAAAATTTTCCTCATTTGTCATTAATTGTCAATTTCCATTATATAATACATTTCTATGCGTGACCATCTATTTAGTTTTATTGATATCTCCTTTCACTCTCAGTTCCTTAGTGTTTCTCATCAGAGTGTGTGTGTTGCCTTTAGTATCCCCTCGCTTTCGTTTAATATCACGGCATCATCAGCGTAAACTTAACTTTGCAAAAATTTGTAGAAAGAGACAGCTGTGTTCTCCTGTCTCATTCGCATCAGTCTTGTCGGTGTTCCTTTACCATATGTTAATATGGGTAAAGGGAAGACGAAAACTGACAACAGGGTGGGTTTTTTCTTTTGAATATGGTCGAAAGCGGTCAAGGATCTACCCTTATATCTCCATCTCTCTCTTTGCCAAGTTAAGCCAGATATACAATAACGGCTTATTACTAGCACTTAGTTGTAGGCCTTCTTCATCCTCTAAAGAATTGGTGGCATGCTCTAGTACAAAATTGAATAGTTGAGGAGATATTGCGTCTCATTGCTTGTACCCATTGTGAATTTCAAAACTCTCCGAAAACTGCCTACGTTTTGTGTCATTTACACACATTCAAATAAGTCTAACTTTTTAGGAATTCCGAACTGGAGCAGGATACTATATAACTTTTCCCTTTAATTCAATCGTATCCCTTTTCTAAATCTTCATATAGTTGATGTACAGTGCCATTATATTTCCATTTATTTTCTAAAATTTGTCTTATACTAAAATCTGATCTATTGTAGACCTGTTTCTTCTAAATCCACATCAATATTCACCCATTGCATCCTCAATATAGGGAGAGATTGTATATAACTACATAAAAAATAATAATAGAAATTATCATATCTCAATTTTACTACAAAATGAAAAATTATGTTATAAAGCGACGAGTTCTTGGAAATTGAAGATAATATGAGCTACCTCTGTCAATGTTTGCTGTCATTCACGAAACCTGTGATATGTTAAATGGTAAAGGAGATATCGCGTGCCCTCAAGAATACGCACAATTCAAGTTGAATGTCACTGGACTAATTACTGTGTATCCAAAATAAGTTACCCTACATAGGCTTAAATGTAAATATTGGCCGAGATATACCACTCGTAATCGGTAGCTGAAAGGAAGGGACGGGGGTCCAATTCGTTTAATTTTCTTGAGCGTACGTAGGAGTAATTTATATATTTTTCTTAGCCTTCCTCAGAATAATACATTGCAATATTTCCGAAAATGGGGTAATGAAAGTTCTTGTGTTTGTTGTGGTAACAATCAATAAATAATGTGGTGTGTAGTATTAGATTTACTAAGCAAGTTGACTCAAGTTCAGTGGTAGCGTTTCTCGAATTCCTGGTTCAAAATCAATTCCGAGCATCCTGGATGAGATTTATATAATGTTTTCATCAGTCGCCAAGGGGAATTCTAGAATACAATTTTATTATCAGAACTGACTTCTTCATAATAATCATTCACATCATTAAAAAAGTAGTCATGTTCACAATAACATTATATATATATATATATTATTAAATTTTGACATTTAGCAATTTAAATCCCTGTTCAGGCATTTATTTTTCTTTCAATGTCATATATATATATATATATATATATATATATATATATATGATAATATTCCTCAAGAAATGTTATGGGAAGCTATAGACAATTCTCACGTTACCAAAAGATTAATAGATGCTATAAAATCATTATACAAAGGATCAATTTCGAAAATTAAAGTTGGAAATCGTATAACAGAGGGATTTACTATTACAAAAGGTTTAAGGCAGGGTTGCAGTTTATCTCCAACTCTATTTTAAAATTTATCTGGAAAGAGTACTAAGAGGCTGGAGGGAAAAAATGTAAAAAAAATGGGCATAACCAGTGCTTTTTTTCTGACGGTACGCAGTACCGGGACCTTTTTCCTTACGTTTAAACGAAATATATATTTATTCAGAGCAAAATGTGTTTTCCCCGGTAGATGACACTGCCTACATGAATGAAATTTCCTGTTTTATAACTCGTAAGTTGGTATCACACTTTTTTGTTTTATATGTCGGTATCGGAAACAGGAAGTTGCGCTCAGTTCGCTTCCTATATTAGTTTATCAGTGTAACGAAAGAGGTAAGTGATTGGTAGCTGTTCACTATGACTCTATCTTGAATCAGTGTAATCATTCTTCAAAATGAATAAAATAAGTAGTTTCTTTATGCAATTAGTAAAAAAGGAAGGCTGAAGAAGTAGAAACTGTCGAATCTGCACATAGTAAAGATGAAAACGATTCTGAAGAAACAAAAATCGTCGAATCTGCACGTGGTCAGGACGAGAAAGTTTCTGATTATGACTGGCCCGAGCGTTGAACACTCTTCAAGAAAAATGACTTTTGCCATAGAACCGTTTGGCTGTATGTCAAGAATAAAATGTGGGGTTGTAAATGTTGTCCTGATGTTGGAAATCTAGATGTCGACAAGCGAATGGGAATACAAATTTCAGTGGAGTGGTAAAAAAAGTAAAGTGTAAAGTGATCCCACTACAGGCCTCAAGAGGCCCTTGGGGTAGTAGGAGGTTAAGGCTCCCACTTTTTCTAGAAAATCGGCATTTGATGTCAGCCGGGTTGTCAGCCCTGCGTGACGGCCGCCTTTGCCCCAGAGCAAGCGTCTGGTACTCATTTCCGTTAGAGGCTGAGTCGACCCCAGGGCCATAGTGCCGCCAGAAGGTTTGGGTCAGTTTAAAAATCCTGACCCCACCGGGACTCGAACCCTCGACCTTCCGGCTTGTAGCGAAGTGCCTTAACCACTACGCTACGGCGTGCCCCCTCAGTGAAGTGGACAAATGGAAAAATCAGCTCTTTTGGACAATCCCGGAAACAACAATTAATGACGCTGAGGAAAAAAATACACGATCATAAGGAGAGTGCGGGGCACAAACAATGCCAAAAAGTAGCATCTGAAGCAAAAAATAAAACATCAGAGAGAGTTTTCTTAAATACATTTTTAGTATTTATGGTCTGTGACTTCTGATGGTACAACTGTGTTATTTGGTGTGCGTAATGGTGTAAGAAGGCTAATGCAAGAGAAGTTTCCTAATATTATTTTCTGGCATTGTGCTAACCATCGCCTCGAATTGTCTGTTAATGACACGGTGACAGTGTGGCAGGAGTGAATCGATTTAAGAGTTTCTTGGACAAAACTTTACGTAACTTATCCTGCTTCACCTAAGAATGCTAGGGAACTACAGGCTTCTGCAGCGACTCTAGAACTTCAACTTCTTAAAATTGACAGAATATTAAGTACTCGATGGGTTGCATCTAGCTTTCGCACCGTTTCTGCAGTGTGGCAAGACTTTGAAGCTCTCGTCCATCACTTTCAAAAAGCAAAATAAGACAGTAAAAGAAGCAAAACAGATCGCTGTCTTTATGAGGGTCTTTTGAGGAAAATAACGTCATGCGAGTTTGTGCTTGAATTGGGCCTTATGTGTGATGCTCTCCAAGAACGTAGCGAACTAAGTCTACAACTACAAGAGAGAAATATTGACTTGCACAAAGCACACAGGAACATTCTGAATACTGAACATATATTTGAGGAAATAATTAAAATTCTGGACCATACAACAGTATATATTTTCAAAGTAAGGAGACTATGAAGTTCAAAGGGATTGAACTCCACAAAAATGAAAATGACACAGTCCTGCAATCAGGTGAACTGATTTTTATAAAAGTCTTAAAGAAGCTGTACGAAAGCGTCTGCTTGAATGAGATGAAGCTGATTTACCTGAATGTGTCAAGGTTTTTAATTCCAAGTATTGGCCATAAAATCCTGGGAAACATCTTACATTTGGTGAAGCTGAAATTAGAAAGTTAGCACGAAAATTTCGCTTAAATGAAAGAGAAGCAGTTCGTTATTTTCGTGAATATCTTCAAGAAAATATATTTCCAGATATACAACTTCCTCTGAAGCACACACTGGGCACAATTGCAATATCTTCCAGTGAATGTGAAAGGGGTTTCTCTCAAATGATTCTTATAGTTACTTCAACTAGATCATCTATGCTTGTAAGGACAACTTCTGCACTGCTATTCATCAGGATAGTCGGGCCTTCTCTCACTTAATTCAAACCTAACAAATATGTAGACTCGTGGCTGCTCCAAGGACATCATTCTGCTGTTGATACCAAAAGCAAAGAAGCGATCTAGATACGACGAGTGTACATCGGAGGACATGTTAAAATTGTGGAAGTTGCTAGAATAACATGCTCTCTGTGAGTACCGGCACCTTTTCTTCCAGAAAAAAAAAGCACTGGGCATACCAATCCAAAATACACATGTAAATTTACTCAATTCTGCAGACGACCAGGTTTTAATAGCACAGGACCACGATGACATAGAATATATGGCAAAAAAGAACTAAAAGAAGAATATGAAAATAGGGACATTATACGGGTATAATATAGAGAAAACTAAGTATCTGTGTATATGAGAAGAAATGGAAAATATAAATTTCAACATTGGAGAACTAAAATCTGGTATTGAATGCACTTATTTAGGAACAAAATTAGACCATTCAGATGATATCACAGTGGAAATTAAAAATAGAATCTCACAAACAATACAAGCAATAAATGTTCTAAACTCTGTTTGATGCAGCAAGAATATTACAAAAAAATGAAAATTACAAATATATCAAAGCATAATTCAGAGCATTTTAATATATGGTGCTGAAGTCTGGCAAATTCCTACCAGGGAAATGAAAATAATATTAAGTACAGAAATGGATATTTTAAGAAGATCAACTGGAAAATCTAGAATGGATACGAAATAAAGAAATAGGGGAAATTATGGGCGTACAAGAGGAGCCGGATTTCATAGACATTATAGAAAAGAAAATATTGCAGCGGTATGGCCAGGTCAAAAGAATGCTAGAGCAAAGATTGTCATAAAATTGTTATGGAATGGATCCCAATAGAAAGGAGTAAGAGAAGAAGGCCGAAGGAAACTTGGATAGAAGGGGTTTGGAGGAAGATCAATGGATAGACAGAGATGAATGGCACTTGGTTTCCGGAAGACGGCGGCAGCTGCCATGATACCGGATGGTGAAAATGATGAGATATATACACATATATATATATATATATATATATATATGTATATATATATATATATATATTCACTCAACTTATTGGATAGAACCAAATTATTCTAGATGCGATATGACCTTGCAAGATAAAGCGTCTACAAAATAATTAAGTTCATTAACTCCTTTTAATTCCACCTAAAAATAGGTCGAATAAATTTGTTTGTATTGCAGAAACGTTCTCTTTTCTTGCTTCCTCATAACTCGTACCAAGTCCAGGGCGTTTACGTAGTTGACATTTACCCACATCAAAATAATCAGAGGAAGCAGAAAATGTGAATTATGTTTTGTACCATTTTGTAATAAGGCGTTGCCTAAGAGCGAAATATGGATGACAAAAGACGACATAAATTCCTTAAATATTTAAAACAAATTCTAAACTTAAAAGTAAAAAAATTAACAACAGGTTTGTTTGTGGTGTTTATTAAATTTATTTAAAGCTTATTTTACAATTTGCTATAAGGATATAGCGTTTGATAATTATAATATGTGGTCAGTTGACAATTGATCACGCGGCCGTTTGTCATGCCACACCTACACGTGACGTCTGATAATATAAAAAAGCTCGACTCCTTTATACACTTACACATGTATATGCCACATGATAAGAAAATATTTGCGAGAAATATATTATTAACCTATGTATTGAATTAAAGCTGATTTATCACAAAGTCCTGCATTGTATTTATGTGAAACAGAAACAGTCAGTTATGCTTTACTTCACGGTGCTATTGACTTGGACCCGCAAGAGATATTCAACCGCGCTCGCCCATGTCAAAACACCGCGGAGTAAAGCATAGCTGTTTAATTTAAAAAAATAATTACTTATAATTATGGGTACCATAATATATAAGGATACGTTTACGCTTCCAAGTTAATGACTTTCATCATCCCAAAATTTGTTCAAAGTAGGCTATTATTTTCCTGCATTTCAGCAAGACCTTCGGATTGATAAACTAGTATGCGTAAATATACAGGATTTTCATAAGTGCCACAAAATACAATATAACTACTTTTTTAATATTTAGGTAAAATATTAATTTGATTCCCCGAGAGGGAACTATTTCAGGGAATCCATACCAAAGGCTTTAGACAGGAACATGTTCCTAGGAACATGGAATTTTAGGGAATTATATAATAGTTATATTACTGCAGGAATTAGATAAATCGCCCTTGGATATAGTCGCTTTACAGGACGTTAGATGGCCAAGAGAAGGTAGTCAGGAATCAGGAAGGTTTGGGGGTGCAGTGAGACCTGAATTTGGAACTGGGTATTTAGTCCGAAAGAGAATCATCTATACTATCCGAGATATTAAGTTTGTCAGTGATAGGATACCATACATCATTCTAAAGAGTAAACGACATGATTTTGTAATCGTACACAGAAGATAAAGGATGAGAAGATCAAGGATGATTTCAATGAAGAACCATAATATTTATTTGATAGTCTTTCACGGTATCATATAAAAATTGTATCAGGAGATTCAAGATCAAGGATGATTTCAATGAAGAATCATAATATGTATTTGATAGTCTTTCACGGTATCATATAAAAATTGTATCAGGTAATTCTAATGCAAAAGTGGAAGAAGATATATTCAAACCAACAATAAATTCAGTATTCCGAAAAGCTTATTGTTAAGATTTAAGGGAGGAGAAAAGATTACGAGAATTTATGAATAAAGTTCTTAGGAAAATTCACTATAAGAGAAATTATTTTATACACATAATAACGCAATTTTCAGCCATTGCTCTATAGGATGTGGTACAATTGATAACATTGTTAAATATATATATATATATATATATATATATAAATTTATTTGCAAACGTCATCTCTCTCACTTCATTTTTGGTGTAGCCTACAGTTTAATAGTTGTGTTGCTTACAGAATTCGGTTCCTTGCTTTCATGTATGCAAATGTAGAAGATCCAGCAGTCCTAATAATAAAATCTGGTATCTACAAGATTATGTTCCTTCTCATTTTGCTCTACGGGTTCGAGAATATCTGGAAGATTTTTTTCAAATAGTTTCATAGGAAAATTAGGATTTATAATAATGCATGCAGGAAAACCTGATATCTATTTTATTACTTTTTATGGAGATATTTGAAATGTAAATTATAATATTTGTTTCAAAACTTAATAATATAGAAGAGTTGAAAATAAGGGTCAGGAAAGAATAAAGCAGAGATATACCAACAGCAGTAATTAAAAATATATGACAAGATTTAAAAATATAATTTAGCCACTATCAGATCATATATGGGATCATTTTTAATACCTTATTAAATTATTTGAAATACATTTGTACTAATAATAATTATGTTAATTTTGGAGAAAGCTAATAAAACAAGATGATTAAACTGTTCCGATAGTAACGAAAAAATAAAAACACAGGTGCATTTCGCATGAAACTAAATAAAATAAGTACCTTTCAGAAAATAATAGCAAATAGGCTGCCATTCAAAAATGTTGTCAATGATGTCACATCCTGTAGAATAATCATTATATTTTATAATATTTCTCTTAATAATAACTCATTGGTTCTATCGAACCCGTAAGTTCACGTCCGCGCGGACATAAGTTCTCCATACATCCTTATCCAGAGTTAATGTTTTTTCAATTATACCCTGTATAATCTACTTCCCTCAATTCATGGTTAATGTTATTTTTAACCTAATTCTTGGTCTACTAACTGGGCGTTATCCCGTCTGCTTTTCCTACAATAAACTTCCATGCCTCTCTTTCATTCCCCATTCGTCCCATATGTCCTGCCTTTCGCAGTCAACGAGACTTAACTGTTTTATTGTATTTGATTTCCTATAAAGCTCACTATTTTGAATCATCTCCATTCACCCGTCTGTTCAACTCTCTTTTTTGGTCCGAAAATGTTCCTAAGAACTTTATTCTCTAGATAGATAGATAGATCATCGGTTGATTAATGTCTTTGACATCGTCCGATTCCTAATAGCCAATTTTGTCGGTCCATCCAATCTCCTGGTTGTAGATGTTTCTCCTTCATATATAACCATATTCCCTGACTCCAGGAGGTTTTAGGTCTTCCTCTGCTTCGTCTTCCCTCCGTTTCCATTCCAAAACAGATTTTGGTAGTCGATCCTCTTCCATTCGCTGGACATGTCCGTACCATCTTAATTGCTGAGTTTTAATATAATCTAAAATAATGTCTTCAATCTTCATTTTCTCCCTTATAACTGAGTTTCTAATTTTTTCTCTTCTTGAAATTCTTGCGGCCCTTCGTATAAAATCCATTTCCGTTGCCAAAAGGTACTTATTTGTTTTTGTTGTTAATGGCCAAAGTTCTGCTCCATAAGTAATGATGCTTTTAACAATTGTATGATATATATTCATTTTATTTTTATTACTTATATTTTTATCCCACAATATTCCATTGAGGCAAGCAATTGCAAATTTTCCTTTATTATTTCTATTTCTTATTTCCTGTTCTTAACTCCCATTTTTATTTATTTTAATTCCTAAATATGTGATCTAACTACAATATTTTATTGTTTCTCCAGTCTCCAAAATTAAATTTTGTTCTGGTTCACCAATTGATAAATATTTAGTTTTTTTCATGTTTAAATTTAAACCTCATTTTTCATATTCTTCTATTACTTTTCTAGTCATATATTCTAAATCTTCATAATCTTGTGCAATTAACAATTGATCATCTGCAAAATGTAAGTTGTATAAAGTTTTGTTGTTTGAAATAGGAATTCCCATGCTTGAACATTTTCTCCTCCAATTCTTTAATATTTTATGTACATATATTTTAAACAGAGTCGGTGATAGAAGACCTTTATTTATCGTAAAACCATGTGACAATTTACTGCCAATTTTAATTTTAGACATGCAATTGTCATATAAATTTTGTATAGCTTTATTCTCTAATACTGATAATATTTTCTCTCCCCTCCCTTAAATCTTAACAATAAGATTTTTTGAAGTGGCAAAGGTGAGTAATCTATAAAATTGTGATATTTATTAATATTTGATAATAGACTATATGTAAACCTCCCGAATATTTTTCTTCCATCATTAAGTTAAACCATTGATGAAATGAGGCGGTCAGAGATCAAGGGGTACAAGTGACATTCTTTAAAAAAAAAATGAGTTAAGTGCAGAAATGGTTAGCTAATATGACAAACTGTTTGGTGCCCAAGAGGTATATGTGTGAGCTTGACAGGTTCTGACATATAGTAGAGTCGTAGAAAATAACTCAGAGAAACAGCTCTTCTACTTGGAGAACAAGAGGTACGTCTGTAGTTGTACTCCTTGGCTTCCAACAGCTAGGTGGACTCAAGCTTACAGCGTTGTATGTTTTAATGTTTCCAACAAATGTTACGTGAAGATTATTATTGTATTGTTAGTGTTTAATATAGTGCTGGTGATTCTTCGAGGTTTATTGATTTATCAACTATTATTATATCTGAATCAGAATCTGATGAACTTGAGCATGACTCATGGTAAGTAAAATATTTTAACTACTTTATCTATATTTTCACAATTGTATATTATAATATAATACTTTTAGCAATAAATTTTGAAATAGTTGGAAATAATGTAACCATCTAAAATATAATATGATTTAGATCTACAGGATTTGCAATCTAATATTGTTTATAATAAAGGTATGTTTTCTTAAATATGAAGATTGATCATTGGTGTTGTCTCATCTCAATGAAGATGACATTGAAGAACCTGGCATTACAGGACCTACAGAAGAAGATGATGCTCCAATATTGCACGTTGGCAGAAAGAAGATTAGTAAATCAGGAAATTGGGTAAAAAATAAAGCAAAAAGAAGGGATGAAGGCAAACAATATACAGACAGGAAGGGTAACATTCATGTGGAGAGGCGGGTAAGAGAATGTATCCATGAATGCAGGTTTAAGTGCAATGAACTTTTATACTGATTTTGCCAATTAACCTTGTAATATGTAACTATTTGGATAAGTACGTATTTCCAATTATAATAAAAACTTTGGTATGACACTATTTTTCTTGGATAATTTATTTCAAAACATTTCTTGGAGGGCAAGGGGTACAAGTTACCGTATGGGCTAATGTTTATATTGAATCTGTTCATATTTTGCGGATAAATTGACTCATATATATGAAACATAAGCACAATTTATGAGACTTGTCAGATATTCCTGGAATTTTATTTTTTTATTGAACGGCCGCGGTGGATTAGTGATTATGCTCCTTGCCTCTGGTCCCGAGGGTCGCAGGTTCAAACCCGGCCGTGGTCGATGGATGTTTTAGGATGGAAAAATCCAAGGAGCAAGTCCTCCGGGAGGAACTTAAATCCGTGGGTCCCGAGTCTGAAGATTTTCAGGCTCGTAAAAGATCCTTAAGCCTGAATGAAAGGCCTCTAAGCAAAGTTTAACTAATTTTGCTGTCCTCGTACTACCTTGCTTTCCTAGATGACAATATGAGGCGGAACGCTGACCACGGACCACTCAAAGGACATCTATATGAAAACAAGTGTAACTTAATTACTATGGTTCAAATTCTTTCCTATAGGGGGAGAGCGCCTAAATCTCTGTTAAGGGAAAAAAATTTTTTTGTATTTTATTACATTATAATTTCAAGCCGTGTTTTACCATGGGCATATCACGGGATATTTGCAGTTATTTACATGCATTTTCATTTTGTCTTGCTGCAGTTTGATTGTTCAAGAGTTTATTCTTGAAGTGAGCGGAAGATGTTGCTGATGAAGTTCGTCACTGTGATGGTGTTGATGTGGAGCTGTAGTATCTGAGTTTCAGTTTCGGTTGTTAGAACAGGAGGCCGGTCTCTTGAGTACAGTGAACATTCTGTCAGAAGATGTATTGCTGTCTGTGATGGACTTTCGGGGCAGTTGCCTAGGAGAGATGATGACTTCTTGATCCTGTAAAGATATGTACGGAAGCGTCCGTGGTTGGTTAGGAATTATGTAAGGATGAAGTTTGGCCATAGGGATATAGAGAGCCGATTGTGAATAGAGGGGATGAACTGTTTGGTGTGAAATGATACCTCGGAGTTGGTATATGTTGCATTCCATGTGTTGATGTAATAGTTTGGCTCGAGAAATAGGGATGTAAATACAGATTGAACTTTAAACTTAATTTTCTCCAAATTAATTTTTTGTCACTTGTACCCCTTGTCCTCTGACCAACTCATATTCAGTTCAAATTATTAGATTATTTAAGTATTTATTACCATGACATTCATATACTGGAATATTTTTAAAAATCTAAAACTTTTAAAACCCCAAAAATTGTTTGGAATTATATATAAGTTAATATTTTCATAAGTAATGCCACCAGTGATTTCCAAATTATCTAGAGAATTTGGAAATCAAGAGTGGCATTTGTTAGGACTATTTAACGAATAAAATTAAGCTGTTTACTCACAAATCATTATTTAACTATAGTTATTTTAAAATATTTATATATTTAATGTAAACGGCGTTGTTTGAAAACAAATGATAAATGATTGGTACGCTTCATTTCCTTCCTTTGTTCATCACTGCAACCAGATCATAATATAATTTATTGCCAAAGGATCGCAATATTGTAAGAGTGCATCCTAGTGGAGAAATTTATAACCAACGTTATAGGTATTAATTAATTTGATGTCCTATGATGCAGATATGCCAATTATATTTTTCTGCAATGTCATTTCTTGGAAAATAATTCGTTTAAGAAAGTGCAAACAGTGTTTTTTTGTGCTATAATCAATTGTTACAAATGTTTTTATATTGTTATATTGTCTATCGCATTCGCTTTCTGCTGACATTTATATACTATATATACAATCTGGTAGCCGTATTTCTTAGAGGGTCAGTCACTGCAAAATAATGCTATGACCTATTCAGAATGTTAAAAGAAGGTACTTTCTTTATTATGACTATTTAACTCATGCTACGAATGCTAATCAATGACCAATCACGTTTCAATGAATGTTGTTTTACAACCAATGACAGTCGTTTATCGATTTCTCTTTATCAGCTCCTGCTTTTGTGATAAAGAAAACTCCTCCTTTTGAATGTTCTGAACAGGTCAAAGCATTATTTTTCTCCAACAAATACATTCAATATAGCAAATAATGAAAAGATTTCTTGATTTTACTGAGTTGTTTACTAAAAAAATAAACGTTGATTATGATATATAGTTTGATGTGTTTCATTATTTCTCCACTTGGGTGCACTCCTACAATATTGCGATCTTATTTGGCAATAAATAATATTATCGAGCAGCAGTGAATGAACATAACCTCACATTTCTGATATGTTTTCAAACATCGCCGTTTACATTAAATATATAAATATTTTAAAATAAGTATAGTTAAACAATGATTTGTGAGTAAACAGCTTAATTTTATTCGTTAAATAGTCCTAACAAATGCCACTCTTGATTTCCAAATTCTCTAGATAAATTGGAAATCACCCGTGGCATTACTTATGATATACTTTAATTGGTAAATTTTAGGCGAAACACGACTGTGATTGGTTGTAAATAAAACATCATTGAAATGTGATTGGTCATTGACTCCCATTTGGGGCATGAGTTAAATAGTCAATACAATTTATTCTAAACAAATTTCCTCAACAATAATAATTTAATAAAAATATTAAATAAAGAGTTGTTGACGTGCTCATATAATTTTCTTTATACTTCTTATCGAGCAGACCGATATGAATACAAAAATCAACTGCATGTATGCGGAGTAAAACATATTATCTCTTTTTTTTTCCCCTTCTTTTTTTTTTGTTTGCAAGATTGAAGCGAGATAACTGTTTTTATTCACCGTGCATCCACCGGAGATATAATGCCCGTGGCATGAAAATGTTAATGCTCGCGACAGTTATGAACAAAAAAAAAAGAAGGTGGTACCTCAATCATTGACAGTTTCAATGCACTATTATGCTTGCTTTCCTTAACAAATGACGTACTACATAATCTTACTTGTCTTTCACGATTTATTTATCTGACAACAGCTGTAACGCATAATTGTTTTTGTGGTAAATAAAAATCAATCAATTAATCAATTAGTATGGCGCGTAAAGTATATGTTTAAAAATAATAGAGTCACTAATCGCATTGCACAATTATGTTGCATTATTTCAGCGGTTGCGGTAAACATGGCATTTTCTCTTGTATTGAAACTATGTTCATACAGTCATAACTCGTAAATCCGTGTTGCTACAGGCCTAGAAGGCCCTTGGCCTATCAGCCTCCTCTTCGCCTCAAATGTACTTGCTAAAGATATAAAAGGTCATACAGCCAGTACAGGGAGGACATGTGGTCAGCATGTCGGACACCCCAGCGGTTATAGCTGGTTTACTCAACCTGGAGCCGTTACTAAATGTAGCTACCTAAATTCCTCACGATACTGAGCGGGCACCATTTCCATACTGACTGAAAATCCATGAGAAAATTTATTTTCTAATGGAGACTCGAACCAGAGCAAGTCCCGCAGCTCTGCAATAAGGTTTTATGCATTGAATTACTTGGCTAAAACGCGGAACTCATAAAGTTATTATGAATATTGTATAAATAATATAAATAGAGCAAATATACATCAAATACATTATTTCTTGGAGTATTTTTTTTTCAACCAATAACAATTGACCAATCATTTATATAAAACAAGTGAAATATTAACCTAACAAGCAGTTAAACGCTGGATGTACGAATTGGAAATCATCACAAAATTCAAAGATTAATCTATTATATATATATATATATATATATATATATATATATATATATATATATATATACATACATACACACACACACACTTTCTTAATTTCTGTGCAAAGTTCATTTGTTCAGTTTCCGTCTTAGTTAGTCTTGATATTGAAACTATATGCAACAAAAATAGATAGTTAGGCCTATATTTTATACATCGGAATCCTATTTTCTACAGTTAGCCTATAACTAATACATGCTAGATCTACATTTAATACCTGGAAATAAGGCCTATAAACAAATTGTGTTATTGGAAATGAAGCATTTAAAAAGAATTTAACATTAAGAAAATGGATAGCAGAAAAATATAACAAGCAGAATTAAAAAGAACGCCGGTATATATGTTTCAGCATTAGTGCAAATAACTGAGAAAGAGGGAGACAAATTTGAAAGACTCTCCTTATATTTTTTCCAGAAAATCTTAGGCTCTTAATGATTGTTGAGTATTCCATAAGGAGAAAAGGGAAAAGAGGTACGATTATGAAGCTACTAAAGTCCCAGTATGTTGGAGGATTATAGGTTGAACATTAAGTGAATTTTAATACCGCAACATGTGGTCGAAAATCACTGTGTAGAACTTTTTATGGATGAAAAATCATCATCATCCTTCACAGATTAGGTCTTTGACTGTTCCGATCTCACATCTGTTGAGTCCAGTGATTTCTTGGTTTTCCCAACGATCTTTGTCCTACAGGATTATATTGGATGAAAAATATTATTATTATTTTATATTACGCAAGTACTAATTATATATCATTTTAATGCGTGCCACGAAAACATCTGAAAACATATTTAAAATCAGTGTGAAAAGTGTTCTTAGATGTAACTAATTTTCTTCATATAAAAAATCATTTTTTTTATTATTGTTGCCTTTGAGTCTGAATGGAAGCAAAAGATGCTCCTCCCACAAGATGAATGAATGAACGAATGATTGCTTTTTACACGATAAGCGATAATCTCTTTACTTGCGTAAGTATGAACTGAATTTGCACGTTCTCTTTCCGCCGCCCACTCACCAGCCTCGGTTGTGGCATTTATACATGACATTTTTAAGTTGAACCAATTCGATAGCTAGTTCAGATTCTCACCCACCCACTCACATAAGAAATTAAAGATTCATGTAGACATAGTATTAACATAAACATAAATCGTAATGTACGTAACATACACAAGATGACTGGTAGAGAATTAGAAACTGAGTGCGGTATTGAATGGACATTATTGCGATTTTAAATAAAGATTGTTTAATACGTAATGGTTTGTTTATGACTATATTTGACGTAATGAACCTTTAAATTTGTTAATATTTTTAGCTACTGCAGTAAGAGTTAAAAATACGAAAGACCGTCCTTTCATTAAAGAAATCTTGAATTGCAATGACCACCTGATGTAATCATCAAATACTTAATTTCATAGATTTACGCCTAAATACTGTATTGCATATTTCCATAAATTATAATTTAAAACAGTTACTAATATATTTGTTACTAGTGGAATCTGTTGCAATGTATGGAAGTGACGTATGGACAATCAATAAGTACTACAAGAATAGACTAATAGCCCTAGAAATGGATTATTTACGGAGAAGTGCCAGAAAGTCTAGATTAGAACATGTCACAAATAAGGAAATTAGAAACATAATGGAAGCAGAAGAAAGCATAATTGAAAGAATTGAGGAGAAGGAATTAAAGTGGTTAGGACATGTCTTAAGAATGGAAGATGAGCGATGGCCAAAGCAACTATATGAATGGCATCCGAACAGAAAGAAGAAAAGAGGGACACCAAGGTTAACATGGAAGGAAAACATGAAGACAGTAATGCAAGCTAGAGGGCAAAGCATCGAAGATGCCCAAGACCGTAGGCTTTGGAGGTTTGGCACGGAAGACGGCAGCAGCTGTAAAAAACCCGAAGATAGATAGAGTTAGAGATAATTTGAAATTTCACGCAAATAATATTTATAGTTTTCTTTCAAATTATATTTTAACATTACAATACTTACTTACTCACTGGCACTAACGAACCCGTAGGTTCGTGGCCGTGAGGACATAAGCTCTCCATACATCCCTATCCCGAGCTAATGCTTTCCAATCATTCCCTGTATAATCTACTTCCCTCAAATCATAGTTAATGTTAATCTCCCACCTCATACTTGGTCTACCAACTGGGCGTTTTCCTTCTGGCTTTCCTACAAGAAGCTTCAATACAAGTCTTTCATTCACCATACGTGCAATATGTCCTACCCATCGCAGTCTACGAGACTTAACTGTTCTTATTATATCTGGCTTCCTATAAAGACCATCTAGTTCATTGTTAAGTAGTCTTCTCCATTCACCTGTCTGTTCACCTCTCTTTGGTCCAAAAATTTTCCTAAGTACTTTATTCTCAAATACTCGTAATCTCCTTTCCTCCCTTAAAGTAAGAGTCCATGTTTCGCTCCCATATAATATAACTGGTAGAATAATAGTTTTATATATTTTCAGTTTAACGTTTTTTGAAAGGCGTTGGGACATCAAGAGTCTCTGCAATGCATAATAGCACGCATTTCCGAAATTGAGCCTATGTTTAATTTCTTTGTGCATATCATGCATACTTTTGATTATTGTTCCTAGGTATTTGAATTCAGCCACTTCCTCAAAATTTCCTTTATTTGTCATTAGCTGTCCATTTCCATTATATAATGCATTTCTACTTGTGACCATATATTTACTTTTATTGATATTTACTTCCAGTCCTAACTTAGTAGTGTTATTCAATAGTGTGTGCGTGTTGTCCTTTAGTATCTTCTCGCTATCGCCAATAGTACTACATCATCAGCATAAACTAACAGCTTATTAATACCATTCAGCTGTAAGCCTTCCTCATTATCTAAAGATTTAATAGCATGCTCTAGTACAAAATTAAATAGTAGAGGACATAGTGCATCTCCTTGCTTCAACCCATTCTGGATTTCAAAAGTGTCTGAAAACTGTTTGCGTACACGCACCCTACTATTTGAGCCATTTAGACACATTCGTATAAGTCTAACTAACTTTCTAGGAATTCCGAACTCCAGCAGGATATTATATAACTTCTCCCTCTTAATTGAATAATATGCTGTTTTGAAGTCTACATATAGTTGATGTACAGTACCATTATATTCCCATTTATTTTCTAAAATCTGCCGTATAGTAAAAATCTGATCTGTTGTAGACCTGTTTCTCCTAAATGCACATTGATGATCTCCTAGAATGTCATCAATATAGGGAGTAAGTCTGCTTACTAATATATTTGTTAGAATTTTGTACGAAGTTGAAAGTAATGAGATGCCGCTGTAGTTGTTGCAATCGGTTTTATCTCCTTTCTTATAAATTGGTACGATAATTGATTCCTTCCATTCATGTGGAAGAGCTTCTTTTTCCCAAATCATCCTAAGCAACCAGCATATCTTGTCCATCAATTTTTCTCCCCCTGATTTTAACAGTTCTGCTGGGATCTCATCTCAACCTGATGCTTTATACATCTTCTATTTTTCAATCGCCATTTCAACCTCTAATGCACTTGGTTCTGCGACGAACATATCTGCTGTCTGTAAATTATCCTCCTCAATGCCCTGTTCTGTATGTACATTTAATAGCTGATTAAAGTAACTTTTCATCTATTTAATATACTCTTGGAATCTGCAATCATATCCCCATTTTCATTCCGAATTATGTTTGTTCCAGCCTGAAACCCTTTCTTCTCTATACTAATTCCCTGATATAATTCTCTAATGTTCCTAATTTTTGCATTAATTTCAAGATCAGTAATCTTCTCTCTCAAACATTCCGTCTTTTTACCCTTTAGTAACTTGGTAGTTTCCCGTCTAATAATACCCAATTGTTCTAAATTTACCTCATTTGATTCGTGTAACTATTTCATTTTTGCTAGCTTTCTTTTCTTTACAATGTCGCACATTCCTCATCAAACCATTTCTTGTTTTGCCTCTTTTTTTAACAACCAATGCTTTCTGATGCTGAGAATTTAATAGTATCTCTTATATCAGTTTCTTCTTCGTTTGCCACATTGTCATCTGAAGATTCCAGTACTTCAAATCTATTAGCAATTTTGATTTGGTATTCTTGCCGCATTTCATCATATTTCAAGTTTTTTAATTCAAATTTTACAGAATCGTCTTTAGCGTTTGTTCCTCTCATAAGTGATAGCGTTGTCTGATTTTCACCCTGACCAGATGATGATCCGAATTGCAGTCTGTCACTCTTGCTGATCTAACATTGATGATGCTACTGTGCCAGCGTTTATCCGCTAATACATGAACTATCTGGTTCCGAGTTTCTCCATCTGGGGACGTCCAGGTGTATTTATGAATATCCTTATGCTGAAATGTTGTGCTCTTAACAATGATATTCTTTGATGTGGCAAATGTGACTAATGTAACCCCGTTGTCGTTACTATCTTGATGAAGACTGAATTTGCCTATTGTTGGTTTGAATATATCTTCCTGCCCCACTTTTGCATTAAAATCTCCTAAGATCATTTTCATATGACATCGTGAAAGGCTATCAAATAAGCATTCTAATTATTTATAGAACTCATCTTTATCTTCTGTGGGGGCATGTACATTTACAATTATAAAATCATGTTGTTTACCCTTTAGAATTAGGTATGATATCCTATCACTAACAATCTGAATACCTCGGATAGCGGATAGAATCCTCTTTCTGACAAAAAAACCCGTTCCAAATGCAGGTCTTTCTGCACCTCCGCTGTATAACGCAAAGCTTCCTGATTCCTGACTACCTTCTCCTGGCCACCTAACTTCCTGTAAAGCGACTATATCCAAGGGCGATTTATCTAATTCCCCCGTTAATATCTCTAGTGCCCCGCTATTGTATAAAATCCTAACATTCCATGTTCCTACGAACATGTCCCTGTGTTTGAGCCTTTGGCATGGGTTCACTGAAGTAGTCCCCACCCGGAGAACTGAATGGGGGACTATTTGACCTCCGGAAAATTTTACCCCGGTTGAACCCATGCCCGCATTTCTTGACGGTTGTATTTTTACGGTGAAAGATCGTCACTCTTTCGACCAAGGTACTTTTTTCTTCTGGCTCATCAGCTTCGACCAGTCCGGCATGGGTAACCCTATCGACAGCAATGCTACCGCCGGCATAGCTCTCAGGATCGTTTAAGCACGCAAGCCACTCCACCACAATAATCATTCAATATCTCTAGAAAACTGGTAAACTATGAACCTATATCAAATAAACAGTTGGACTTTTCTGGTATGTTTTTATTTGATCGAATTTGTTTTATGAATATATAACTAACTCGTGTTATATTTGTAAACAGAATATATATATATATATATATATATATATATATATATATATATATATATTATTTGAAATAAAAATTAACTCCTCAACAGGGATTTGTACCCGCAAGGTCTAGCTTTATAAACTAATGCGCTGCCATTTATGCTAATCATGTTCCCAATGCAACAATCAATTTTTATTTCCTCACATAAAATTATCTCGTGAAAGGGTGCGAGACTTCGCTCACAATGCCATCTCACGGCTTCTATAAAAAAAACATTTCTAATGAAAATATTTACATTAAAGCAGTAAAGATTCAAATACGTATGTTTAGTTCTTGACTATATTTTATTGCAAATGAACAGTACTTCACACAACGTATTTTCAACCATTCCTTTATAACTTCACGAAGTTTCATTCTTTTCCGACAGATTGCTTCTGATGTACTTTAGTTTTAAAATGGCGGCTGCTCGTGAAACTTGTACAAAGCAGAGAGCTGCCATTGAATTCCTTTCTGCTGGGCAGCAGATCATTTCAAGCATTCACATACGCTTAGAAAATGTCTAAGGGGTGGATAGGAGTATTGTCGGTCTTTTGGTTAGCAGAATATCAGGGAACGAGATAAAGCAAGGCTGTCAATCTCCCGTGCTCGAGAATACCATGCGATGATGTGACACCGAAGATGTGACGCACAGACAGGCTTATTCGGGACGAAAAGCGAGTAACAACCAAACAACTGGCTGCTCAATTAGACATCTCTTTGGGTAGTGCCAACACAATTATCCACAGCTTAGGCTATTCAAAGGTTGGCGCCAATTGGGTCCCTAAGTGCCTAACTAACGACCATAAAGAACAAAGCAGGACCATTTGTGCAGTGTTACTTGGACATCAAGAAGCTGATTCAGATTTCTTATCCAAGATTGTCATAGGGATTGTGACATGGATTCACTATTTCGAACGTGAGATAAAACGACAATCCGTGGAGTGGGTTCACAAAAATTCCCCTTCGAAGGAAAAGTTCAAATCAGGACCCTCAGCCGGCACGATTACGGCCGCATTATTTTGGTATTCTGAATACTTCTGATTGATACATTGCCAGCTGGTGAAATAATGAACTCAGATGTTTACGTCAAGATTCTGAAGAGATGATTTAGGCGTGTTCGTCCCCACAAGAATGTTAACCAAATTCTCCTTCAACATGATAACGCGAAGCCACAACACTAGCCTGCACACCCGCCGAAAGATCACAAATCTTGGGTGGACTACCCTTCCTCACACGCCCTACAGCCCGGATATTGCTCCTTCTTACTTTCATTTGGTTTGACCCCTGAAGAATGCTATCCGAGGGAAGCGATATGACAACGATGAGAAAGTCATGGAGATATCAGGACGCTGAGAGAGAGACCAGCTGAATATCACCGAACTGGAATACACTTTCTTACATCTAGATGGCGCAAGGCCATATAAGGGACACTAGTTGGAATAAAGGTACGCGTAGCAAATTAATTGGGAAATAACATACTATGTTGTAGTAAAATAAACCTGCAGTAAAAATTAAAAATGATGTGCATTACTTATTGAACCAATACTAGTAAAATTCCGTTCAGGTGAAGTCATATGATTAAAGTTGAAAATTAAATTGTACCTCCAGTTAATGTTGTATACAATATTTTAACAAAGTTGAGGACGACGGCACCCAACAGGTAGAATTTAATTTTTAACTTTCATCGTATACTTATTGAACGACCTACTTAATTATGTTATAATGGAAATGTACATCTAATGAAAAATGAGGGGAATTTTGGAGACGTGTCTGAATTCAAATACCTGGGGACAATAATTGCTAAATGTAAAGAGGTGCACAAACGAATTAAACATATGCTCAATTCTGGAAATGCATGCTATGATGAATTACAGGGACTCTTGGACCAACTTCTCTGAACAAATATTAAACTGAAAATAATTATATAAAACTATTATTCTCCCAGTTATATGGAAGCGGAACATGGACTCCTCCTTTAAGGGAGGAGAAAAGATTGCGAGTATTTGAGAAATAAAGTTTTTAGGAAAATTTTTGGATCATAAAGAGATGAACAGACAGGCGAATGGAGAAGACTTACATACGAGTGAGCTACATGATCGTTATAGGAAAAAAAAAATATATATATAATTAGAACAATTAAGTTTCGTAGACTGTGTTGGGCAGGACACGTGGCACGAATGACACGGGGGAATGGAAACTGATTGTAGGAAAACCAGAGGGAAAGCGCCCAGTAGGTAGGCCAAGAATGAGGTGAGAGAATCACATTATTCATTATTTGAGGGAACTAGTTTTATACAGGGTTTGATTGGAAAACATTAGCTCAGCATACGGATGTACGGAGAGCTTATATCAGCGCGGCCTTGAACCTCAGGTTCGATAGCGTCAGCGAGTTAGTTCCTTACTTAGTTATAATTGTAATGATTTATTATAAAATGTTTAGGTCATAAAAGTATCACAAACTAATTACACATTTC
This sequence comes from Diploptera punctata, assembly GCA_030220185.1. Taxonomy (NCBI): domain Eukaryota; kingdom Metazoa; phylum Arthropoda; class Insecta; order Blattodea; family Blaberidae; genus Diploptera; species Diploptera punctata. The sequence continues at coordinate 354,708 of JASPKZ010007186.1, read as the reverse complement.
TAATCTTAATGTATAAAAATTACGTGTCACGTTGTTTGTCCGCGATGGAATCCTAAACTACTGAACCGATTTTAATAAAATTTTGCACACTGTGTGCAGTTTGATCCAGCTTGAGACGGAAGTTTATAACTAAATTTATAGTCGTATTATTTTTATTGCAAATTAATTGTTTATTATTGAACAAAGAGTTATAATTATCTGTAAGTTCCATACGATTCTAGCAGATGGCCGTGTAAGGTAATTGGTTTATTATTTAACCAGGTGGCTGTGCTTTTTGTTGCAACCGCGAATTTCAATTGAATTGCAAATATTGATTATTTCATAATTTAAGTGTGTTTGTGTTTATTTTATTTTCAATATAATGAAAATAATATTAATTTCATGTGTAAGTATTAGTTTTAAGTAATCTGGCTGAAAGAAAGCAACTTAATTTAAATTTAACTGGACGTAGAAGGGACATTGAATAATATGGCGAATCAGTTCTAGAGACCATGAATGATAATATATCAAGTGAATTTCCGCAAATTGGTATAGGCCTATGTGACATAAATCTTACATTTAAGAACAATGTCAATTTAAAAACATATGAAGGTCCTAAGGAACGGAATAAAGAACTGTAAGTAAGTCTGTTAGTTATAATAATATGCCTAATATTACAGAAACAATCTCCATGGCTCAATTAAATGAAAAACAAGATGACTATAATGTATCACAAGATGATATTACTATACAGAGACTTCTTGATGATGATGAGAATCCAAACTGCCAACAAGTTCGTAAAAAAAAACGAAAGTATAATGAAATCCTCAAAATATTCCATCAATGAATGTATATAATCCTTATGATACACTTATGGGTGATACTGAGAATGCAGACAACATAAATTCATCTCAATCAACAAAACCACTTCCACATAAACCACCACCCATATTTATACCGGGTGTAGTTAACGTACCAGAACTAAAAAAATGTGTAAAACAAAAACTTTCTGATTTAGATTTCTCACTTAGTTTACTACAACATAATTTAACATATACCTTAGCCACAGCAACGCGTGGCCGGGACTTATATATATAAAACAAAGTCGGATTAGTTACACTATTTATAACTCAAGAACGGCTGAATCGATTTTTATGATCTTTGATTTATTGGATTTGTTTCCGCCCCGAATAGCAGATAACTATTAAAACATCGGAAAAATTAACGTAAAAATATTTAAAGGCGATACGACGTTCGCCGGGCCAGCTAGTGAAAATATAAAAACAAATTATCCCAGCACACCAAAGACAGGAATGTTAAATACAAAATGAACGTTAAAAATCACAACTTACAACAATTGGAATGTTTACATATTGTATACATATCGTGTTGTAGGATAGCATGCGATATAAGCCAACACCCCTGAATTTTACATTCATAATTTGATTTTCATGTAACAATAATTAAATGGCTGCGGAAACTAGTTATCTCACTATTATCTTCTGCTTACAGATCATATCCACACTCGGGTTGAAACTCAATGTAGAGCATTATACTGATTTATTTTCAACTGGCATTATCATGAAAGCTTCACTGCATTTTCAGAGTATTGAAATACCTTTGCACATAGAGCGCAGTTAATATCCTCAAACCGAATATGGTTCCAAATAATTTATTGATAATATTATTACGTCATATAGGCCAACATTTTAAATTTATTTATAATAGCCATTGACCTTTTAATTAATTTTTCGATTATTCTATGCCTCCATGGCATCTGCGAATCGGATAACAAGTGATTGGCATGTTGGCAAATACATATTCCCACTAGAGCCAATTTCCAACATGTTTACTATATGAAAGGGGATTCGATCCCAGTAGTCCAACATTAGTGGAGAAGTTAGGTCAAGGAAATGGCAAGTTAGTGTGAAAATGTGCGAGTAAGTACACCAGAGTAATTTAGCTTTCACTTGTTTTGTAGCTGGTTATGTGGTAAGTTGGTTACACTGCCTGAGTAAAGACTGATAGCCAACACATTCTACATTGAAAATCTGCTGAATTTAGATTACCTTGAGCTAAACTTCTCACTTATTTCTAAGGCACTTCTCACATTTCTTTGCAAAAAAGTCAACATATATATTTATCTCATGTAATTATTCACATATTGCAACAATAAATTGTTTTCCGTTTTTTATTTGAATTTATGTTTTATATTTATTTTTTACATGTGTACAAAATTTTAACTTGCACAATCATTGATATAAAATGACAAGGTAAGGATATCGTAATTTACAGTCAGTTTAGTAAAACAGGGTAGTTTTGCCAACCTAATATAAACAAAATAACTACATAATACAAGTTGGAAAAAAAATAGCGGTTTGATTTCTAGTAGTCCACTGAATACAACGTAACTAGTTACAAAATAACTAAACGTAAGAAGTTCTTTAGATAATAGGGAAGTTGTCAATATTGCTTCATAGCGACTAAATATTAAATTAATTATTGGACTATTTAACAATCCGACAAGATAGAAATAGAGAAGACTTTTTAAACTCTAACAGTCACCTCATGATATGTGTAAGAGGCAATATTCTATAACTTGTAGTTTATTTTGTAAAACGATTTAGACTAAAAAATATAAGGTATTGAAATTATACGACTTTTTGCAGTAAAGTTGAGCCAATGTAAGTCAATAGGAAGTGTGGACTCAAATACTCACGATTATTAGGAAATAAGACGTCTAGTCCTAAACTCTGATCGAATTTATCAACAGGAGATTTAACTAAACACATTTTATAAGGAAGCTCAGCGAGTACGAGATAAATGTTTTTTTTATTTCTCCACAATCTGTCATTAAATCTTAGCCGTGCACCAAATAATTAGATTCCTGGCTACCTGAGATCACAGATTCACACTAAAGGAAATGGTCAAAATGTTAAGAAATTCTTCATATGTTAATGAAATGATGAACAATTACATGTCTCAATATAGGCATAATATATTAAATAGAAAAACAATCACCGAGCGTTAGATTTTAAAAACGTCGAACGCGTTTCAACAGCAATGATGTTATCCTCGAAACGATAATAATTCATAATAATAATATTGGTTTTATTATCATCTTGAGAATAAAATAATTGCTGTTAAATCACGTGGACATTTTTAAAACTAATGTGTGGTCAATGGGTTCTATTTAATATACTATATTAACGAAATATCCATCAAGAAGATCTTATACATAAAACATATATATATATACATGTGTGATTATGGTAAAATTCTAGAACCATGTTAGCATTACTGAAAATTAATACATGTCCTGTGCATGATGCCACATGTCCTGAAGCAAAACGAGATGCTCCTTTTGGAAATAATTCTTAACAACAAGAAAGTCTTTTCAATTTTTTGTTTCGTGAATCCCGGCAGGTATGGACCGCGAAGACCTATTTTGTGTTGGAGCACATGCCTTTATTGTTACTATGCATGCACCTGGATCACTCCACAGCTGAGATTCTGTCGTTGAACCACACCTGGATTTTCTTTCTGATGAAATACAGAACACCCGGCATCTTAAGAATACAATCTTGAAAGATTTTATTTTTTCATAGTGTGTGTAACAAGTTTATGTTTCCTAGAGATGCGCTTTTTAAATTATAGTATCTGGTGTTTCCTGAAATAGATGTTTTCGAATATTGGTTCAGGTTAGTCCACAGCTATGGTATAGGAGAACCGTCGCTGCCTCGTATGCAGCAGGCTCCGCTTCGGTCCTGGTCAAAATAAGTTTCCGAGGTGATGGTTTTTTCGCCGTTTTTCTTCACCTTTAAAACATATGCCAAGAAAATTTGAAGTCCAAATGGTCCTCGATTATAATCTGGACATCATAATCATCATTATCAAATACGCAGTGTTTAGTATGAACGTGTGTGAACGGCGTGTTTCGTCTTAAATATTGTGTTGTCTTGGAGGATAACTTGGATTGAACTGATCACTCATTCGCAGAGGTCATCCATGTCCTTGCGTTGTCAAAAAAGTATGCATGCGATCTTATACCCCAGCCACTGATACCCCGGCCCTGACGTTTTCACGACAGTGTTGCCGATATGGATATACAGTGGGAGGGGCCGCTTTATGTATGCGGCTAGCAGACATACAGCTGACATCTCAGCATTTTCAAACCTCGCTATAGCTACGTCAAAAACAGTGATTGGTTGTGGTAGGCATCTACTCCTACTCAACTATTTCGTTATTGGAAGTAGAAGGCGAGTTTCTCCCTATACCCCTCGTATAACCTAAACTTCAGAGCCGGAGATCCGGCGGCTGTAGTATACGTTTAAAATCCTTCTCCACATGGACTGTACTACTGAATAGTTGGAGGGTCGTGTGGCATGCAAAAGTTCCTATAAATTGAGAGGTTAAACTACGTTAGAAAAGAAGAATCAGAATTCCAACTTTATGGAAATGTTCATTTAAGGACTCTAATCACCTAAATAATTGATTTTTCTTTTATGTATCGTAATTTTTATTTTAAGAAACTTGATCATCTTAAGTTCTTCACATCTACAATTATTTTTGGCTTAGCCTATACCAATAATAAGTTATGTATATTTAACAATCAAATTTGGTGAACAATATCTTACAGGAATGAATTATTAAACATGTGAAGAAATTTAGATATCTAGAATCAATCTTAGAAAATAAGTTTCATCATAATCTGAAACACAATAAAGAATAGCTGATTTGACGGAAAATAATTGGCTTGCTGAACTCATTGTTATAGAGTTAAAATGTTATTTTCAGAACAAAGAAATTTATCCATAAGACTGTTGTAGAGAGTATTATTTTATATGAATCAGAGACATGGACAATTATAATATGCCAAGCTAACAAGTTGTTAGCAACAAAAATAGTTCAGTAGAGAAGATTATCGCAGAAGTAAAGATTAGAAAAAAATTAAACGTTGAAATTAGTAAAGTTATGTAAGTTGAAAGAAATTTTACAGGCAACTGAAGAAATACGATTAAAATATACGATTATCTCAAGAGAATACCATCTGATACAAGATCTTGGAATGGAGAATTGGAAAAGAAGAAGGGGAAAATATAATGAGGATTGGATGAATAGAGTTAGTATGGGTGAACTGTGACATACAGATGAGGAATTTCAGGAACGATGCAAATGGAGAAGTCGAATTTCTTGTGGATGAGTGAAAACCATTGTATTGTGGATAAATTCAGAAAGAAAAAACATGGTGTACCCATATATCTTGTGAAAATTCACTTACACTGTTATTTTATTTATTCTTATTATAGGTGACGTGGATGAATATCGATCACTTTATTAATTAGTCGAATAACTGTAACATTGTTCGTAAAAAGGAATTGAAAAAATTGAGAATTGTTTACTGTTCTATTGCTTACTTAGGTACACATAAAATATACAAATATATTATCAACTAACCTGAAAAAAATTGTATTCCTGTACCTGGATTTCATCGGAATTCCCTCGACACATGGATAATTCCGATCACCATATTGAAAGCTAAAGTAAAAGTTGAAATTCACAAAAATGTAAAAATTCCTGTCTCTCGAACAAAAATCACACACGTAATTCTTTGTTGTGTCATATCCATTGAACCTTCTGAACATCAAGTGCACGTGTTGTCGCGGCTTACATCACTGCACGTAGTCTCTCTTTCATCAGGTGTCTAATTGGATTGTTTAAACGTTATAAATAAAAAAAATATATTCGAAAAATGAGGAGTCCCTTGTACCACTCGGGGTAGTTCCAATAGATATTGATCGAAGTTACCCCAACGTGCCATATTGGAAATAATTTGGCACCATTTAGAATTTGAGGTATATGTTGCAACTGTAAGTAATTATTTCATATTAATATTCACTCTATTATAAAAATCTGAAAAATCAATACATTTAACTGGGACTTAACTTACTTATCTGGTATAAATCAGCATAGATTATTTACAAGAAACGTATATGAAACACAAAAAGTTCACCATACTGCCCGAGATGTAGCTCACCTTGCATTGATATTATGCACAAACACTTTGCAGAAGAGAACGCGGCTCTAATAGTGGGTTCTGAATAGAAACGTAATCAGAATTACGTCCATGATCAGACAATCCCACTTTACCCTACGCCCATTTTTATCTGAACGCGTGAGAAACAAAATACATATTTGAGCCCAGTTCGTTTGGATATTACGTAAATAATGCGTGGTGGATAACTGCTCTGACTTTGACTCTTAGTGATGTTCAAATATTAACAATTAGAATGTCATTGTGTTAAATAATGGGCATGCACAGAGTTCATAGCGAATACCTAAAAATCTCTACTGTTGTGAATGTGATTTAGAAGAAGTGAAAGGAACATTTTAGTTAATTTCAAGACATTAGTTCGCTCTTTCCGACTTTTATTCATTCATACGATACTTAAATATGTCAGATAAATTTAACTATCTCAATACATACACTATGTTCCGTAATATTTTTGCGTGTTCGAATTGCCACCTATTGCAATTTATGTACTTCCAGTTCCACGCTAGGCGGATAGATGGCGATAATGTGATCTATTTTCAGCTTATGCACCATTTCGGCAGACCACTTTAAGTAGATCCTGTATTCTTGTACTGTGTACAGAGAGGAGTGTAGGAAGATGTGTTTATATACTTACTTACTTACTCACTGGCACTATCAAACCCGTAGGTTCATGGCCGCACGGGCATAAGCTCTCCATACACCCCTATCCTGAGCTAATGCTTTCCAATCATTCCCTGTATAATCTACTTCCTTCAAATCATAGTTAATGTTATTCTCCAACCTCATTCTTCGTCTACCAACTGGGCGCTTTCCCTCTGGCTTTCCTACAAAAAGTTTCCATGCAAGTCTTTCATTCCCCATACGTGCAACATGTCCTGCCCATCGCAGTCTACGAGATTTAACTGCTCTTATTATATCTGGCCTCTTACAAAGATCATGCAGCACACCGTTATGCAGTTCTCTCCATTCACCTGTCCGTTCATCTCTCTTTGGTCCAAAAATTTTCCTAAGTACTTTATTCTCAAATACTTTTAATCTCCTTACCTCCCTTAAAGAAAGAGTCCATGTTTCGCATCCATATAATATAACTGGTAGAATAATAGTTTTATATATTTTCATCTTGAGTTCAAATCGGATCCTCAAAGCTGTTTATAATTATATACCAAGAGGACGAAGATCACTGGGCCGTCCTATGAAACGCTGGAGGGAAAATTTTCTATAGGATCGTAAGAGGCCTTGGCCTAATATTTGGAAGGAAGGAAGAAGAAGAAGATATATTTTCAGTTAAACGTTTTTTGAAAGGAGTTGGGACATCAAGAATCTCTGCAATGCATAATAGCACGCATTTCCAGAATTGAGCCTATGTTTAATTTCTTTGTGCATCTCATTCCTATTTGCGATTACTGTCCCTAGGTATTTGAATTCAGCCACTTCCTCAAAATTTAACCTCACTTGCCATTAGCTGTCCATTTCCATTATATAATGAATTTCTACGTGTGACCATATATTTAGTTTTAATGATATTTACTTCCAGTCCTAATTTCTTAGTGTTACTCAACAGTGTGTGCGTATTATCCTTCAGTATCTCCTCGCTATCGGCCAACAATACTATATTATCAGCATAAACTAACAGCTTATTAATACCATTGAGTTGTAAGCCTTCCTCATTCTCTAAAGATTTAATGGCATGCTCTAGTACAAAATTAAATAGTAGAGGAGACAGTGCATCTCCTTGCTTCAACCCATTCTGGATTTCAAAAGTGTCCGAAAACTGTTTGCCTACACGCACCCTACTCTTTGTGCCATTTAGACACATTCGTATAATTCTAACTAACTTCTTTGGAATTCCGAACTCCAGCAGGATACTATATAACTTCTCCCTCTTAATTGAATCATGTGCTTTTTTGAAGTCTACATACAGTTGATGTACAGTACCATTATATTCCCATTTCGTTTCTAAAATCTGTCTTATACTAAAAAACTGATCTGTTGTAGACCTGTTTCTTCTAAATACACACTGATGATCCCCTAGAATGTCATCTGTAGTTGTTGCAGTCAGTTTTATCTCCATTCTTATAAATTAGTACGATAATTGATTCCTTCCATTCATCTGGAAGAGCTTATTTTTCCCAAATCATACTAAGCAACCAGCGTATCTTGTCCATCAATTTTTCTCCTTCTGATTTTATCAGTTCTGCTGGGATCTCATCTGAACCTGATGCTTCAGTTTTTCAATCGCCATTTCAACCTCTAACGCACTTGGCTCTGCGATTAACATTTCTGCTGTCTGTAAATTATCCTCCTCAATGTCCTGTTCTGTATCTACATTTATTAGCTGATTGAAGTAACTTTTCCATATATTTAATATACTCCTGGAATCTGCAATCATATCCCCATTTTCATTCCAAATTACGTTTGTTCTAGCCTGAAACGCTTTCTTCTCTACACTAATTCCCTGATATAATTCTCTAATGTTCCTACTTTTTACATTCATTTCAAGATCATTAATCTTCTCTCTCAAATATTCCCTCTTTTTACTCTTTAGTAACTTGGTGGTTTCCCGTCTAATAGTACCCAATTCCTCTAAATTTACCTCAATTGGCTAGTGTGACCATTTCATTTTTGCTAGCTTTCTTTTCTTTACAATGTCGGCACATTCCTCATCAAACCATTTCTTGATTTGCCTCTTTTTTAACCAACCAATGCTTTCTGATGCTGATAATTTAATTGTATCTCTTATAGCCTCCCATTCTTTATTTATATCAGTTTCTTCTTCGTTTGCCGCATTGTCATCTGAAGATTCCAGTACTGCAAATCTATTAGCAATTTTTATTTGGTATTCTTGCCGCATTTCATCATTTTTCAAGTTTTTTAATTCAAATTTTACAGAATCATCTTTAGCGTTTGTTCCTCCCATAAGCGATAGCCGTTGTCTGATTTTCACTCTGATCAGATGATGATACGAATTGCAGTCTGTCCCTCTAACTGATCTAACATCAATGATGCTACTGTGCCAGCGTTTATCCACTAATACATGATCTATCTGGTTCCGAGTTTCTCAATCTGGGCACGTCCAGGTGTATTTATGAATATCCTTATGCTGAAATGTTGTGCTCTTAACAATGAGTTTCTTTGATGTGGCAAATGTGACTAATGTAACCCCGTTGTCGTTACTATCTTCATGGAGACTGAATTTGCCTATTGTTGGTTTGAATATATCTTCCCGCCCCATTTTTGCATTAAAATCTCCTAAGATAATTTTCATATGATATCGTGTAAGGCTATCAAATAAGCATTCTAATTCTTCATAGAACTCATCCTTGATCTTGTCATCTTTATCTTCTGTGGGGGCATGTACATTTACAATTATAAAATCATATTATTTACCCTTTAGAATTATGTATGATACACTATCACAAACAAACTTAATATCTCGGATAGCGGATAGGATCCTCCTTCTGACTAAAGAACCCGTTCCAAATGCAGGTCTTTCTGCACCCCCGTAGTATAATGCAAAGCATCCTGATTCCTGACTACCTTCTCCTGGCCACCTAACTTCCTGTAAAGCGACTATATCCAAGGGCGATTTATCTAATTCCCCCGTTAATATCTCTAGTGCCCCGCTATTGTATAAAATCCTAACATTCCATGTTCCTAGGAACATGTCCCTGTGTTTGAGCGTTTGGCATGTGTTCCCTGAAGTAGTCCCCGCCCGGAGATCCGAATGGGGGACTATTTGACCTCCGGAAAATTTTATCCCAGTTGTACCCATGTCCGCATTTCTTGACGGTTGTATTTTAACGGTGAAAGATCGTCGCTCTTTCGCCCAAGGTACTTTTTTCGTCTGGCTTATCACCTTCGACCAGTCCGGCATGGGTAACCCTATCGGCAGCAATGCTACCGCCGGCATAGCTCTCAGGATCATTTAAGCACGCAAGCCACTCCACCACGACAAGGTAAGATACCATGGAGGGATGTGTTTATATAGTGTTCATTAATAGTGTTCTGCTCAATAACAGGTCTTTCACTGCAAACGCAGCATTCTCCACTCTTTCCTTAACTCAGCTTCCGTTTTTGTGTCTGCATACAAACTATTTATTTTAATATTGTCTATGATCTGATGTCTTTTTGTGCCTCTAACTTTCTTTCCGTTGACCATTCCTTCTAGGACATCCTTCAGCAGGCAGTTTCTTTTAGTCAGTGGCCAATCCAATTCCTTTTCCTCTTCAAAGTGTGTTATATGAGGGATGATAAAGAGAAGGGAAAAGGTGAAGCCCGGTGTCGGCACATAGCCTATTCCTGTCGAAAAGCATCACGAGGACAGCAGACGTAATGTCCCCAAATGGCGGACGAATCGCTATTAAGAATACACATGCCTCCTCAACACATATAGGCCCTATTGCAGACGTGTTTGCAATCTAGCTGTTAATAATTACACAACACCACCACATAAGAGAACAAATGAATATTGGTTATTCAATAGTAGATTATATACGGCATAAGCAATTAAATTGTTATGGGCACGTACGACGAATGCAAGAAGAAAGATTACCCAGGAAAACATTGGAATGGTGCCCACCTGGAAGAAGGAGGAAAGGAAGACCTCGAAACTCGTGGTTGCAGGAAACAAGAACTGGAATGAGAGCAAGAGGTCTGGAGGACATGGATTAGATGGAGAGAGACGAGTGGAGAAGAAAAATAAATCTTTAGGCACCGAAAGATGTGTAAAGATTAAAATTCTGTAAATAAATAAATAAAAAGCACCACTTCTCCTGCTCCGTGATTCAAAATTTTACAGATAAATTAAATTAGTTATACAACTAAAATGTTCAATCCCGCGGGATATCGAGCTCGGTCACATTGGTGAGGAAGCAGCACCTGAGCCAGCACGAGGGACACTGTTTCATAACGTCGAAACAAGTCATCTTTATCTTTCAACGCCTTCGGGCATTTGAATTCACATCGATTCTAGGATTTTTAGATGACTACTTTGAATTTTATATTATCTTTAGTTGTGTTTAATGGGCTGTGTATGTCTGTTGTATTAGTCACACAGCAGAATAGTAGAGGAACGTCGGGTAATTAAACCCCTATTTTAAATTTTTTTCTTCATTTAATTAAGGGTTTTGAATTTTGTTTAATTACAGTGATTATCATTAGTGTTATAACTATGAAATAGCATTTTTATTTTATTCAAATATGGAAACATCTTTATAATTTATAAACTTATTTTTATTACAAGAAAGGTCCACTTTAACCTCCATTTTCCGGTAAAGTGAACCCCAGAGTCCATCCTAGCCTTTAGATTGTTTTAAGTTTATTTACTCTATTAAATTATAAAAGACAGGCACAAATTAATCTCAAGTATTTACGACTGATCGTAATTAAAAAGCGTTGATATTTATTTAATGTTTTAAAAATTATCGATGATTATAACATTCAGACGTCATTCATCTGCAGACAGCGATGGTCTTTCGGTTTAGGTAAAATTACAAGGATATTAAACAAAATTAATTATGTGTATGGCTTTTACATATAGCACCCTTATTGACAAAATATACGTATTCGTGTAAAGTGAACCCAGGTCAACTTTAACCGCCTCGTGGAGGGTGTTTGTTATCTTTAATTATTGTATACAGCAGCCATGTCACATAATATTAAACCAAACCCGTCAGTATATTGAAGCAGCATCTACATAATATAATAGATTTAGGAGTTTTTTCAACATTTGTAATATTCAATAGCAGAAATTAAGAATTAATTCTTAGCTTAAAAACTTTTAAATGATCGTTTTCATAAATATCGCAAATAAACCATTCTTCACACAAAGAATAAAAGAAACTGGCCTTGAAACACGTCAAAGTTGATGAGAGGAAGAAATTAAAATATTTTCTGTTCCAGGGCAGCGCCAATTAAAAAGATATTAACAGGTCTACTCAAACCAAAGGGTCCACATTACCGGAACTTCCTATAATGCTATTGAAACTTTAGAATTTACCAGCATCTTATTCCAATTAGAGGAAACTCTCTCGTAATCGATAGTCCACATTGAACCTTAGTTCATTTAATAATTTGTGCACCGTCGTATATTTAAAATCTCTTTAGGATCAATTGGATGAGAGGCCAAAAGGCATCATTAGATTTACATTTATAGTATTGAAGTAGACAATAGAATTCCATTTTGAGAAGAAAATTCCTTATAGAATTGCGGCCAATGTAATGGACCGGTACCTAACCAGCAACATGAATTTGCATAGCTACAAAAGGTTGCGGCTCAGATTGAGACTTGGGGACCCGCCATTCCGAATACATGCAGACTTACACTGGGTGAATGAAAGTCTCACATTAACACATGTGCATGTGAAACCAGCTGCTGGCTGGTTAGCAAAGGACCTGTTACTCTGGAATTTGAACTTAGGAAATGTGGACACGAGTTTTATCTCATTTGTGATTTTTTCGTGAATTATTATGAAAAGTAAAACAGTTTACTGTAAAAACTAAACGATTCAGCTAAAATTCTAATAAAAGAGATAAAATATAGGAAATTAAATAAAGTTTTATCCAAGAAATAAGTAGAATGAGAAAATGATGTAATATTTTATTTTTTTGTTAATAGAAAAAGTTGTGTTTAAAGTTCATGTACGTATTTTTTATTTCATTAGATTGTATTGTAAAGATATAAAAGTTTATACAGGCCTAATGACAAGAACAAAGGAATTTGACATATGGGATAAGAGTAATGATAAACAGAATACATCTATGCAAATCGAAGAAGATTTAGATAACATAAATCGATCATGTAAGATTTAAATATTTTTCAGAAGAGTGAACCAACCTTTGTTAGATCATCTTAGAATATATTCGGAATTCCCATTCGTATTTTCAAGGATTAACAGTATTATAAAAAGTTCCATCCAATTTACTAATAATTAATCAAGACAAAATTCCATTAATAATAAAATGACGCGAAATAAAACTAAAATTAACTAACTAACTAACTCACTGGCACTATCGAACCGGTAGGACATAAGCTTTCCATATATCCCTATCCTGAGTCAATGTTTTCCAATCATCCCCTGTATAATCTACTTTCCTCAAATCATAGTTATGTTATTCTCGACCAGCTAGGCGTTTTCCCTCTGGTTTTCCTAGAAGAAGCTTCCATACAAGTCTTTCTTTCCCCATTCGTGCCACGTGTCCTGCCCATCGCAGTCTACGAGACTTAACTGTTCTCATTATATCTGGCTTCCTATAAAGACCATGTAATTCACTGTTATGCAGTCTTCTCCATTCACCTGTCTTCATCTCTCTTTGGTCCAAACATTTTCCCAAGTACTTTATTCTCAAATACTCGTAATCTCCTTTTCTCCCTCAAAGTAAGAGTCCATGTTTCGCATCCATATAATATAACTGGTAGAATAATAGTTTTATATATTTTCAGTTTAACATTTTTTTAAAGGAGTTGGGAAGTCTAGAGTCTCTATAATGCATAATAACATGCATTTCCAGACTGAAGCCTATGTTTAATTTCCTTGTGCATAAAATTCCTGTTTGTGATTATTGTTCCTAGTTATTTGAATGCAGCCACTTCCTCAAAATTTCCCTCATTTGTCATTAGCTGTCCATATCCATTATATAATGTATTTTTATGTGTGACCATATATTTAGTTTTACTGATATTTACTTCCAGTCCCAATGTCTTAGTGTTACTCAGTAGTGAGTGCGTGTTGGCCTTTAGTATCTCCTCGCTATCGGCCAATAATACTACATCATCAGCATAAACTAACAGTTTATTAAATACCATTGAGTTGTAGACCTTCTTCATCCTCTAAAGATTTAATGGCATGCTCTAGTACAAAATTAAATAGTAGAGGAGATAGTGCATCTCCTTGCTTCAACCCATTCTGTATTTCAAAAGTGTCCGAAAACTGTTTGCCTACACGCACCGTACTCTTTGTGCCATTTAGACACATTCGTATAAGTCTAACTAACTTTTTAGGAATTCCGAACTCCAGCAGGATACTATATAACTTCTCCATCTTAATGGAATCGTATGCCTTTTTGAAGTCTACATAGGCCTATAGTTGATGTACAATACCATTATATTCCCGTTTATTTTCTAAAATCTGTCTTATACTAAAAAACTGATCTTTTGGTGACCTGTTTCTTCCAAATCCACATTGATGATCTCCTAGAATCTCATCAATATAAGTAGTAAGTCTGCTACGAAATAAAAGATAATCTAATTCAAGATTATACAAATCAATTGAATAAAACTTTTTTTCACAAGTACTAAAATCCATGGCGCGACAGGCTTAGATGGCAGTCTGTGTACCATCCACATGTGTTAATAATAGAGGTGGAGGATCATCCAATCAGTAAAGGAATTATATGAGTCCGATATCCCAGCCGTTATACCCGGTTTTCTTATCCTAGAGCCGGTATTTATTGTAGCTATCCAAATTCTTCACAATTATGGATAGAGAACAGTCCTATCCATGCTGGCCGAAATTCCATGAGAATATAGCTCATCAATGGGGGACTCGAACCACCGCAAGCCGTAATGCCTTAAACCGCTCGTTTCACAAGTAAGAGAATTAAGTTATTTGAATCTAAGTGTTCTTTCTTCCTGAGTTCAAATACGTTTTTAGATTAATTTACATCGGAAACAAATTTCTGGCACATGTTTATAAACTTTATTTAATTAGCACCTGTATTAGATAATAAATGCACTTAGTTTTGTTTCATCCAAACTGTTGTAGCCAATATGATGATTTTTCTTTCATATTTTACTATTGGTACGTTTATCTTCATGATAATACAAACTGAAACTCTATTTATCTTCACACAGAGTCTCTTTTCCACAGTAAAAGTCTGCTGATGTAAGTTCTCGATATGTTCCTCTCTTGAAATCGAATGATTGTCAGAGAAAGATGTTCAGATTGGAGTCTATGAAATTAATTTTTCTACTTTTTACAACATAAACATTAGAAAAATGAAACTCTTCATAAGAGCTGAGCATTCGGTAGAAAAAGTGACGATCTTTAAAAGAAACTCTTTATTGAAAACTTATACCAATCCTAAAATAATAATAATAATAATAATAATAATAATAATAATAATAATAATAATAATAATAATAATAAACCTTAGGTTGATTGGGTTTCTTTTGAAGAAAGTAATGCTGATCAAGGTGATCAATTTAACAGA
This sequence comes from Diploptera punctata, assembly GCA_030220185.1. Taxonomy (NCBI): domain Eukaryota; kingdom Metazoa; phylum Arthropoda; class Insecta; order Blattodea; family Blaberidae; genus Diploptera; species Diploptera punctata. The sequence continues at coordinate 339,464 of JASPKZ010007186.1, read as the reverse complement.
TAGGCTTACTGATTCTGGTTTAAAAAATACCATTCCCTAATTTTACAATATTTCAATATTTTATTACATGAATGTGTTCTCTGAACTGAGATGTTTATCTGTTTATTTGCTATTGAAAAGTCATGATCTTTGGAAGCAGAATACAATAATTATAGAAGAAAAATATTAGTTTCTCTTATATGTTCTATAGTAATCAGTGTTCATTCTATACTATACTTACTTACTTACTCACTGGCACTATCGAACCCGTAGGTTCATGGCCGCGCGGACATAAGCTCTCCATACATCCCTATCCTGAGCTAATCCTTTCCAATCATTCCCTGTATTCTATACTATAACATTTGAAAACGTGGGGATATGGCTTTTTTAAATAACCGAATCGATTGCTTTCAATATTTATCAATGTATGGAACAGTAACGTTGTATGCAAATTTTCTGCTCCTTTCAAGCGTCACTAATTTCTATTGTGGGGTTATAAAACAACAGTTTGGTATAAGTTCCCCTTCTGATTCATAGACTTATGTCTCTTCAATAATGATTCCAGAGATTGAAGTATGCGTCCATAAGTGGATATTAATATCCCATTCATTGGTGATTCATGCACATTATTCTGTAGGTTGGCATCGTCACTTTCATCAGTTTATTGGTTATATATATTTACACGTAAAAATAAATACTTTTTTTCCTCTTAATTATCAACCGTCAAGATCTAGAGGAGTTTATAGCAAGCATTTCTGATAACTTTTAAAATTCTAAGTTTTCGAATTCCGGCCGAACCTTAGCGTACTCATCAATATAACTTACCTTTGAATCAACGTAACGTAAATGAAAGGTACAGGGAAAGAATAAGGCAAGTCATTTTTTTGTCGAAATGGAGTTTGAGACTTCATTAGATTATTATATATATGGAACGCACTGTCATTTAGAAGTTTTTTATAGTACCTGATACATGGTTCTATTTAATTCCAAAATTCGACATACAGGTAAGGAAGTGTGTATGTTGTACAACTAAAAGTACGTGGTTTTTCCCTGTATCCTTCATATAACTTTTCCTTAACATCTGAACCTACACTGAACAGCATGCAACCGGTAGAGGAATAGTTAGAGCCTACTTATAGTTCAAGGAACTTAATAGGTCTCAATATATTCATAACTTTATCGCGAGCAAATAATGTTCCTTCATACCACATGTGGTATTAATACGCATTTTACCTTATTTCAATGTATTTTATTATAATACATCACTTTATTACATAAAATAAATAATCTCCATAGCAAAAGCAAACTAAGTTGTCTATTAATTGCTTTGTTAGCCGCTGATAATAAAACATTATAGAATTATTAATTAATAAAATATAGAATATATAATTTTATCGAATACCTGTTGCAAAGCTATTGTTTTATTTTTATTATGTACAATGTAATAAATATTCGATTAATAGTTTAAATCGAATTGATCAACAATGCATGAAGTCACGGAATAAAGAAAATAATATAGGCTATATTCTTATAATTTACCTCCATTTACTTCTGATGTTCTAGAATCCAACCCTCCATTTATAGCGAAAATTCACACATAATTTCACTACAAATTATCATTATTGTCCTAATATTCTAATTAGCTGGCATGATTTCGAAATATGTAGGCCTATACCTAACAAAGAATAATTTTTCGAATAACACAGTGACGAAATAGAACTGGCTTTTTGACAGAAAAGAATTGAAATTTCATGATCGTTGTAAAATATATTGAAAGCCCTTTTCCGATTACAGAACGTCACATCGGACAAGTTATACGGGGATCTAACGAGAATTGGAAATGGAAAAATAGCGGATCACACTGGATCCAAAGCGGATTGTAAGAAGTGAATCTTACTGAAACCATATTCAATATACCGCGAGATACAATCATTTGTTTAGCATTATTATAACAATTGAGGCGGTGCGGTGGCTGGGAAAAAAATTCAAAACCAGAAACTATGTTTGGAGATAGATATTGAGCTTCTAAGTTATATTTCATCCAAAGATATGCATTTATTTTCCTTAATATTTATCTTTCTTGTATCTTGTAAGCCCATGTATCCCTTAACAGAGATTTAGGCGCTCTCCCCCTACAGAAAAGAATTTGAACCACACTTATTTAGTTACACTTGTTTTTGTATAGATGTCACTAGAGTGGTCCGTGGTCAGCGTTCCGCCTCATACTGACATCTAGGGAACCAAGGCAGTACTAGGACGGGAAAATTAGGTAAATTTTGCTTAGATGCATTTTCATTCAGGCTTAAGGATCTTCAGACTCGGAACCCACGGCTTAAAGTCCCTCCCCCCGGAGGAATTACTCCTTGGATTTTTCCATCCTAAAAAATCCATCGACTCCGGCCGGGTTTGAACCCGCGATCCTCGGCACCAAATAAGAATTTTAAATTTTCACGGATTAGTCGTTGTGGTTACTCCCTATATTGATGACATTCTAGGAGATCATCAATGTGCATTTAGAAGAAACAGGTCTATAACAGATCGGATTTTTAGTATAAGACAAATTTTAGAAAAGAAATGGGAATATAATAGTACTGTACATCAACTATATATTGACTTCAAAAAAGTATATGATTCAATTAAGAGGGAGAAGTTATATAGTATCCTGCTGGAGTTCGGAATTCCTAAAAAGTTAGTTAGACTTATACGAATGTGTCTAAATGGCACAAAGAGTAGGGTGCGTGTAGGCAAACAGCTTTCGGACACTTTTGAAATCCAGAATGGGTTGAAGCAAGGAGATGCACTATCTCCTCTATTATTTAATTTTGTACTTGAGCATGCCATCAAATCTTTAGAGGATGAAGAAGGTCTACAACTGAATGGTATTAAAAACTGTTAGTTTATGCTGATGATGTAGTATTATTGGCCGATAGCTAGAAGATACTAAAGGACAACACGCACACACTATTGAGTAACACTAAGAAATTAGGACTGGAAGTAAATATCAATAAAACTAAATATATGGTCACACGTAGAAATTAATTATATAATGGAAATGGACAGCTAATGACAAATGAGGGGAATTTTGAGGAAGTGGCTGAATTCAAATACCTAGGAACAATAATCACAAATAGGAATGAGATGCAGAAAGAAATTAAACATAGGCTCAATTCTGGAAATGCGTGCTATTATGCATTGCAGAGACTCATGATGTCTCAACTCCTTTCAAAAAACGTTAAACTGAAAATATATAAAAGTATTATTCTACCAGTTATATTATATGGATGCGAAACATGGACTCTTACTTTAAGGGAGGAAAGGAGATTACGAGTATTTGAGAATAAAGTACTTGGGAAAATTTTTGGACCAAAGAGAGATGAACAGACAGGTGAATGGAGAAGACTACTTAACAATGAACTACATGGTCTTTATAGGAAGCCAGATATAATACGAACAGTTAAGTCTCGTAGACTGCCAGAGGGAAAACGGCCAGTTGGTAGACCAAGAATGAGGTGGGAGAATAACATTAACTATGATTTGAGGGAAGTAGATTATACAGGGAATGATTGGAAAGCATTACCTCAGGATAGGGATGTATGGAGAGCGTATGTCTGCGCGGCCATGAACCTACGGGTTCGATAGTGCCAGTGAGTAAGTAAGTAAGGCATGTTTCGTCTCAAAGTAAGTTGTACACGTTATATTTTTTTTTCCTTTTGGATTATAGTGTAGGCCTGTAGCAGATTTCGATATCCTCCAGGCGGGCATTCGTTGAATGCTATCTTTCCAGTTTGTTCTTTGTTTATGAATTAGAAATGTAATTGATTCTATATATAATTCTTCTCCAATATATGTGTTCCTTTTGTGACCTAGTAATTTGTAACCTGATACTAATTGGAGAAATCTGATTTATGATGATTCGATTTGTCTTAACTGATCTGATGTTAAGGTCCAGCATTCACTTCCATACAATAGTAAATTGAATGGAATTAATTTATAAAGTTTTAATAATATCTGTTTTTGTGCATTGTGTTCTAACGTTCTTTGTAACCATACACATTTGGTCTGAAGCATTTCACTAATGTGCACTATACCTCGCTGCAGTCTACCTACCTACATTTACGACAGCCTCTTCTTCTTTACACAGTTCGGACGTCCCACTCTGTCAACAACTCTTTTATGCGAAGAAGATTTAATATAACTAATATAATAATAATAATATATTTAAACTTAGTCATAAGGCTTGATATTCCACTCAACCAGAGAAAAAATCTTCTTCTTCACTTCCGGGTTTAGGCAAGAGTTGCCTGTCCCGTCTTCACTAATAGATCTAAGACTATCTCTTCCGAGAATGTCCGACATCTCTTCTTCCTCTTGGAAAATAATGCAAGATTTTATTTGGTAATCTACTTTCTTCCATTCTTTCTACATGTTCTTTCCACTGTATCTTGTTGTTAAATACGAGAGAAAAATATTAAATACAAAATTATAATACTATGATATTGTGAAAAGAAAAATTAATGTCTGAACCGGGAACCGAACCGTGGATCCATGGATAATATGATCCATTATTGGAACTGTGTTAAAATAACAGTATTTGAAAATGTTAAATAACATCGTTTACTGCTTATAAAGTGGTGGTGTAAAATTTCTCAAATAGGCCTATATATACTTCTAGACGAAGCCGACCGCTGGTGATGGTAGTGACACCTACCTGGCAGCGGACGAAACGAGAATTATAGATTTATATATGTGGAAAGAATTGGTAATGTTTGTGCCAGGTCTAGAATGGTGTAGTGGGCTGCACACTAGTCTGGAGAACTACAGGTCCACGGTTCGATTCCTGGTTCAGATATTAATTTTTCTTTTCACAATATCATTATAATATTATAATATCATCCATTATTGGAACTGTGTTAAAATAACAGTATTGGAAAATTTTAAATAAATTCAAAATATTTTCACTAGATTGTAACATATACAGTTATAAGTAAATATTTATACAAATTAAACTAAAATTATGATGAATCAAGTCAATACTATGAGGGAGGAAAAGATCAGAAATCACCAATTAATCAACTGAATGACCAATTATAAAAGACAGAGTTTTAAATTTCCTTTAAATAAGCTAACATACATATTTCATATGATATGGAGTATAGAAGTAATAATGATAATAATAATAAAAGTAATAATAGTAATAATAATAATAATAATAATAATAACAATAACAATAATAATAATAAATAATAATAATGTTTTATTTATTCTGGCAGAATTAAGGCCATAAGGCCTTGTCTTCCACTCAACCAGGACAAATACAAATAAATATTTGACAAATATAGATATACACTATACTAATTATAAACAGTTAAAGATACATTAAATGTAGTAATGTAAATTTCATGTACAAACAACATTTATACGATAATAACAATAATATTACTTACGGTAATTAATAATAATAATAATAATAATAATAATAATAATAATAATAATAATAATAATAATAATAATAATAATAATAATAATTAATAATAATAATAATAATAATAATAATAATGATAATAATAATGATGATGATAATAATAATATAATGATAATAATAATATAATAATGATAATAATAATGATAATGATAATAATAATATAATGATAATAATAATATAATAATGATAATAATAATAATATAATAATGATAATAATAATGATAATAATAATAATAATAACAATAATAATAATAATAATAACAATAATAATAATAATTTTATTTATATACAGAATTTTAATGTTTACACATCTTTCTGTGCCTAAAGTTTTATTTTTCTTCTCCACTCGTCTCTCTCCATCCAATCCATGTCCTCCAGTCCTCTTGCTCTCATTCCAGTTCTTATTTCCTGCATCCACGAGTTTCGAGGTCTTCCTCTCCTCCTTCTTCCAGGTGGACACCATTCCAATGTTTTCCTGGGTAATCTTTCTTCTTGCATTCGTCGTACGTGCCCATACCAATTTAATTGCTTATACCGTATATAATCTACTATTGAATAACCAATATTCATTTTTTCTCTTATGACAGTATTTCTTATTTTGTCTAATTCTGAACATCTTGCTGCTCTCCTCAAGAAATCCATTTCCATCGACATAAGTTTTTGTTCCAAGTTTTTGTTGAATTTCCAAACTTCAGCTCCATATGTGACAGTACTTCTCACTATTGAATTATATATTTGTAACTTATTTTTCCTGGTTATATGTCTGTTCCATAAGACTCCATTCATCATTGCTGTTATTGCTCTACCTTTATTTATTCTGTTCTTAATATCACTTTCTTGTTTATCCTCTTTATCTAATTTTACTCCCAGATACTCAAATTCTTCACATCCTCTAATATACCCCTTTTCATCTTCTAATATCAAATCTTCGGTTTCGGCTCCACATCCCATATAAAATGTTTTTTCTAAATTTATTTTCAAACCCCAGTTATCGTATTCGTCCAATAATTTTCTGAACACAAACTCCATGTCTTCACATTCTTGAGCAATTATTATCTGGTCATCCACAAATAACAGTGTATATATTGTATGTGTTGATCCATCTCCAATTGGTACTCCCATTGCTGAACATTTTTTACTCCAGTTTGACAGTGCTTTATGTATAAATATCTTAAATAATGTTGGTGATATGCTACAGCCTTGACGAAGGCCTTTTGTTACTTCAATTTCTTCTGATATATATTTTACTTACTTACTTACTTACTCACTGGCACTATCGAACCCGAAGGTTCTTGGCCGCGCGGACATAAGCTCTCCATACATCCCTATCCTGAGCTAATGCTTTCCAATCATTCCCTGTATAATCCACTTCCCTCAAATCATAGTTAATGTTGTTCTCCCACCTCATTCTTGGCCTACCAACTGGGCGTTTTCCCTCTGGCTTTCCTACAAGAAGCTTCCATGCACGTCTTTCATTCCCCATACGTGCAACATGTCCTGCCCATCGCAGTCTACGAGACTTAACTGTTCTTATTATATCTGGCTTCCTATAAAGACCATGTAGTTCATTGTTATGTAGTCTTCTCCATTCACCTGTCTGTTCATCTCTCTTTGGTCCAAAAATTTTCCTAAGAACTTTATTCTCAAATACTTGTAATCTCCTTTCCTCCCTTAAAGTAAGAGTCCATGTTTCGCACCCATATAACATAACTGGTAGAATAATAGTTTTATATATTTTCAGCTTAACGTTTTTTGAAAGGAGTTGGGACATCAAAAGTCTCTGCAATGCATAATAGCATGCATTTCCAGAATTGAGCCTATGTTTAATTTCTTTGTGCATCTCATTCCTATTTGTGATTATTGTTCCTAGGTATTTGAATTCAGCCACTTCCTCAAAATTTCCCTCATTTGTCATTAGCTGTCCATTTCCATTATATACTGAATTTCTACGTGTGACCATATATTTAGTTTTAGTGATATTTACTTCCAGTCCTAATTTCTTAGTGTTACTCAATAGTGTGTGCGTGTTGGCCTTTAGTATCTCCTCGCTATCGGCCAGTAGTACTACATCATCAGCATAAACTAACAGCTTATTAATACCATTCAGTTGTAAGCCTTCCTCATTCTCTAAAGATTTAATGGCATGCTCTAGTACAAATTAAATAGTAGAGGAGATAGTGCATCTCCTTGCTTCAACCATTCTGGATTTCAAAAGTGTCTGAAAACTGTTTGCCCACACGCACCCTACTCTTTGAGCCATTCAGACACATTCGTATAAGTCTAACCAACTTTTTAGGAATTCCGAACTCCAGCAGGATACTATATAACTTCTCCCTCTTAATTGAATCATATGCTTTTTTGAAGTCTACATATAGTTGATGTACAGTACCATTATATTCCCATTTCTTCTCTAAAATCTGTCTTATACTGAAAATCTGATCTGTTGTAGACCTGTTTCTTCTAAATGCACATTGATGATCTCCTAGAATGTCATCAATATAGGGAGTAAGTCTGCTTACTAATATATTTGTTAGAATTTTGTACGAAGTTGAAAGTAATGAGATGCCCCTGTAGTTGTTGCAATCAGTTTTATCTCCTTTCTTATAAATTGGTACGATAATTGATTCCTTCCATTCATCTGGAAGAGCTTCTTTTTCCCAAATCATACTAAGCAACCAGCTTATCTTGTCCATCAATTTTTCTCCCCCTGATTTTATCAGTTCTGCTGGGATCTCATCTGAACCTGATGCTTTATACATCTTCAATTTTTCAATCGCCATTTCAACCTCTAATGCACTTGGCTCTGCGACTAGCATTTCTGCCGTCTGCAACTTATCCTCCTCAATGTCCTGTTCTGTATGTACATTTAATAGCTGATTAAAGTAACCTTTCCATCTATTTAATATACTCCTAGAATCTGCAATCATATCCCCATTTTCATTCCGAATTATGTTTGTTCTAGCCTGAAACCCTTTCTTCTCTATACTAATTCCCTGATATAATTCTCTAATGTTCCTATTTTTGCATTCATTTCAAGATCATTATCTTCTCTCTCAAATATTCCCTTTTTTTACTCTTTAGTAACTTAGTGGTTTCACGTCTAACACTACCCAATTGCTCTAAATTTACCTCATTTGGCTTGTGTAACCATTTCATTTTTGTTAGCTTTCTTTTCTTTACAATGTCGGCACATTCCTCATCAAACCATTTCTTGTTTTGCCTCTTTTTTAAACAACCAATGCTTTCTGATGCTGACAATTTAATAGTATCTCTTATAGCCTCCCATTCTTTATTTATATCAGTTTCTTCTTCGTTTGCCACATTGTCATCTGAAGATTCCAGTACTTCAAATCTATTAGCTATTTTGATTTGGTATTCTTGCTGCATTTCATCATTTTTCAAGTTTTTAATTCATAGTTTACAGAATCATCTTTAGCGTTCGTTCCTCTCATAAGCGATAGCCGTTGTCTGATTTTCACTCTGACCAGATGATGATCCGAATTGCAGTCTGTCCCTCTAACTGATCTAACATCAATGATGCTACTGTGCCAGGTTTATCCACTAATACATGATCTATCTGGTTCCGAGTTTCTCCATCTGGGGACGTCCAGGTGTATTTATGAATATCCTTATGCTGAAATGTTGTGCTCTTAAGAATGAGATTCTTTGATGTGGCAAATGTGACTAATCTAACCCCGTTGTCGTTACTATCTTCATGAAGACTGAATTTGCCTATTGTTGGTTTGAATATATCTTCCCGCCCCACTTTGCATTAAAATCTCCTAAGACAATTTTCATATGATATCGTGAAAGGCTATCAAATAAGCATTCTAATTCTTCATAGAACTCATCCTTGATCTTGTATCTTTATCTTCTGTGGGGGCATGTACATTTACAATTATAAAATCATGTCGTTTACCCTTTAGAATTATGTATGATATCCTATCACTAACAAATTTAATATCTCGGATAGCGGATAGGATCCTCCTTCTGACTAAAAAACCCGTTCCAAAAGCAGGTCTTTCTGCACCCCCATAGTATAATGCAAAGCTTCCTGATTCCTGACTACCTTCTCCTGGCCACCTAACTTCCTGTAAAGCGACTATATCCAAGGGCGATTTATCCAATTCCCGCGTTAATATCTCTAGTGCCCCGCTATTGTATAAAGTCCTAACATTCCATGTTCCTAGGAACATGTCCCTGTGTTTGAGCCTTTGGCATGGGTTCCCTGAAGTAGTCCCCGCCCGGAGAACCGAATGGGGGACTATTTGACCTCCGGAAAATTTTACCCCAGATGAACCCATGTCCGCATTTCTTGACGGTTGTATTTTTACGGTGAAAGATCGTCACTCTTTCGCCCAAGGTACTTTTTTCGTCTGGCTTATCACCTTCGACCAGTCCGGCATGGGTAACCCTATCGGCAGCAATGCTACCACCGGCATAGCTCTCATTTTAATTTTAGATACTGCATTTTTATATACATTTTGTATTGCATTAATAATTATATCTTCCCACAACTTTTGTAAAGGTACAGTGTCATATGCCTTTTCTAAATCCACAAATGTGAAATAAACTTGTTGGTTGTTATTATTCGTCTTTTCAATCAATTGGTTTACCACAAATATGTGATCAATTCTAGATCTCTCAGATCTAAAGCCTGCTTGTACTTCATTCTCCTTATGTTTATAATTTTCTTCCAAATAGTATTTGATTATTTTTCCATATATACGGCTAAACACATTCATTATGGTGATTCCTCTATAATTATTGCACTCATCCTTTCTTCCTTTCTTATGAATGGCTGATATCAACCCAATATTCCATTTTACTGGTACATCTTCCCCGTTTAGGCATCTCTCAAAAAGGCTGCTTAACAATTCAAATAATTTACTTGTACCATATTTAATTAATTCTGGCTGTACTCCTTCTTCTCCACACGCCGCTCCATTTTTTAAACTTCCAATTGCTATCTCTACTGTCTCAATATCTAAATGTATACTCGTTCTGTTTTGATCATCAGTTTCTTCTGCAATTCCACTTAAAAATCCCAAACGATCTTCAGTATAATTTCCATTCATTTAAAGAAATTCCCTGAATATTGATTTTATTGTGTCCTGGCTTTCTTAATTTTTTCAAAGTTCTCCATGCATAATAATATAATAATATAAATATATTAAATTATACGAAAAACACCAATTAATATATATACCCTACACTAGGTAATAATGAAGTCGAGATTAGAGCAAATATAAATTTAGATTTCTTTTAAAAGATGCACATACAGTATAGAAATTAGAATAATGTGAGGTTCTGTGATCAAGTGCGACCGTGTACTCAAATTGTGATTGGAGGAAAGGAAATGGAAGCTAAATAATAAGTAGCTTGATGTAAATGTATGTATAATTTTCTAAGTGAAGTGATCCCACAACAGGCCCGGAGGCCCTTGGGGTAGTAGGAGGTTAAGGCTCCCACTTTTTCTAGACAATCGGCACTTTATGTCAGCCGGGATGTCATCCCTGCGTGACGGCCGCCTTTACCCCCAGAACAAGCGCCTGGTACTCATTTCCGTTAGAGGCTGAGTCGACCCCAGGGCCATAGTGCCGCCAGAGGGTTTGGGTCAGTTTAAAAATCCTGACCCCAACGCGACTTGAACCCTCGACCCTCCGGCTTGTAGCTCAGTGCCTTAACCAATACGCTACGGCGTGCCCCCTTGTATAATTTTGAATAGATACATTTTTTGAATACATTTTTTCTTCCATCAAGGGAATGAAACCAGTATAGGCCTAGTTGGCGGAAGTATGAAGAAATATGGCCATATTTATGAATATTGAAAATATAATGATACATTTGGTATGAATACGTTGCAATTTATGTGCTACTTCATAGTTAATGTCTGCAAATAAGATATCGCAATATACAAAATGCGGCATCACAATAGTGTGCAACAAAATTCGTTTGAGAACAGTCGGAAAAAAAGAATATGTTTTTATTTATTGTTCATTACAACTACCAAAATGGCAAATTTCCATTGGCAGCCTGGAAAGATGAGTTTTACATCGCCAATTAAAAGAACATTGTCACTTCAAGAACGGAAGTTGTGTCCAATGATAATATTCTCAATACAAACATTTCTTCGGTGAGAATAAAAAGCTCGTCATGTGTAATATTAATAAGAAACCTGCCTTCATTTGGGACCTACTATCTCACGTTTCCTAAGTACTTTAAAGTATGCCCAATACATACGATCATCAATTGAAAGCATATATAAACTTGTGTAGTAAAATATTACCTTCTCTCCGTTTCTTCGGGAAACCTCGATCCGAAATTTATAGAATATTTCCATTCAATTTACTGCACGTAATGCATTCTTAAAATCTACACTTTCAGACTGCATCTATATTTAGATTTAATGCAGCAGTGAGCAATTTTTGGTTCCTTGAATGTTTTATTCATATCGAAGTCCAATGATATTTCTCGAATTATCCATAGTTAGTATTATATAATGTTGTTTGTGTATTTATTATGTTATTTCTGTATCACAAGAACGTGAAAAAAATTAACATGAGACTGTATCGATTCCGGGTCAATTAGTTAAGACCTTTTCTCTGTAGTCAGTGTAATTGCTTATTTTTCTTTATTTATTTTATCGCCTTTGGTCGCGCTCAAGGGCAAATCATGTGGTCAATGACCTCCTTAGAATTTAAAGCTTAATATATCTCCAAGGCACGTTCGCATTTTTAACTACTTCAGAGATAATGGTATGAGAATAGTTTTATCTGTAACAGACATTGCAAAGAGTTCAAAATCAAGGTTATTGGATTTAGCATGTCTTCAGAATAAACCCCTGACCTTATTTCCAATAGGAATAAAATTATTTTTCCATGATTTTGCTAAAATACCTGGACAATAATAAGTCGTTCAAGAGATTTGAATGTTTGTAGACGAGGGCCAGAGGATTTAATATTGTTCGACTCTAGATGCGTTAATAAATAGTCTGTGAATAAATATAGTATAAAATATGAGAATCCCATTTATTTCCCAATTCAATAAGTTTATCATTTGCGGCAGACAAAAAATATATATAGTCAGGTCGACTTGTCGTTTCAACACCACAGTTATCTGCATATTATGATATGAAAGGTAAACCTTCTAGATGTTTGCAAGTCACAGTAGATAATGCAAGAAATAAACATCTGAATGATGTTTTTAGAGGCTGGGGATATAAAGAAAACATATTTTGAGATTGATCTATAAGATATGACTATGTAGCTGAATGGTATAATCTTCATCAGCTTCATGAATTAAACCTAGAAAGGTTTGTTCCGGTCTCATTCTTTAACACTTTTGGGTCCATCTTGTCTTCGGACTTGCAACATTTCTTCTACACTTTTGGTTGCAGTTCATCATCAGTTTTGGCATGTGGTCTTGTGGTCTCATTTTATCCTTTCTATATGTTGTTCCCAAAATGTATACTTTGTATTAATCTATCTATTAATTTAAAGCTGTTTAGTTCCCTCCTTATATACAGTGTTCACTTTTCTCTCAGTAAAAACTTATTTCGGCTACTTTAATGCATTTATTCTGTTTTCATTCCAATATCAGAACTTCGAACCATAAGCAAAATTTGCACTTATAAAATTTAATTTTGATTATTTTTACTGTTATCTTCTTTCGTTTCATTGTTTTGATTTCTATTACAATATTATTTTCAACTAACAAGCTTTCTATGGCTGATATTAAATGGTTTGAATACCTTTTCCTTCATTCCATTCCATAATTTATTTATTCTGCACAAACAGGAAAATATGAAATTTGATATTGTTGATATACCAGAAACAAAAATAAACTTAGAGCTGCAATATGTGGTTCAAATTCCGGTAAGATGTAATTTTCTCAAAAGTTACTCGACAATCGTAAATTACTTTTTTCTTTTTATTCAACATCCTAGATTTCATTTCGACATTACTGGTGTTCTCTCCTTGTTGGTATAATTGTACCCAATACTAATATTGGTACGCCTGGAAAACGGAGTTACGCTGCCTCGATGATGTGATGGGTGATAATGATGATAGTAATGCGCCTTAATCTAAGGCGAAAATGAATGATGATGATTATGATATTCATATGATGTTCGGAGACCGATAGGTCCTTAAAATATCTTGACATTTGTCTTTATCTGTTATAGGTGAAGAAACCCCGAAAGAATTACCCAGGAAACTTGTCCCTACCGAGATTCGGACCCGGCCCGCTACGTGACAAGTCAGCTCGCTACAAATTACTTTAAATAAGTTTGACTATAAAATTATATTATATATCTACTGCTAGTGTTCATCCAATAATCTAACTGATAACGAAATATCAATTAACAATTATTAGATTAATTATAATTAAGATATTATTAATTAATTATATAATTACACTAATATTAGTTAAATTATAGAATAAAGTGGTCCCAGAACAGGCACGGAGGCCCTTGAGGTAGTAGGAGGTTAAGGCTCCCACTTTTTCTAGACAATTGGCACTTTGTCAGCTGGGTTGTCAGCCCTGCATGACGGCCGCCTTTATCCCCAGAACAAGCGTCTGTTGCTCATTTTCGTTAGAGGCTGAGTCGACCCCAGGGCCATAGTGCCGCCAGAGGGTTTGCGTCAGTTTAAAAATCCTAACCCCAACGGGACTTGAACCCTCGACCCTCCGGCTTGTAGCTCAGTGCCTTAACCACTACGCTACGGCGTGCCCCCAGTTAAATTATAGAATAGCCCTAATAACATATTTTGTTCATTACTATATATTATTAGGTATCGACATGAGCATTTTTGTGGTGCTGACTCAGGTGATAGCGTGACTGTGCGGGGTTCAACATATTATTTATAAAATTAATTGTGATATTTTCAATCTAGAGGCCAGGCCGGGTGATGGTATACAATTTTTAACCGCTAGATTGTGCTCAAAATTTGGGCATTAAATTACAAATACCGCTGCATAACATATGTTGTGAAGGTTGCTAGTGATTCGTCAGTCGGATGAGGTCTTTAAGCTAACTGGTCCTCTTGGTACTTTTCGACAGGAGTAGGCTCTAGATTTCGTATTCTCCCTTCTCTTCATTATCATCCCTCATACAACACGCTCTTTACAATACACTGACACATAAACATACTACAGTCCTCTCCGTACACAATACAAGAATACATCATCTACATAAAGTGGTCTACCGAAGTGGTGCGTAAATTGAAAATATATTATATTAACTACATTAACGCCATTTATCCGCTCCAAGCGGTACCCGAAGCATGACAAATGGGTGGCACTGGAGCACACCGTATCTCTCTCAGTTACTGATCCATCGACTTTCGAACCCCTGAAGGCCATTTTGTATAAAGGACAAATTACAGATTGGAATTATCGATAAGGGCTATTCTTTTAGTGATATTCAACATCGTAATCTAATCTGATATCAAATCATGTTTTGTTCGTACTATCATACGAATCAGATGATATGCATTATTTTAAATATTGCAAAAATGTTCAGGATGAAACTTAGGGAAAAGATAAGGGTGTGTCCCAGCTATGATAAGAGTAAAAGTTATATTTATATAAATTGAATACAAGGGTAATACATTTAATATGAATCAAATTTCACTATAATTTATGATTTTTTTAATAAATGAGTACGATGATCGTCTCACTTTCTTCATCGCATATATTTTTATTATATATCTAAAATCGGCTGTGCGGTAAATAAAGTATAATATATTCAGAGTGAAGAGACTTCACTACGTAAACCCTGAACATATTTCGAGATTAAATTGTCTTCAGCAAAATGTCATCTAGGGCTTTTTAAAAATAGACGAAATAGATTTTACCAGGCAACAAAATGTATGGTTTAAAGTGATAGTCTTGTAATTCACCAACCTCATTCTTAGTAACAAGACTAGAGAATAACAATAATCATGATTTCAGATAAGTGAATTATAAGGAAACTATTTCGGAATAAGGATGTATGGAGAGCTTATGGCCATGTACCTGCCGAACACATAGGGGCGAAGGAATCTCGTTAATCCATTCACACGTCACTAATTAGATGATGATGTCTTAAGAGAATCATATTTACTCTAACGATTAAAATGTTTGTTCTCAATATAATTATTTTTTTCATTCATTAAATGATGACTTTATTCTGTAGATCATCAAATAATCGTACAATTTATCTTGTATGTCCATATTCAAAAAGCCACGAAGAAAGAGAAGCGATATGTACATAATGGCATACCTCTTTCTTATTGCATCATATTTATGCTTATCTCTCGTGTTCATTAATATATGAAATGTTCCATTTCAGAAAGGGATTTAAGATAATTTTCTAATTTTATAGGGGAAAAAATTGACCTATAAACAACATCCAAATTAGGATTGAATTACTTCTAATGTAGAGCCTATTTCACTGTACAAATAAACTTATTGACGAATACCAAAAATATTAAACTTATTTATTATGGCAAAATATTAGAATTTAAATTTTATAGAAGCCCCTTTCTTAACATAAAACAATCTAAACTTTGCAGAATTTCAGGTAAAAGTAAAAAAAAGCTAGGAATACCAATAAAACGGATATTGTGCTATGGAATCCCAGACTTCATGTTCTGTTCAGAAGGAACACAAATTCTGGTTCTAAAAATTTAACAACTTGGATGGAATCGGAGTTGCGTACATTGGGATCAAATGCGTAAAAGCAGCTCCAAGATCACCAAGGCCGAAATTTTGTAATTTTAATACAGAAAGAGTTGTTTGAATTTTCTGAATATGAAGACAGATACATTTTTAATATGCTGGAAAATCGATTAATGTGACCAAAAATACAAAAATGGCAGAATCAAGTATGGGTAAGTAGGCACAATAGTAAATTCTAGGTTTAAGACTATTCAAACAGTAATAGTAAATTATATTTATCGACTATTTCAGTTCTGATGTTCTCTCTTGTGCCACAATTGTACGACGACACGGGACCTACGGCTTTTATTCCCATAATTAATATAACATTATAGAATATTCACCTGAAAGGTCCGTCTCCTCAACTTAATTAATCATTTAACTGTAGCGCTTTCGGGACTTGTCCCATCATCGGCAGGATTCAAAACTGGTGTTTCGCTGAAGATCTGGTAGAAGGGGTTGCATGTATTGGGTTCGTTTTCGTTTATCAGGCTGTCGTTGTGAGCTGCTTTCATGATTTCCATCGCTTCGAGTACGTTTATCTTCGCTGGATTATTTTCTCTGTGCATTACTGTTAGGGTGTTTTCAATATTTAACATGCGATGTCTTTATTCCCATACAAAGGAAGATACACTCAGAATTTTTACGCCCTTAAAATTCCGATGTTCCTGCCGGGTTTAAACGTGCTAACCTTGGGCTGGACGCGAGAATTGTGAACTCTGATCTACCGGGGGAATTCTATGCCAATCCACTACTGTTCAAACAGATTACCAAATTGTTCCTTATCATTCGCCGAACTATCCAATAATATGGAAACTAATTTAATGTACACTAATTTGGCCATTTTCTCACCCTAAACTTGCTCATTTTGCTCACCCAACGTAATAAAATGATTATATTTTTGAAAGGAAGATAGTACGGCGGATTTATGGTTCAATACATTATAATGGAATTTAGAGGAAAATAACTAACAATGAGATAGATCAGCTATTGAAAGAAGAGCTTTACCATAAGTAATGCCACGAGTGATTTCCAAGTTATCGATAAATTCACGACTCACGAAGTGGGGAGTGAATTTATCTAGAGAATTTGGAAATCATTAGTGGCATTTGTTAGGACTATTTAACGAATAAAATTAAGCTGTTCACTCACAAATCATTATTTAAATATAGTTATTTAAAAATATTTATATATTTAATGTAAATGGCGATGTTTGAAAACAAATGAGAAACGATTGGTACGCTTCATTTGCTTCCTTTGTTCATCACTGCAACCAGATCATATTATTTATTGCCAAAGGATCACAATATTGTAAGAATGCACCCTAGTGGAGAAATTTATAACCAGCGTTATAGGTATTAATTAATTTGATGTCCTATGATGTAAATATGTCAATTATATTTTTCTGCGTCATTTCCTGGAAAAATAATTCGTTTAAGAAAGTGCAAACAGAGTTTTCTTTTTTTTTGGTGGTATAATCAATTGTTACAAATGTTTTTATATTATTTATCGCATGAGGTTTCTGCTGACATTCATGCACTATATATACAATCTGGTAGCCGTATTTCTTGGAGGGTCAAACTAATGCTATGACCTATTCAGAATGTTAAAAAGGAGGTGCTTTCTTTATTATGATAAACTTTAGTTGGTAAATTCTAGGCGAAACACGACTGTGATTGGTTGTAAATAAAAAAATCATTGAAACGTGATTGGTCATTAACTCCCATTTCGGGCATGAGTTAAATAGTCAAAACAATTTCACTGAGATAATTGGGACATGTTATGCGAATAGAGAAGGGGAGGATTCCTAACTTTATCAAGGGTGGAAGGAGGAAGAAGGAGAGGTGGACCGAAGAAACGATGTATTTCAGGATGTTAGAAGATTGGGTGTGAAGAATTGGAGGACTGAGGCGGGGGACAGAGTGAGATGGATAGCTGCTTTGAGAGAAGCGAAGATTCACTTTGGACTGTAGATTTATGATGATGATGTCGATAGGTGGACTCCTGGAACAGAATAGCCGACTACCGGTATCTAAATCTCCATTAAGGAAAATCCTACCGTTCTAAGTTCAAATCGTGGACCATATTTAAACTATTAACATTAACATAAGATATATCCAAACTTTAATTGAATATTTTTATTTAGATTATAGTTTAAGCACAGTAGGTCGTAAATGAAAAAGCTCAGGAATCAGGTTTATGATAACATAGAGATTATTAAATGTCAGAAAATAAATGTTTTGAACTTACTAATTCAATGGCACGACTGAATTAAAAAGCAGCAGTTCCAGATGGGCGTAAGGTACAAAGTATACAGAAATCTTTGCTTGTGATTGTAATTAAAACAGTGTAAGATTAGGCTACTACCTGAAAAATATCCTACGCTTACAGCTTAAATAACAGATGGACACTTTGCGACTTAAAGTACAGTAGTCAATAGCATACGAACATATTACGGGTAGTGGAGATGTAAACATAAGGTATTTCAGACCATTTAGCGAACGGTATTGAGACTCAAATTGAGGCGTGACACACTTTTACATCCATTGCTTAAACAGACAATATTAGTACATATATTTGTGATATAGGCCTTTCATTGACTGACTTGAATGCTAATCTGTGAAACAAAGATTTAACATTTTCATAATGCCTGTGGCAGATATATTTTTAATATCCGAAGATATGGCCGTATTTTACCATCAATTGAATCACTGTCAGGAGTGACATATGTAATTACATTCTCTTACTAATATATTCCAAACTATTCATACCTTTAACCTCATACACTATTTGTCTGCTTGATTTGATATTTTATCCTTTAATCACTACGTCATAGTCATAATTATATCGCAGATCGTATACATATTAAACATACCGTAACATAGGCCTAAAACATTTTCTTCTTCTTCTTTCACAATTTCTCATCTCGATATTGGATTTTACTGGCACTTGAAATCACGAACTGAAAGTGTTACTTGGTATTTTTGTAATACCATGAATTATTTCGTAAATTATAAATTACTTTTTGCGCGATACTGCGTTTTGTCGTACTTGCAGCAATGGCGATCATGATTGAAAGTTTAACTTCCTACTTTTCGGGGTTGCCAACCTAAATAACTATACTGTCATATTACATATTACAAACACGCGTGTATGAAGTAAAACCACTGCCCTCTATGTAGGCTATAGCTACTACATAGAATGTATATACAAAAAATATCCAAAAGGTAGTGTTAATATACATTATATGAAACAAATCACTGCATTTTAAATCAACCGAACTTTATTTGAAACAATATAAAGCAATTAATACGTACTTTCTGCCATTTTGTTACTAAATTATCTCACGGCCTCCTGTTGTTTCAACTAATAAACATTGTCCACACTTTTAACGTTAGTCAATTGTTTATAATGAACGCAAATATTTCCAACATAGATGTTATTATTTCACTATTATTTATTATTTTGAAAACACCATCACGTAAAAAAAAATATATAAAATGCACGTTTGGGAAGTGTTTTGCAGAATCTCGGAAATTAATAACCTAGCTATCGCTCGGTTTTTAAACATTTTCCTCGATTCTGTAAAAACCACTTCCCAACCTCGCATTGTAACATACTATTACATGTAATTGACAACTACTAGAGTATTTAAAACTACTAGTTTATTTTTAAGCGAACTAGTACTTAGTAGACCATAAGTTTTAGGGATAATTGCAATATTTAACATTTTCCAATACTGTTATTTTAACACAGTTAACAAGCTTAACACAGTTCCAATAATGGATCATATTATAATATTATTATATGATCCATTATTGGAACTGTGTTAAAATAATAGTACTGGAAAATGTTAAACAGCATTGTTTACTGCTTATAAAAATGGTGGTGTAAAATTCTCATAAGTAATGCCACGAGTGATTTCCAAATTATCAATAAAATGTAATTGTACTAGGAGACTTCAACACTAACCTATTAGCCACAAATTCTTACAACACTATACAATTACAGACAATGTTCCAGTCATGCAATATGACAATACTGCTTTCAGAACCAACCCATCACACTAGCTATTCTGACACACTACTAGACTTAATTATAACAAATAATCCTCAAAAAGTTATAACTAGTGGACAGATAGAAGCTCCAGGCATCTCTGCACATGACTTAATATACATTGAATATTCACTCCTTTGCTCTAAACGTAGACCTACACTTGTAACATACAGAGACTTGAAACATATAAATTATGCGCAATTAATTGATCACGCTGCAGAACTACCTTGGAACAACATACGGACTCTTAGGACTGTAGACGAGAAAGTTGAAAATTTTAATGACATGATTTTACAATTGTATGACAAACACGCACCTATCAAGACTAGACGTATAAACAGACCACCTACACCCTGGATGTCTGATAATATCCGCTTGCTTATGACTGAGAGAGACAGGAAATACAGGAGGAATAAAGAACTGACAGATTTACAGACATACAAATATCTGAGGAATAAAGTCAACCAGACTGTCAGGAATGCAAAACTAAGATATGCCCATTGTATCATTACACAATCTATGTCCAACTCATCTGACATGTGGAAAAATTTAAAATCAATAGGCCTCTGTCAAAACAAACTACTGGTAGAAACAGCTGACCTACCACTAGATGAGTTGAATGACCATTTTACCCGCCTCCCTACTGACAACAAATCACAACACAAACAACAGACAATAGATGAACTAATGTCATATTCCCAACCTACCCCAGACAAATTCTTTTTTTCCTATATCTCAACTGATGACGCCAAAAGAGCAGTATTGCGTATTAAATCTAAAGCACAAGGAATAGACAATATAACAATAACTCTCCTGCAAAAAATAATTGACATTATTCTCACAACAATAACCCACATTTTTAATGCCTCTATAATGACCGGGACCTATCCCAGACTCTGGAAAATGGCTCTAGTTCGTCCTACACCGAAATCAAACACTCCCACAACACTCGATGATTATAGACTAAATAGTATTCTTCCCTGTTTATCTAAAGCACTGGAACACATAATACACTCACAGTTAACAGACTACATCACCACACACGACTTACTTGATGAGCATCAGTCTGGTTTTAGAACAGGACATCACACAAGTACTGCACTACTTGACATTGTAGAGGACATAAGAGACTCAATGGACAAAAGCAAACTCACCGCAATAGTCCTACTCGACTACAGCAAAGCCTTTGACACAGCAGATATAGACTTAATGCTTAGCGAGACTAAAGACACTACATCAGTCGGAAAAACTGCCTTGATTGGTTTAGATCTTACCTCACTAATCGTCAGTAATCAGTTTCTGTTAATAATCGCATTTCTTCCTGGCGCTTGGTGAGGAAAGGGGTACCTCAAGGCGGCGTCCTCGCTCCTCTTCTCTTCTCGATTTATATTAATGACGTGACCAAGAAACTACAAAACTGCAAGCATCATCTTTACGCCGACGACTTACAGATTTACACACACTTTAGGCCTGACGAAATTAATGAATATATTGACAAAGTAAACACTGACCTCAGGCATATATCTTTATGGTCCAGACAATATGGGCTGAAACTAAATGTAAACAAAACGCAAGCAATAATTATCGGACATCCAAGGCTATTACACTTCATAAACAATGGCAATATGCCGGCTGTCATATTAGATAATGAACAAATTCCTTATACCGACGTCGTTAAAAACTTGGGATTTTACTTAGATTCTAATTTAAATTGGCATGTGCAAGTAAAACAAACATCTAAAA
>JASPKZ010007186.1:190000-312500 GCA_030220185.1 Diploptera punctata | reverse complement strand
GACTAGCACATGACAAGTGCCGCAATGCTCTATCTTACGTTCTTATTAGTTAGCAACATTACAGTATTATTAGAATTCTGCAACGCTGTCTGTTTTTTTTTTTTTTTACTGGATGGCATTGTCCACCTCCCCCTTAGTCTCCACTAGCCAGACCAAAGTGACTGTGTTTTTAGTTTAGCTACCTCAATAGAAAAAAACATAGGGGCAGGAAGAGATGTAACCGAAAGGGTAATTAAAGACAAATCAATATAGGCCTAGTATAAATTCGATACGTTATAATCTATGGCCTCTTCTAATATGCTTATTAAACCATTTACGCTAGAATAATCGTGATTCTTCATGGGAAAAGCTTGTAGCTGACAATTTATTTATTTATTTTTAGTTAACCTATATAGCTATATTAGGTACTTGTACATGCCCCACGCCTTACACGGGCACGACTGTTGGGAGAGGATTTTAAACTCTAGATGATAAGATTTTTTTGACCATATAGGATATGTAGGGTTTCCCCGGAGGAATGATAAACTATATACGTCTGAGGCAAAACGAACATTTAAGACAAGAAACACAGTTCACTCATATAGTGAGACGCGTTGAAGGCGCTTCATATCTCGTCTTCGGGCAGAAATTGGCAGTTCACCAAGACTCATTGAAGGATGATGCGGTTAAACTGCATGATATTTGTTTCAAGCCGCCCTCCCACATCTGTACTTTATGTTAAGTCAGTGGGATCGTTACATGCTGCGTTAAGGTGAATGCAAATTTGCTGTAGGATTCTGCATACTGTGCATTCGTACTAAAGGAGAATATAATATGGATAACTCTGATGGCCTGATATGTTAGAGTACAATTTGCCCATAGGGTTTTTTGGCACTTTTGATGAGGAAAAACATGAAAAAACCTAATGGAAATCGAATCAGGACCCACTGCGTTTGAGGCAATGACGTTACACCTAGACTTAATCTTAATCTTATTTACATCAGCCGCTATGGGCTAATGGTTATGTTCTTGCATCTAGTTTCGAGAATTGTGGGTTCAAACCCGGCAGGGGTCAACGGATTTTTAGGATGGAAAAGTTCTAGAGAAAAGCCCTGCTGGAGGGATTTTAAGCCGTGGGTTCCGAGTTTGAAGATTTTCAGCCTCGTAAAAGAACCGCAAGCCTGAATAAAGAGGCCTCTGTGCAAAATTTATCCGGACGTTCTCCATATAAGTAGGCCTAATAACTTAGTTGACTACCAGGTGTTTCACTGAGGCTATGTACTGTCTCCATAACACTCGTTTACATCTGTGGGTAAATAAGCGTAACTAAATGAACTCGGTAAAACACTGCAGCCAGGGAGCACCCTAATCCCCACACGAGGAAGTACGGGCTATATATAGATATAATTTATAGTCGTTTTAATATCAAAGGTCGTGTTTTTTTATTTATCTGATAGGCCGGTGCTTCTTTAGTTGATCTTGTCAAGTGTTGCCTGTAGAAGTTCACTGATTTTAATCTCAATGACATTATGAAATGCTAATCATGATGAAGTGCCCATAGTAATGAAATTCTAACCCAGCATTTGCGTTGTTGAATGAGAGAAAGTGGGGAAAAATCTCATTCAGGTAGTTTCGTCTCGGGGTGTTAACATGCGACCTCCGAATAAGTTTTAACTCCTACAATGTGAACCAATTGGTTCGATAAATTCATTTTTGTTGATCTCTGCATGCAGAGTTGAATTAATCCGCTTAAATTTGACTGTCCTCAAATTCAAGAAACAGCGATGAATCGGAAATTTCAAAAGACATACATTTTCACAAAACCGGGTAATTTTACAATATATATCGCGGAAGATATGCGCGCAAAATTTTGAAACCAATATGTTGAATCACTATTTTTCCCATCTTACATTGATTTTATAATGATTACTCCTACTTTTCAAAGTTTGATGATTTTCTTACTAGCTATAGGATTAATGTTCATTAATAGTTTTCTGCCAAAGGGCATGTCCTTCACTGCTAATTTAGCATATACAAGAAGAATATCTAATCATACTTTTAAACAGCGAGTGTAGTGATTTTGTTACTACCTATGATATTTATTTTCATCCATTCCTTCCTCCCAAAGGCACTACAAACTCAACCTTCTTCACTCTTCACTCTGTTCTGCTTTCTTCTTCGTGGTTGCTTATGATCCATTTATCGTTACGTTATAGGGATTCCCCTGACCAGATTGCGAATTTCGCCAGTTTGTCTGTTGTTACGTACTGTTCAGTATTAAAAATAACACCAAGTTTTTTGAGATATCCAAAGCTCAATGACTGTCAGTGTAGCCACCTCAGCAGAAATCCTATCAGAGAGATTAAGCCCTTCTGAAGCTGCCAAAATCAACAATTTTAAATGTTAAAAACTAGAAACGTGACTTTATTACCACAAGTAAATGAGAACATGGTGGACCGCACATTACATTCGAAAGGAATCATCGACCTTTGAAGAGGTGGAATCCATCATCCAATGTATCAACCGTAATTTATGGAGTGAAGTTAGCACCATGATGTTCATCTTAAGTTCAGGAGATTGGGCTAATTTGGTCGTAGCTGCACACAAGGCAAGCATTTGCCCTGAGAATACCAAACGTCACTGCAATAAAAGAGCGGTATCACTGGACATATGAAAATCTGTAATTTTATTATTAGGCCACGCTGTATTTTGTGGCTGTCTAATGAAAGGATTTGGGTTTTGTGAATGCCACGGGAAAGTTACCTGCCAGCCAGTATTGTCGTAAAAGTGAAATTTGGAAGATATGGAATTACACTGTGAGACTGTTTCTCGTGGCAATGAGGTTGGTAGCTAATGATCCTGAATGACAATGTACACATTAAAAAGTTATGAAAACGTTCTAAATGGGTTTGCATTGTCTACATACAGGATCGGTTGGTGATGTCCATTTTTTTACTAACAATGCTTCTTGCCATAAATCAGGGTCTACAGGGAGGTGCTTTAGTTCTGGAAAGAGCTGTTCAGCCCAAAGTTCCGACCTCAATCTAAGTGAAAATTCTATGGTATGAGTTAAAATGTATATTTCACTCGAGTTCCAAAACTAAGTCATTACTTTTCTCTAACAGCTCTGTAGGAAGAATGACTGCCATTATCCACAAACTCACGTACTGCTAAAGTTATGGCTGTCAAAAAGGCAAAAAGATGGGCCGACTCATCTTTATGGTGTGGTATTTTGAGTGAATCTAGGCTAAAGGTGATTGGTGAGTGTCTCTATAGATTTTATAGTACATTATATTAATAAGATAGAAAATCCATAAAATGTACAGTTTTGTATTTTATTTGATTTGTATCCATAAACACAATGTGTATTTGATGTTATGCAGAAAACCAGTTTTCCAAAAATACACACGTTATTCCATTTGTAACAAGTTGAGATATGTTGTGGTACCATTTTACAAGGGTGAAAAATATTTCATAATTGTAGAATAATTTCTAGGTACACCAGAATTAAGAATATGTTTAATAATCTGATTTCGTTAAACCAGTCGTATTTGCAATGTTATTAGATTATCTTCCTTCACTTCGACTGTCCGAGTATGATTCTCGTCGGAGAAAGGGCGTACCCCTTGGGCCGTGGATTAAATGCTTTTACTTCACTAATTTAAAGCATACCCTTCAGAATTTATGAATAAAGTATGAAGCATAACATTTTACTCGCGGTGACGGAATCGACAAAAAGCATCTGCTTCCTTGGAGGGAGCACGAGCTCGACCTTGAAGCATGTGATTCAAGATTATAAAAATTAAATGAATAAAGATAATCTTTTGCTTCTTTTAAGAAACACATGCTTAAAAAAAGTGAAGTCTGGTCGGTAGCAGATTCCTCGTCACAAAATACAGATATGGCTCAATCAGTAGTCGTAAAAGTGTTACAAATCACGACAGTGTCCTCCTGAGGAAGAGTATAAATCATTATGTAGGTTCAACGAGAAAAATGTTTCTGCCGGAAACAGAAGAGAAAAGAAGTGATGCGCTATCCTCTGAAGATAAAATGAAGGTATTTTTTAAATTCATAACCGATCCAGGGTTTCTAACTGGTATAGAGGAAGAAATAGGCTTCATCAATTTTGATGATTCGGGCATTAATAATGAAGACTACGAGGAAGAAGAAGAACCAGAAGAAGAACATTTCACTGAAGGGGAAATTATAATAAGTGGACGCGAAAAAGAGATAAGAAATTACAATGAAGGATTTTGTTTATTTTAAATTTATTAGAGTGGAAGTTTATTTGTATTATTGAACTATCACATGTTCATCTGGTTAATAAAAATCAACAATAAAACACTTTTACTTGTTTCACTTCACTGGAACTAGATTTCCATAATTAAGCCATCACTTATTAATCTGAAATTGACAGAATTCAAATAGAAAAATGACATTTTACAGGACATCAAATACATTTCACTCACCATAGTCTTGAGAAATGTTTATTTCATAATAATTTAAGTTATTTAATCTGTCCATAAGCACTTTTTATTTCTCTATTTGAAATATAGTCAAATTGTTCCAATAGTATCAGTCTGTGAAGGGCACTCGTACTCAAATCTTTCGACACATCGGTTTTCAGCATTTTTTAAGGGCGCAGGTTTAATAATGATGTATCCATGGGCGATGGTGATGGTTCCACACATACTGCTCCAGAAAATAATTGCTAGTTAATGATAGCCTGAGAAAAACAACAACGGAAAATTCGAAATGTGTATTAATATCACTTATTGTAGAAGGATTATATTCTGATTGTAAATAGCTCAATTTATTCTATAACTACGGGTATCTGTTTTCTTACTATGAATAAAAGTAATCAATAAATAATTTAATATATAAAAACATACCTCGATTTTGACTATTATAGGAGATATCTCTCCTTGTAATAGATTGAAGAACTCTTTTTCCCAGGAATTCAGAACGATTGGTCTGTCCCCGGTTCTGTTCATATGTATTTTTCTTCAGCCTACTTTTTATATGGATGGGGAACCCGACATGCTGATCACAGGTCACCCCTACACAGGCTTATGATCGTCTTCCTCTGTGATTAACACATGTGTACGTAAGGCCAGCAGCCGGCTGGAAAATCAATGGCCTTCTAGGCCTGACGCGCTTGGAGTTCTAGTTTTCATATTGTTAATTTTCTTTAGCAAATGGTTTGAATTTATCTGTGTGCCAAAATTAAGTTCAAATAATGTAATAATTTCCTGAATTGCTACTTTTTTCTACAGGAATTTGCGATTTTTGTAATAATTGCGGATTTTTCATAGAGCATTAACTGAAAATGTCATTGTATTTCTTTGAATTATTTCTTGCATCCAAATCGGAAAAGGTAATTTTTCAAACCGCACTACATGTATAGGCCCTATATGTTTTGACTGCACTGAGAGAGCGGAAATAAAAGTAGCGTCGTTATTTTCTGTTTTGATTGAAAATTATCAAGTCAGCATAAATACTTTGCTTTTCATCATCATCCTTCACGGATTAGGTCTTTGCCTGTTCCGATCTCACATCTGTTCAGCCCAACGCTTCTTGTTCTTCCCACCGATCTACAGGATTATACATCTGTGCTATCTTTGATATCCTATCCTCTGTCATTCTTTGCAGATACTCCTTCCAAATGTTCCTGTGTTCTTCTATTTGTTGAAGAAGTGGTTGTACTTTTAGTTCCTTTCTAATATTCTTATTTCTAATATGTTCTTCTCTTGTACAATCTTTCACAGCCCG
Source organism: Diploptera punctata (assembly GCA_030220185.1). Classification (NCBI taxonomy): domain Eukaryota; kingdom Metazoa; phylum Arthropoda; class Insecta; order Blattodea; family Blaberidae; genus Diploptera; species Diploptera punctata. Next base: position 306,749 of record JASPKZ010007186.1, on the reverse strand, counting down.
TAGGAATCTCATTTCCGCTGCCAGAATTTTACTTATTTCTTTTGCCATCAGGACCCAGGCCTCACTTTGCTTTTAAAGAATTAAAGCATAAGCAAGCGCTCAATCAATAAAGAATGCTGACGTGTCAATTACGATAACGCAAGTGTTCAGCTGGGAGCTTAGAAGCACATGCTTCTTATTTAGAAGGAAGAGGTAGAAGTATAAGGTAAAGGTTATTCATATTATTCAAAGCACATGCTTATACTTCTACCTTTTGCTTCCAGGCAAATGTTTCTACCTCTACCTTGTGCTCACAAGTAAATAGGCCAGTTTTTATTCATACGGACCAAACTTGAGATGTCGTGTATTGTCTTTAGCAGTGAGCCTGGCATCCTGGTATAGGGAAACCCATCACTTTAATCTGTCTAATGTATGGTTAAAGTTCTTTCTCTTTGCCTATAGACAACCAACCGATAGCTTAAGTTTCTAAAAGCCTTAAGGAAGAGTTAGTTCTATAAAAAAAATAAAGTAGATAAAAGAATGGACAAATAATATTAATTCATTCCGTGGATGGTAATATCAGCAGTATTATTAAAACTAAATAATAACAATAGATGCATTCGAAACTATATAAAACTAACATATTACAACATAAAACTTTCTGAATAATAAAAGTTGACGTATGTTCTGAATTAAAGATAAAAGCATATTATTTATAGCAAATAACTCAAAATATAGGCCAATATTAATTAAATAGTACCGACTGAAGTTATTTATTAGCAGCGTTACCCATTTTCTGGCATAATTTGGGTTGCATATATGTGGTAGACTATATTTAATTTTTCGATTTCTGACACAAAGTTATCAGAAAGTTTAATGTTTTCTGCAGCTGACTAACCAAGTTACCAGAATAAAGTGGAAAGTGTTTAAGTAGATGGTCTTATAATACAATGCGTTTTCAAGAACTACACTTTCTCGCAATATTGAATTCTGTGGAATACAAAGAGTAATATTAGATGAAGTTTACTGTAAGTTTGCCGTTTCATCTCATGTGGCGCTACTTTATAATATATGTTGTCATCTGTAACAAAGTGATCAGATCGACACATAATAACAAATAACTAAGCCTGGAAGTTCGGACAGTGAACGTATGAAGTTAAGTGCACATAGCCTATAGCGAGTTGATTACGAATGCACTTGCTACACAGGAATCAAATAACTGGACCGTATAGTTAGGTGAAACAAACAAATGGAGCACAGCAGAGTTACTTCAATCTCTCATATGTAACGAAATACAGTAAAAATAAACTTTATTCTATTTTAGAGAGTCACAGACTTTGTTACATAGTACAATGATATACAGGGTGGACCGCTCGAATGGACCTAATTTCAATTGCTTGTTACTGGCAAACGGTTGAAGATAGAAACTTAAAACAACGTTCATAGTACAGAAAAACTCACCAAGTTTCGAATCCTGTCGGTAGATGGCACAAAGATACGTTTCTCGTTCTTAGATTTAATTGTTTGTGAAAATGGCGACTCCGCAGATGAAAGCGCAAGCTGGACCTAATTTCAATTGCTTGTTACTGGCAAACGGTTGAAATATAGAAACTTAAAACAACGTTCATAGTACAGAAAAACTCACCAAGTTTCGAATCCTGTCGGTAGATGGCACAAAGATACGTTTCTCGTTCTTAGATTTAATTGTTTGTGAAAATGGCGACTCCGCAGATGAAAGCGCAAGCTGTTTTGTGGTATGCGGAGTTTAAATCAATCATTAGAGTTCAAAGGGAGTTCCGGCGTGTGTTTAACCGTGATGCTCCAACTGCTAGAAGCATAAAGAAGTGGCGTGATACATTATTAGCTACAGGATCTGTGTTGAAGAAGCATGGTGGTGGTCGCAGAGCATCCGATGAAATGGTAGCAAATGTTCAAGCCGCATTTGAGCGAAGCCCCCGGAAGTCATTAAGAAGAGCTTCGCGGGAACTTCAAATACCAAAATCGACATTACAACGGATTGTCCACAAACGCCTCAAACTGCACGCATATAAAGTGCAGTTAGTGCAACGTCTGGAGCCGAATGACATGCCGAAACGAGTGGAATTCGCCAATACGATGCTGGACCGTCTCGGCGCTGATCCTGACTCATGACCAAGATTTTCTTCTCGGACGAAGCCACTTTCCATTTGTCAGGCAAGGTAAACCGGCATAATGTGAGGATCTGGGGATCGGAGAATCCTCACGCTATTCAAGAGCATGTTCGTGATAGTGCGAAGGTGAATGTTTGGTGCAGTTGTCACATAATAAGGTCATTGGACCGTTTTTCTTCGCCGAGAAAACTGTTCGTGGTACCACATATCTTGACATGCTGGAGCAGTTCTTCTTTCCACAAATTGAACAACTGCAGCCTAACATCGTTTTCCAGCAAGATGGTGCTCCTCCCCACTGGTCCAATGAAGTTCGTACGACTTTGGACAACATTTTCCCTGGCCGTTTGATTGGTAGGGGAGGACCAATCGCGTGGCCCCCGAGATCTCCCGATTTAACACCACTGGATTTCTTTCTCTGGGGCTATGTCAAAGATAAAGTTTACACCACCCCAGTCAAAGACCTTCGTGATCTTCGTGAGCGCATCATAGAGGCTATTGAGAACATTCCAGAAGACATACTCCAACGTACTTGGCAAGAAATTGTTCATCGCTTTGATATCGTCACAGTGACTGCTGGGGCTCATATAGAGATGTGGTGATCTGGATATCAAAACTTGGTGAGTTTTTCTGTAATATGAACGTTGTTTTAAGTTTCTATCTTCAACCGTTTGCCAGTAACAAGCAATTGAAATTAGGTCCATTCGAGCGGTCCACCCTGTACATTCTTATTTATACAGCAATGACGTACAGTAGTAGAAGACAATAAACCACAACTTACTAGTAATACGTTAGGACCTCAACCTGACGCCATATCTATCTAAAGTCTTCCTGTACAGCTTTATAAATAACGGTATATTATTACTGAGTATCTATTAAATAAGATTCAATCCGGATTAGGGTCCATGAAATTTTGAGGGTATAAAGGTCAAAACGTACAACACAATGGTAGTGACAAACTGTTAGTATATGCTGATGATGTAGCGAGGGGATACAAGGGCCAACACGCACATTTTATTGATTAACACTAAGGAATTGGGGCTCGAAGTAAACATTAATACAAGTAAACGTATGGTCACACAATACCCACCGCTGTAGTCTCGAGGTAGCGTGCTGCCTTGTCACGCAGCGGGCCCGGGTTTGATTCCCGGTCGGGACAAGCTCCTGGGTGAGGTTATTTCGGGGTTTTTCCTCACCTGTAAGACAAATGTCAGGAAGCCTAGGGCCCAACGGTTTCCGAAAATCATCCGGCATCATCATCATGCTTCACCGGTGTGGGAAGCTACCATACATATAATTCCATAGTAAAGCTGAAAGCACAGCATAAAAACGCTATGTTTGCAGTAAAATACCTGCCCTTGGGCAGAATTACTATGAATGGATGGTCACACATACAAAAAATCATTATATAATGGAAACGGACAGTTAATAACAAATGAGGGAAAATTTTAAGAAGTGGCTGGAACAATAATCACAAATAGAAATGACGTGCGGAAAGATACTAAACATAGGATAAATTCTGAAAGTGGATACTACTACATCAAGGGGAGTTTTGTCAACCCACCTTCTGTCGAAAAACGTTCATCTGAAAATAATAAAACTGTTATTCACCCAGTTATCTTATAACATGGATGCGTAACATGGATTCTTAATTTAAATGGAGGAGAGTATAATACGAATATTTGAGAATAAGCATTGGACTCTTAACTTCAAGGGAGGAGAAAATATTACAAGTATTTCAGAAAAAAAGCTCTTAGGAAATGTTTTGTACCAAAGAAAGACGGACTGAATTTATGGAAAATTAAATGTAATAACAGTTATGATTCATAGACATAGGGAAAGAAAGAGGGGAATGGAAACTCGTTGTAGGAAAATCAGAAATAAGGCACCCAATAGTAGGCCAAGATTGAGATGAGGGAAAAATATTAACCACGATTAGAGGGAGGTAAATTATACAGGGAATGATTGGAAAACGTTGGCTTAGGATTGAGATGTATGGAGAGCTTATATCCGCATGGCAATGATGCTACGGGTTCGATAGTGCAGGTGAATTAATTAGTTAGTTAAGATCATAAACGTGATTTCACTTGGAAAGGAAGTAAAGCTGTGAGTCTCACGCCGCAGATTTATAGACTTGAAGCGCAAGTCAAACTCAACGAAATTCGACGCCTTTTTGTAAGGAAAGCTTTTTATCGCGACACTAATAGATTGAGATATTGACCGTCCTGAAACAACTACTTCCATTGCCTCACCTTTATGATTTAAAATAAATAGTGATTTCTGATTACTATACTCTCCTTTATTATCGAGGTCGGGTTCAATGAATTGTATGAGCATAGAGAATCTGAATATACCCTTTTTCCAAAAGGGAAGTAAATTCGCGTATTCGGTGTTATAGATTTATAGCACATAAAAAGCCTCAAGCCTGAAATGAGAGGTCTCCTGTTAAAATTCACAGGCCTTATCACGCCCAGATTTGAATCGCGGTCTTAATTCGCTGAGCTGATAAAGAGCATTGGTAAGAAACAAATTAATTATGCTGCATGTTGTTTATATCCAAGGTTTTTATAAACGCAAGAGAATGTAACACGTGTTTTTAAATTTGTAGGTAGCCAATGCAGAGTTACACAATGCTTGTAAAGTATGTAAGTGATAATTATTATCGGTTCAAAGTTCTGCAGCCTCTCTAAGGCATCCTAGCGCTAAGTCAATATATTCCAATCATCAATGTCTACTTCTAAACGTTATATTAGGTCCACAGCCTGTTTCTTCCAGAAATTACGATACCTTCCATATGATGTTCGGTCTTCCAGGTGATCTCTTCCTGTCTGCAGGTAGATTATCCTTTGCCAGATGTAGAGTATTGTCCGATACATGTTGGTTCCATTCAGGTCTTCACCTATCTACCCAATCACCTATTGACTACTTTCTAATCTCTTCAATTCTTACCATAGGCCTATATATTTTAGTTTTATGTACAATTATTCTTAAAATACTCATTTCATTTGTCTCTAGATTATATTTCGTTCTAGAAATATCCGCTGTTGTCTCAGAGGCATAGATCAGTATATTGGCGTGTGACTGCTTAATAGATTCTAGTCTTGGTAACCTTATTTATTTTTTATATTATATGCATCCCGCTTGTCTCGCTAGATGTTAGCTTGATATGCAACTTCATTCTTTATAGCTCCCAGCTAGTTATCTCAGTACTTAAATATACGATTGTCATTACTTGTTCCATTATGTTTTCTTTCATTTGTCTTCTAACTTACATCTTAATGGGAGTTTACTTATTTTCAATATATTTTGTTTTTTTATGATATTTTCATGTTGTACTTTGGACAACAAAGTTTCAAACACCAATATCATTAATATACTAACAAAATTATTAAATTCTGGTTTTTGATAGTTACATAAATGCGTCTATGAACGCAGTTTAACCTCTCACCTTGTGGGTAATTTTACGTGCCCCACGTCACCCGGTCCTTAGAGTGGCACGACCTGTCGGGAGGGGGATTTTAAACTATGGGTCAAATAGGCCCTACATACTATTTTTGACTACACAGAACATGGAGGGCCTCCCCGAATGATCAGCATAATGTCTGACCTCCTCCGAAGCAACACAACATTCAGACGAAACACACCTTTCACATACTCATTCATACAAACATGGCGAATATGATATTGATAATTATGACGGCCGGAAACCGTTTGGGCCTTAAAGTTTCCTGGCATTTGTCTTATGGGTGAGGAAAATGACTGCTATAGAATTAAATAACAATTCGTCCACAAATCATAGATATTACCACTGGCGTCCTAGCATCCAAATTAGCGTCTCTGGGTATACAGCGTGAGGCTCCAAGTTTAAAACCTGACCTTGGAATAAGTGATTTTCGCTAAAAGGCATTATCCACTATATTTAATTGCCTGGCTGTGTGAATATTTCAATATTACATATCTTATGACACTTAGAACTCCAACACGATAAGCCGTGTATTAGCCTCTTACGCGTTGAATACAGAACTTAACACTCAGGAAACTATCGGGAAGAAATTAATGAATACATTTGACACATTCTCAGCTTCGTATCTCCGACATCTATATATGCCCATGTGGTATTTTACAATCAATTTGCCTGATTCCCATTATAAAGGTTTTGCATTTAAACTTAAGACTAGCACGATTAAACCATGAAAACACTTATTTAATGTATCATTAAAACTGGAATGTTTTTGTCCTACTAGCAGTTTATAGAAGCAAAAATAAAAAATAAAGTGTGCTTGGAAGCAGATGGGTTTCCTCCATAATATACGATCCATATAAGTTTTGCACTTTTTCGCGAAGAGCAAGTAAACGTTTCCCATAAATACTGGTGAAAATTTTGCAGCCACCTGATGCATTTTCGAAACCACCTTTACTTTAAAATTAAATTGGTAGTATAATTATTAACAGTCTGTCCTGCATCTGTAGTACATTCCTTCATAGTGTCATGATCTACTTCCTTATAGGTAATGTTATGTCAATGTAACCATTCTTCTGTTATATTCCTAGTCGTACGACCTTAATTTCTGTAGTATCTACATAAATAGTCACTCTTGGCATTCATCTTACTTTTTTCCCCTAAATTGTATCTACGAAAATGATTTAAGGAACCTTTTGCCATGGAATTAATTCATGGACAAAAAAGTTTTTCCTACCATTAATTTTAAAGGTTACTGACCCGTCTCCTAATTCATTCAGTATTTGTTGGTAACTTTGCATGCCCAACTTTTGTCACTAATCGTCTCCATTGTGTTTTAACTGAAAATCGATTGCATGAACATTAATATAAAATATATGCTAATTTTACTTAGCTTAACTGTGTAATTTATATTGTACTTGTAAGTTTATCTATTTTTTAGTTTCACTAAAATTAGTTTTATTGATACGGACTATTAATGGGACGTACATCTTACTGCCAGGGCGGGACAGGCTCCTGGGGGAGGCATTTTTCGGGTTCTTCCTCACCTGTAAGACAAATGTCAGGAAGCGTAGGGCCATCATCATCCCTATCACTATCATCATCCATCACCGGTGTTGGAAAGCAACGGGAAGCTACAACACCTATAATTCCCTAGTAAAGCTGAAAAACATAGCATGAAAATGCTATGGTTGCAGTGGAAGACCTGCTCTCGGGCAGAATTACTAAGAATATATATGACATAAAAAAAAATAAATGCCTGAGCCGGAATTTGAACCCGAGACCTCTAACTCTATACGTTAATGTTCTACCAACTGAGCTACTCAGAAATATACATAATTCTAATAAGGTCCTACTACTACTACTCCTAATATGATATATAAAAATAATATAGGCAACTTATTTAGCGAATTCTAAAGGAATGTTTTTATTTTTACTACCTTGGCCAATCTATCTAGCAGACACCGAAAATGACAATTTCCAGTGTGTGTATATATATATATATATATATATATATAACCTACGTCCGTTAACGTTCTAGCTGCTGCAATTTCTGTTTCATCGAAACCAAACGTGGTATATAGTAATTAATTAAAATAGTAAGGTTGAGTCCGTAGCTATCAAAATTGGACCATTAGGTATCGTTCTAGTGGTCGCAATTTTTTACGTTTTACAACGAAAATTATTTAAATAAATAGGGGAATATATTATAAAAATATCAGCGAAATCCGCAATTAGAAATTTATTCTAAGCAACAGTCATATATGGTTCGTAGCAATGTATATTATACAATTTAATCAACCCTTAAATTGGGAATATATCCTAAAATATACTTTAATTTAATTCAAAATTTTTACTACAGTAATGAAATAATGTATCGGAAGATATTATTTAAATTGGTGTCAAATTATACAACAGCATAGAAATAGGTAATAATTTTGGGTTATAAAAGATGTTTTCTCTAGAGTCCGACACATTAAAATAAGCGGGCTTCAGAAATATATTTTCTCCAATTTAACCAAAGAAGTACATATTCCGTAAACCAAGCACAATAGAAATTGGACTTAATGAGGAATTTGTTTACTGTAGTTTCTAATCTGTAGTGAAGTTTTATTTTTATTTGCATCTACATACTCTCCACATCAGTTAATTTGTTTTATTTATATAAAACATAAAACCGTCATTTAAAATATAAAATTTTGAAATATTTACCTAAAAGGTCCGTCTCATAAACTTTATTAGTTATTTATCAGTAGCGCTTTCGGGACTAGTCCCATCTTCAGCAGGATTCAAAACTGGTGTTTCACTAAAGATCTGGTAGAGTTAATATTAACAATTTTTGGCGCAGAAGGGGTTAGAGGACCCTTCCATTGTCACCCTACTGTTGGCCTCAAAGATACATGTGTCAATCATAGAGATGGAATCATGCAAGTACAGAGGGTGACGTATGATCAGAAGACGATATAAGTAGTTTTCTCAATCTGGAGTAGTCACTTATTGCAACTACCCAAAATGCTCGTGGTCCCATGCACTGCCCGAGAAAGACTAATGATTATGCTACATGCTGTCTTTGCACGATCAAAATACCGCAGTCATTTAATTAAGTAATTGGGTAAATAATACTTCAATTTTTATCACCATTGTGTACGGACCAGCGTGCACCCCGTAGCTCAGTGCCAACGCATCATAGTCCGCTCGAATACAGTGTAGGAATGCAGGCTAGGTAGCATTGTTAATTTGTATTCTTACAATATATTCTTACAAATACTGTACATATACGTTTTGTTGCTATTCGTCTTCTTCTTCATCTTCTTCTTCCTTCCAAGTATTAGGCCAAGGCCTGTTACGATCCTATAGAAAATTTTCCCTCCTGCGTTTCATAGGACAGCCCAGTGATCTTTGTCCTCTTGGAATATAATTATAAACAGCTTTGGGGATCCGATTTCATCTCATTCTTTCTAGATGGTGTTTCCAATTTAGGTGTTACTGTTTAATATATTCCAAAATTGGCGTAGTCTTCAATTCTTTTAAGATATCGGTGTTCCTTTTCCGATCCCATCTGGTGTAACTCGCTGTTTTGCGCATGAATCTCATTTCACAAGCCGTTATTCTGCTTTCATGTTGTCTTTTTAGTGTCCATGCTTTACTACCATAGGTCAACACTGGTCTAACCAAAGTGTTATATAAACGTAATATGGTGTTTTTTTTTGTACAAGGGATGGTTTCATAACTTGATTAATAATTCCCAAACTTTTATTATAACTAGTAATTTTTTCAAGGATATCCTTTTCATCCCAGATAGAGAGATAATATCCAAGATACTTAAATTGAATAGATCTCTCTAAAATTTTATTCTGGAGACAGAGTTTACTTTGTATGGGGTACTTCCCATGAAATACCATAATTGTAGTTTTGTTAATTGATATTTCCATATTAAATTTGGCAGCTAGTTTTTGTAAATTATAAATTGATCGTTGCAAATCATTTTCGGAAAGTGCCAGAAGAGCTAAATCGTCTGCAAAAAGAATAGCATCGAGTTTGAGGTTCCTATTGATGGGTATATATCCTCGTTGTGTTTTTCTCCATTCGTTTATTAATATATATATATAGTGGAAATTTGATATTTATTATTTTATGGATCAATGTTTCCATGGTTATTTCAACATTTAGTACTTAGGGTGTCCTCCGTGAGCTTCAATTACTGCATCACATCTACGAGGCATGCTTCGCAGAAGCTTTTTTAACAGGAACTTGTGAGATTCTCTCCCATTCCTCGGTGAGTGCAATCGAAAGCTCTTCCAGGTTCTGTAGCACAGCAGGACACTTACCAACAAGTTTTTCACAGCTTATCCCAAATATGCTCGACTGGATTGAGGTCCAGATTGGATGCAGACCAGTCCATCACCCGAATTTGGCATTTTTGCTGGTCACCCCTGGTAGCCAGTGCTGTATGACATATAGAATTATCATGCATTAGAAGAAAATGAGGGTCCGTACCATAAAGCAAAGGGCACGACATCTTGAAGGATAATGTCATTAATGTAAACATAAGCATTCATACGCTGTGGGACAACGATAAGCTCTGTCCGAGATTCACTAGTAATCCAACCCAAACCATAACCGAATCACCTCCTAATCGGCCACGTTCAATAATTGTGGCTGGATCAAAATGTTCACCTAGAGGTCTCCATACACGTGTACGACCATCAGAACCTGTTAAACGAAATCTTGATTCGTCCGTGAATAGAACACCCTTCCATTGGCGGAGCTGCCATTTGACATGATTCTGAGCAAATCGCAGCCGGGCTTCTTTGTGTTGATGTGTTAAACGATGGGCTTTAAAGCGGATTCTAGACCTCAACCTTGCATTTCTCATCTATTTCTTGCAGTCTGATCAGAAATTACTGCCCCAGTTGCTGTTCGTATATAATTTTGTAGATCTCAGGCTGTAGGTGTTCGTCTGCGCAAATCTGATAGGACAAGACATTTATCCTGTACCTCTGTAAATCTTCTTCTTACGGCCTCGACCGGGCCGCCTCTTGTATCCACGCCTATATACCGCCTCCACAGCCTATGGATGACGGTAGGGCTGACATCAAGAATCCTAGATATATGGTGAATGGAAAGCCACATTTAATCAATGGAACTGATTACGAAACTGATGTTTCATTTAGATGTCTTATTGATCTGTATTAGCTTCAGAGAACACAAGTACAATTTCCTACCACAGATTATTCTTCAAACCTGTTTTAAAAAATAACTCAATGAGCTCTCATTTTGGTTTCAGCAACTCTTGGAATTGCCCATAACGTATTCAGAGAAAAATAATAAAACTCCGAAGATCTTCAATTTGGTTTTAAACAATACTTCAAATCAAAACATCTGACTCTCAAAAATTAAATTGCTTCAATATTTATTTTGTGGCTTTGGTTTAAACACGTGTTTCACTATTTTTTGAGTAGTGTGTATATATATATATATATATATATATATATATATATATATATATATGCTATAATATTATAATTATATTGTGAAAAGAAAAATTAATTTCTGAATCTCTAGTTCTCCAGACTAGAGTGCAGCTCACTACGCCATTCTAGACTTGGCACAAACATTAACAATTCTTTCCACATATACAACTCTATAATTCTCGTTTCGTCCGCTGCCAGGTAGGTGACACTACCTTCACCAACGGCCGGCTTCTTTTAGAAGTATCTATATTTGAGAATTTTACACCATCATTTTTATAAGCAGTAAACGATGTTATTTAACATTTTCCAATACTGTTATTTTAACATAGTTCCAATAATGGATCATATTATAATATTATAATCATATCGTAAAAAGACAAATTAATCTGAACCAGGAATCGAACCGTAGACCTCTAGTTCTCCAGACTAGTGTGCAGCCCACTACACCATTTTGTGCCAAGTCTCGAATGGTGTAGTGGGCTGCACACTGCTCTGGAGAACTAGAGGTCCACGGATCGATTCCTGGTTCAGACATTATTTTTATTCTTTTCACAATATCATTATAATGTTATAAGATGATCCATTATTGGAACTGTGTTAAAATAACATTATTGGAAAATTAAAATAATATAGATGTTTGTTCAAGGTATTGATCCCAAAAATGCAAAGTTATGGGAATATAAATGAATTCACAAGATGTTCTGCATCATTATTTAACATCTAACATTGAAGATAAATCCATATTTAAAATTGAATGTATATATTTATTAAATAAAAATAAAACTTAGTTTTATTTGATTTTCATATTTAATAAGACAGCTGTTTCGGTACACTGTACCTTCTTCAGACATGTTAACAAATTATGAATTGTGTTATTATAGTACATATCAACTGATCTAAGCAACAATACAACAATAATTTATTAAAATGTTTATGTATATATGCTTACACTAGCTGTAACAAAATAATAAATTGAATACATTTTACGACGTTTAAATTATTTTTTAGTACCGCAACGTGAAATATCTTTTACGCTATCCCAGTATATTTTGGATGAATGGAGTGAAGTGTATTCATTGGTGTTCTGTGAGTTAAAGGTCCTCTTCCGTGTTCGGCACACAAGGTGCTTCTCTCATTGACCATACCGCCATATTTAGGTTGGGTCCGTGATATCGATGAGCAACTAAAACTCTCCCGTTGTCCCTTCTGCCCTGTTTTATTACTCAGACTTGGATTCATGAGCCCGGACCCTGGTGGCATCCCGCAATAACACATTTTCAGCACCTCTGGGTGCGAATGAAACTATTTTTCCTAACTTAAGATGAGGTGAAAGGTGATATGAAATTAATTAATGAGAAATAAAATGTCATGAAGGGGAAGGGGAGAGTGTTAGTGTATTAAATTCGGGAAATTGGAAAATCGCAAGAAAAATCCGAAAAATCCCGGTATTGCCCACCACCAATATCCTTCCGGAACCGCGAAGTTTCGTATGTGGTATCTCAGTCGTGGCAGTAGAACGCGCTAGCTATGCTTATATCGAGACGGTACGGTAAAATTTACTTGTGCTTTATTACTCACTTAACATCGGCTAACGAATTGCTATGTATGAACTAAAGCGCGAGACGATCCGACAGAACTTGAACAGATTATTTGCGCATTTTCATTATGGAACTAAATCAGTCACAGGATATTCTTGATAGCAACTGTTACTTATAATTTCCGCCAGACGGAAACATGAATTTTACTTTGAAAACAGTATTATGATGATGTATCTCGTTTTGAACTCAAAAGACTGCTTACCTTTATTTCTTGTAAACGCGAATTACACGTAGATTGGAATGTAAGTAGATAATATTAGAGACACTGGTTATATATTATTTACTAAATTCATGGCTATGCTGACGACATTTAGCCATAAGGACGTGTCTCTTTTTTATGTTATAATGTTTGGTGGTTACTGTACTTATTTACTATAGTGAGTGCCACGGTTAAATGCATATGAAGGCGGGTTATATTAAAGATTTTTTTTCAAGAAAGAACTACATGCATTCCTTTACATACCAAACACGAACAATGGGGTGTGAATGGAATGTAAAGAACCCAAAACATATTTTAAAGTGGTTCTTTCCAGAATAAATACGTACCTTCAAATTAGCCCCCTTTATATTCTTTAATCTTGACATTCACCGTAAGTTAAATAGTCTTGAGGATCACGAGAAACGTAATGAATTATAAATAAGAGAAACCTAAGCAAAATAACAGTATCCCAGTTTTTTTAATATCCTCACATAAATATTGCCACTATTAGTTAAAAGGTATTATTTATAATATTGTATGTCATGAAACAATTTTGTGATAAGCAAATTGGTGCGAAATGTGATTTAACAAATTGTTCATTAACCGAATGTTTAAAAAGATCTCGAGTTAAGTATTTTTGGCTTAGTAGGGTAGAATAATGAATGGTGTAACACTTCGGAATTAGAAAGATTAGAGAAGGAGCATTATTTTAGTATTCCTATGAACAGAATATATTCAAATCATAATGAACGAGATTACAATTTTTTAAGAAAGAATAGCGAAGGAGCAATTTGTCTCACGTGTACTTTCCTCTCTGCGTCGCGGCGCGGCTGCAGTAAGACAGATCGATAGGCCATTGCGCTTTGCGGTGGCTGAAAGCTGCATCTCCTGCAGGTTAGATTGTCTGCCAAGACAGTCGTTGACTGCCACATTCCCGCCCATAACCTCTTCAACATCATTATATTGTCTCAAAAATGTGGCTCTAAAGTTTTAAAATTATGTTGTGTGTCTGGTGGAATTTTGAAGATGAGATTCGCTTGTCGTTTGATCTTAACGGGTGTGCAGTCGATGCGGATCTTTAATCTCCAACAAATCTATGAAATTTTGAGGGTCGCGGGTTCAAACCCGACTTGGCCCATACTACACGAGTAACTATGATAGAAATACAGGAATTAGGAAGAATGAAATTGCTACCACACCCACCATATAGCCTTGATCATACGCCTTAATATTACGATCTGTTTTAATCCATGACCAATTTCTTGCATGAAATTTCGAAAATATTGGAACTGTGGAAGTAGGTCAGAAGGAATTCTTCGCATCCAAAACCAAACTGGTATCGTAGCGGGATAATAAAGTTCGCTGAAAGATGACACAAGGCCATCTGAGTCTGATGGTCTCTATTTTATAGAGGTTGATTTTCTTGTCGGAAAAGTTCCAAACAAAATGCTGTTAAAGTACTTTATATATATATATATATATATATATATATATATATATATATATATTACATGGAAAGAAAAATTAACCTAAACCTCAATCCGAACCTGAGGTTTCTAACTGTATAGGCTTCCAGTGCAGACATTAATTTTAATAAATAAGTAAATTATATATATATATATATATATATATATATATATGCCGTAGCGTAGTGGTTAAGGCACTGAGCTACAAGCCGGAGGGTCGAGGGTTCAAGTCCCGTTGGGGTCAGGATTTTTAAACTGACCCAAACCCTCTGGCGGCACTATGGCCCTGGGGTCGACTCAGCCTCTAACGGAAATGAGTATCAGACGCCTGTTCTGGGGGTAAAGGCGGCCGTCACGCAGGGCTGACAACCCGGCTGACATCAAGTGCCGATTGTCTAGAAAAAGTGGGAGCCTTAACCTCCTACTACCCCAAGGGTCTCCTGAGGCCTGTAGTGGGATCACTTTACTTTTATATATTTGTTTGCTACGTTGGTGTTTCTTTTCTGTTTATGCAGAATGAACAAGAAGTCCCACATGTATTTTGGTAGTCAGTACCAATGACAAAATGGATAGAATACTCGTTTGAGCTGCAGTTACGACTCCTGACACAAAAATTAGGTTAAGAGATACCTACATTTATTTAATAAGGTAAAATAATATTATATTTTCATTGACAGCAAATAAAGAAGAGTCTTGACGTTTCGATAGATGCCCGTCACAAAGATAGGTTTTAGGTGTGTAGAACATAGCAAATAGTGATGGTTGAAAAAATAATTTAATATTTACTTTATATCACTACGTGAATATGTTAAAACTGTGGCATGCATCGATTACCGTTTGTGATACATTTTTGGGAGGTAGTCAATAATAATAGACCAAAATATTTATAAATTTATCTTAAAATGAAAGTGTTTTGGTTATGATATTCATATTTTTCACTAGAATAACAAGGAAATAATTGGACCAATGATTTAAATTTCAATATATATATACATAGAGAGAGAGAGAGAGAGAGAGAGAGAGAGAGAGAGAGAGAGAGAGAGAGAGAGAGAGAGAGAGAGAAGGGAGAAGGGAGAGAGAGGTGTATCTCCGTATATTTCATCTTACAGCCACAACCACCCACTGTAGATCTACACTACGATAGTTGGTTGTCGATGGTTGTGGTGGTGTAGTAGGAGGCGTGGTAGAAAATGGTCAACCTTTGGCATTTTCATACATTTCGACCAAAATGTTCCACAAAATGATCAGAATATCCTATAATGTTGGCACTTTCTGCAGTTTGGTGGGTGTGTTTGTGTGTGTGTTTACGGGTCTGCGAGTCGATCATCGAACTTTTTCCACCGACCATATACTATCGATCACCACCAAGCACACTGAATGTAGAAAATATTGTAAAAAAAGATGGAAACTGAAAAGGAAAAAATTGGAAATTGAAAAATTGTATTGTGGGAAACTGAAAAGAACGGTTTAGATATGGATGGAAAAGACTTGGAAAATCAAAATTAAGAATTAAAAAATGAAAATAACATAAAAGCGTACAGTAAGAGAGAATTCTCACGATCCCAAATTTTATCCTAAAGAAATAAAAATGGCGCGGAAGAAAATTGAATAAGACAACGAATGCGTAGAGAAAACTAATGTTAAGTGGAAAACTGAAAAGTACATATAGATTTCGAAAATAAAGAACTAGAAATTGAGGAATCAAGTTAAAAATTAAAAAGATGAAGAGAAAAATGCTAAAGAGAATTTTCGCGAACCCGAATCGTATCGTAAAGGCAAAAGATGGCGAGGATAAATGAGACTAAAGAAGACAGAAGATCACCATATATGGCGGGTAACGGTGTAAAACCAAAACCAACACTGGTACCTTGTAGTGAGTATTGCGTATTACAAAGGATAGAGGAGAAAATCCCTACCAGTACAGAAAATAAGAAACTCCTGGTCCCTTAAGTCTGAGACTGGGATCAGCGGGCCAACTCCTAATTTTATGTAAAAATATCATTTGCTAAAAATTATGATAAAATGTCTCGGAATTTGAGAGCACATGAACTAGTCAGTTATTATGGTATGGTCATGTAAAAACGATGGAAGAGTATAAATGGGCAAATAGACCTTTTAATTACAATGTGGGTAGCAAATGGTTGGTACGGCCTCGAGAAGGGTACAGATGCCGACTATGTATACCTTAATAAATCTCGAGTAATGCCACTGCGACTTTTTTAGCAGCTCTGCCAGCAAGTCCTAATCCTACGTTCTCGTCGTGCTCCCTGACTGCAGTTGTAATAGACTGTAGCTAACAGAATGGGACGAAATGCGAGTTCTCAGCGCCTTAAAACTGAGACCTGTCGGCTAAGGGAGCAAACCCTAAAAAAAAACCCAGGTCCTCCGTGTCTGGGGGTTAGATGTCAGGCTGGCAACCTAGCCCTGGAAAAAAGTATATCGCTACGTACTTCAGTAAAATATGTCAGCCGGATGGATTTAAATATGACAGACTTGAGCTACGAAAACGGACCTTTGCTATTGGCACATGGAATGTCCAAGGCTTGAATAACAAAGAACAAGAAGTAATAGATGAGATTACAGCAATGAATGCAGATATTATTGTGCTCTCGGAAATAAAAAGAAAAATTATAATGTAGGCAACAAAGGAAAAAAATGAAGACCTGCAACGTAATATAGATAGGTGATTAGAATGACTATGTTCAACAGGACAATTAGAGAATTATAGAGAGACATGGTGAACGAAGGCTATAGGACCCCCGCTTGATTGATATATTATAATATCAATGTTCCTAAAAGTCATTGCAATGACAATTGAGGTTGTGTAGTAATATTAAAAAAAATATATTAATATAAGTACCTTTTTATATCAGTCTTGCCAATTAAAATGGATTTTTTGTTTAAAAAAACCCGTTAATTAATTAAAACCATGTACGCCATTTAGAACATGTTCTATCTTCGGCATGTCATTTGGTACTGATTCTGGCTATAAAACTCACAGACCTAAACCGTTATACAATGTATACGTCAACTTCAGTACCAAATGAAAAGCCGAAGATGGAAAGTGTTCTGAACGGCCTATAAGATTTTAACTAATTAACGAATTTTTTAAACAAAAATCAATTTTAATTGAAAAAGACTGATATAAAAGGAACATATATTATTATTTTAAAAATTGCTATATTATAATATGTTAGCAGTATTTCATATTAGTTTGAGTCTTATTTAAGTGTATAAATACATTTTGAATGTCTTACTTAACTGGTTGAATGCGAATGGGGTTTTAATTAGTGGTAAGCAATGGTGATGGATTTTGGGTGTGGGATTTATCACAGGATTTCTCGTAATGTGAGAATTTTAGGCTCGCGATCTAGTCAAGGTTATTAGGTTCGGTGAGCGATGAGGATCACTTTATCTCAGGGAATAACGAGGAAAATTTATTCGGGCAGCGATAGTTTTATCAATACTTGTAGTTCACAAATGACTCGATTTATTTTATGTAGGTGTCACTGTACGTACATTTAATATAATGAAAACACTTGCTGATGTGATGTTTATACCGATCTGACTTCTCAATGGAATAATGAAGAACTGTTACAATTAATATTGTAATATAAAAAATGGATCAGTATCTGATCAACTATTTAATTTATTGATAACTTAACTAATTTGTTGAGCTAGTGGAACTTGTCCTAAGTTCGTCCTTCTCGATTAGGAGTGATAGTTTTATATTTGAACTAATAGTGGTCATTATTTTCCCGCAGTTAAACAACACTAAATCGAAGTTCTCTCTTCGCTAGCTGGGAGGCTTGTATTTTGTACGGGTCTCAGTTTTATATAATGAAAACTTCAGCATCCCCTCAATCGTTCAGATAGCTATAGGAGACGGGGTTATAATTTATTCCTATTGGTTTATACATATATGGACATATATTACATATAAATAAAAGTTGTGAATTTTCTTTGTTTCTGTTTGTGACGCCGCTAACAGTAGGCGTTTCAATCTCGCGCTACTTACTGACAATGTTGCCAAGTTTTTCATAGTTTAATTCAAGGAGTAGTTTATTTAAAATATAAGTTTTGTAGACTTATGAAGAAATATATTTCCTATTTGAAGTTCTAAAATATTACCTTATTTTTGGTTTACAAGACCAATATTTTATTTAAATTATTAGAACCATTGTCAATGTTAATATCATTTTATTTATGTACGGTCTTTTTTGTGGGATTTGCCTTTGGGTTTTTTATTAAGGCCAAACAGCCTATTTAAAACCGTTAGCTTCTCTTCATTACAATTATATGTGTGATCGGATTGTTAATTTTAATGTGGCATTTGTAGTGATCTTTTAACTTATGTATATATGTCAACATTTTTAATTTGAAACTTCATAGTGAAACTCTAGTTGTCAATATTCTGTCATACTTATTATTCGTAGACATCCTAATTTGACGTCGAATAGACGTTCTGAGAAAATTCTATTAGTAAAGAATTTGGTATCTCTAGGTTTTTATTGTACTCAGGTACCTGCAGTTCATGCATTTCTTTGTCATACATTACGTCTTTCAGACTTTCTGGCGCCCTATATATTGGAATAACCAAAATTGACAAAAGGAATTGTCTTAGTCATTTATTGGAAAAAGAAATCAACTTTTATATAATTAATAAAATTATTTCATTGATATGATCATTAGATTGCAAATGAATTCCTGAATAATTTAAGTCCAAACTCGATATGTTTACACATATTACATATCCATCTAAAGTTATGGGCCTATATTAAATAATAATTTAGAATTAATGAAATATTTATTTTATATTTGAAAATAAAACAATATGGAAGGAATTCCGTCTTACAAGTGGAAGATAAGGCTATATGGCCCTGATTTCCAGAGATTCCTATCTTCCAATTGTTCTTCTTCCATACCCCTCTTCATCATGGCATCATATATTCCCTCATTCCATGTTCTTCTACTTCTCCCCCTCTTCCTTCTGCCTAGTACCATCCAATCTAACACCTGTTTAGGCAACTGGTCTTCCGACATCCGTTGTACATGTCCATACTACTGTAAAGCTCTCTTTGTCCTATCGATGACAGTTTCTTGTTCATCCATTTCTTTGATGTATTTCTAATATGTTGTAGCCTGGATATTCTCATACGTCTCCGTAATCCATCCATTTATATCGCCAATATTCTTTTCTGCATCCTTTCATTTATTGTCCAGCTTTCTGATCCATATCTAAGTATACTTTTTATTATTGTCTTATTGTCTGTATAATCTTTTATTTTTTTCTGGTCAAATTTCTATTCCATAAAAAACCATTCAGTGATCTAATCGCCTTCCTTGCACAATTTACTTCGTTAATAATATTTCTTTCACAACTACCAGATTTATCTATTATAGATCCAAGATATTTAAATTCTTCAACAGTTTAATTATCATATTATTTATCTGTAGGTCTTCTGAATTTTCTCTGATTACCATATATTCTGTTTTAATATAATCTTCAGTCCACCTACCTCAAACGCATCTACCAACTTTCTAATCATATATTCTATCTTCTTCTTCTTCTTTTTCTTCACGGTTTAGGCTTATTTACTAGCCTGTTCCGGCTCCAAATTGCTGCTCTTTCCATCTTTTCCTTGGTCTTCCCAAACTTCTTCTTCAGCGTGGTGAATAGTTGTATGCTGCTTTTGGTATTTTATTCTCAGTCATCCTTGCCAAGTGTTCTTGCTAGTTTGTTCTGTATTTCTCTATTGTTGAGTTTAATTCCTCTATTTTTAGTTGTTGTCTTATTTCTGTGTTATATTTTTTGTCTGTTATTTGATATCCTGCTATTGTTCTGAGGAATCTCATTTCAGCAGCTTGTATCCTGGCAGATTGTTGTGTTGTCACTGTCCATGTTTCGGATCCATAAGTAATAATAGGCACTGCCATTGTCTAGTATAATTTCATTATAGAGTCTTTCCTGGCTTTATTTTTCAAAAATCTTTTTTAGTGTACCTGTTATATAATTAAACTTATTTATTTTGTTATTTATATCTGTTTCTGCTGTGTATGCTATTTCCCAACCTAGGAAGTCATATGTTACTCCCTGTGGATTATCACCTTGTCGTGGTAGGGAGGCTTAGTACCAATGACCCAGACGATCATACCCGGGAAGCCTTGGCTTGCGGTTAGATAAGAGGAGAGGGAACTAAGAATAATCCGCAACGTGGGAGCAACGACCACACTGGAAGCTGCAAACACGGAAGACCACAACAGCAGACACGGCGCAGATAGAAATATCGGAACGGCGAAAATGGCGGAAGTGGCAACCCAATCTCTGGGGATGAAATAAGAGACCCAGCTCGAAGAAACAAGAGTGAAGTTCTCAACGGCAGAAGGTAGGAGAGGCAACCCTCCTTGTGGGGATAAAACACAAGGAAGCAAGTCGAAAGGCTTTAAAAAGGCAGCCCCTCCAAAGGACTAACCATTCAGTACGTTAGTAGCGTACTCAGGGGACACTTCAAAATACTTACAAGCTCCAAATATATGGCCGGACTGTCCAACCGATCATATATTCTATATCTGCTTTATCTTGTCCTATTATAATCTGGTCATCAGCGAATAATGAATTGTGCAGCAACGGTCATTAATGTTGATTCCCATTCCTTAACTCTGCCAGTTTTAATAAAACATTTATTTATAATAAAGACCGCCTCTGTGGTGTAACAGTTAACACGTCTTAGTTCAGTTGATGTTAACGCCTTATGAATAATTTCTCTGTGTGTAAGCTGCAGAGTTTTCACCATCCAGGATCATGAAAAGAACTGAATAGCTACTTGAAATAAAAGTTACCGAAATGCTTTAAGAGAACGGAAATTAAGGTTGAGTGATCACTTACTGGCTTTTTGGTATTCTGAATTTAGTCATAATCCCTCCTATGTTCGGAGTTTCTAAACCAAGGTAATTCAGTAACACTTAGTTCCTTACAGAGTGGCATGAGATCAGTATACTGACCCAATGAGACATCTAGCAGGCAATTAAGGCATTGCTTGGATGACGAAGGTCGGTAAATTTGATTTAGACGTCACTTTCTTCAGGCTTAAGATTCTATTACGAGCCTCAAATTTTTCAGGCTCGGAAGACTCGTTCCTTGCATTTTTTCCATCCTAAAAATCCATCGACCCAGGTCAGATTTAAACCAGCCAGACTAGTGTCTAGAATCAAGGAATATAACCACCGCGGCCGAAAAGGTTGAGTTGATTATGTTACACTAAAAACGTTCTGGTATCCACAAGAAATTCTGTTGGTCTTAGCTCTTCCGGTCCATCGTAAAAAGCATTTATTTATTACTTAATCATAACAGACCTCCTGTCGGGTATAACCTATTTTAGCAACTATTTAAAACAAAAAAATATTAAAATTATATTTTTTTATCACATACAGGATATCCCTTAATGATTCTAGAAAAGGTATTCAACGAAAGTGAAACAAATATTTGTAAACAAGCCGTAGAAGTTTAATAAAAGATGAAAAAGAATTATAAAAATAAAAAGTAAGTTACGCAGGAGCCTCTAAAACAATTTTTTAAACTATGATGATCTTGATGAAGATTTTCGGGCTGTAGGCCATGGTCGTGAGGCTTGTAGTTCCCCGACGTTTCGCCAGACAAGCCTCACGACCACGGCCTACAGCACGAAAATCTTCATCAAGATCATCATAGCAACTCCGGCCGTGAAAGTCTATGTGATTACAATTTTTTTAAACATTTGTTCCAGATAAACTTCTTCTTCTCTTGCTAGGATTGAACATTTTTGGTTCGTTCCTGCCCAAAGTATTATAGCTGCTGTGTCCATCTCTTTCGTGGGCGTCTCCGATCTCTTTTCCCCCTCCTGGTTGATAGTTCAGACTTTTCCTAGGAAATCAGTTGTATCCATTCTGCAGACATGTTCATACCATCTGTTGTATCCATTCTGCATACATGTTCATACCATGTTCTCGTATACTCTTCTATTTTATCTGTCAAACTGAATATTTGTACTTCTTTACGGATAGCTTCACTTCGTTTTTATCCATTAAAGTATATTCAGCCACAAATCGTAAATATTTAATTTCTGCTGCTTCTATTATTTTCATTGACTGTTTATTCAGAGTCCATATTTCTAAGCCATACAGTATTGCAGGTATAGCCAATACTTAAAAAAAATTTAAATGCGTTTATTTTCCGACTTTCTTTCCCAGCGTTCTTTTAAGGGTGCCACATAAATATTAAAATATTTGTAATTTATTATTTATGTATTTTTCTCTATTACAACCTAAAGATAACTTCCAATCATAAAAGTCCGATTTTGCTAGATTGTAGAATATGTTTTTCCCTTGATTATTATATCCCCTACAATGAGTTTGATTAGGAGAAAACAAACCTTTCGGGTACCAGAGCATTGCATATGTTGCCAATAAAATTTCTTTTTTTTTTTTGATCTTACCTTTTTTGTTTGCTATAGGTCTACGCCGAGATTGGATGGAAAAAAAAATGCGGTTGCCAAAGCATTGACACAACGCAACACAGCGCGCGCACGAACATGTGTATATATTGGCACCGATGGTCGTATTGATGGAAAATAGTCTAATTTCTCGAAAATAACAACAAATTTTACATAATATTTTCAAATTCACTTTATTACTTTCTCACTATTTTACATTATACACAAAAATAATGTTCTGCTAAAAGAATCTATTACAAGCACAGTTATATTCTAATGTTAGTTCTTCGCGTTCTCTGACGGCTTTTACTTACATCCTCACGCTTAGTTTCATTTACTCGTCCACAGTTTCGTCCGCACTGTCTCGGCCGATCCTTGCATTCTCTTATATATGCGAGGGTAGGAACATAGTGGGTATGTCTTGAATTTCTCTCGTGCGGAAAGCCCAAGAGTAGATTATTCTATAATAGATCTGTATTTGGAAAATTATTACTCTAGAAAGCACGTCTAGAAGGTAATTTTATTGTTTGCACACGACCAGAAAGTAACTCCTATTGGCTTATAACGGGTCCTACTACCGCCCGCGAAATTCAAAGGTAATAATTCATATAATTTGAGCAACGGATCAACATGCTGAAAACAAAAATGACAGCCACTAGAGGTTTTCTTTATTTCTTCCTTCAGATTTATCAAACTCTAAACGGTCAGATTTTATTGCTTAACGATTTCGAACTTACTTCTGTTAATTACTTGCTAATGCCGAGTTTGGATAAAAAAATCGGTCGATAGCGACACACACACACACATATATATATATATATATACACCCATAGTAATTCTGCCCGAAGGCAGGTCCTTCACTGCAATCATAGCATTTTAATGCTATGCTTGCAGCTTTACTAGGGAATTGTAGGTGTAGTAGCTTCCCGTTGCTTTTCACACCGGTGAAGGATGATGATGATAATGATGATGACCATATGATTTCGGGGACCGTTTGGGCCTTAAGGTTTTCTTGACATTTGTCTTACAGGTGAGGAAAAACCCCGATAAAAATCTCACCCAGAAAAACTGCCCCGACCGGAATCGATCGAACCCGGGCCCGCTGCGTGACAAGGCAGCAAGCTACCTCGAGACACATCAGTGGACACACACACACACACACACACACACACACACACACACATATATATATATATATATATATATATATATATATATATATATATATAGCCTACAAATCTAGAACTGCAGTAGCTTTATTCCCTTGGAATTCAATAAAATATACCGGAAAACTTAAGATTTAAGTAGAAGGAGTCAACTAGTAAAAGAGTCAGTACACGAGATGTAATATAATTACTAAAGTTATAATATTTGACCAACATTTTTTATAATACATTGATATTTCCCTTTATAAATTATAGGTGTCAGAATAATCGCGACTGCTGATAGGCCTACATTTTTATCAACATTTGTAGGAAATGACTAATTTAAATATTTGTATCCTGCAGCCGAGTTTTTAAAGACAGAACTTGTGCTACTTCGAGTCTCCATGAGGGAAAACATTTTCTTATGGAATTTATACTAGTATGGTAGTAGCAGTATTATTTATTAGTCCACATCAACTATAAGTTTATTCGCGTCCACACCAGTATTTAGTACATTATTAATAGTAATATTTAGTATTAAAGTATAATTTTAAACATAGAAAGTACATATAGTTAAAACAAAATTGTGTTCAAAGAGTTCACTTGTTTATATTCTGTTCCATAAACCACTAGATGTTAAAAAAAAACACTTCATCTAACATGTTTGTATTATCACTTAGAAGTTCTGGCAGAGTGTTAGGTAGATCAAGCTGCTGACGTTGTTATGCGTAGTGAAGATATTCTGTTAGAATGTGTCATATTAATTGCTAAACTTTCTCGATGAATTCCGATTCCATTAATATTCCATTGCGGAATTTCCATTTTAAATTAAGAGTAGATGAAATTGTAAATTTGTCGATTTGTCGTTTCCTTTAAATTTAACTTTCTATTTATCTGAAATCATTAAAAGGGCAGAATTGACATGTGTAGTTATAAAAAAAATATTGTGTTTAGTACGTTTTTACGATTTTACTTTATGTTGTGTTTTGGCGATCGAGAACATGTATTTTGTGGTGATATCGAATTTTTTCTAATATTGATACATATTTAGGTATTATGTGACTTTTTAATGTTGGACGATTTTCTTCCTCTTCTACGTAATGAACGTGATTGGGATCGTTGTTTCATCGGCGCAGTGGAATTTAAGAGAATTTAAGACTAGCATGAAGCCTGACCTTTTTTATTCTTGATGTATATTAGGTTAATTTTCTAGAAGATTCTTTAAATTGCAAAGTGATGTTTCAGAGACTATTGATTGTGTGCTATCGTTTTTGAAGTTTGCAATTGTGTTTGGTTCTGAGGAGTAGGAAATGTTTGATGCTGGCTGATTGCTGCTGTAGACCAGATGGTCTGACATCCAACATTGTGTGTTGTATTATTATGCTGCATTTCCTTTACTGATTTTCCAGATGAGTCTCCGGAAAATGGAAATGGGATTGGTGTTGATGCAATTTGCAAAAAAAAAAGTCTGTTTCATTGGTATGGGGAGCTCTTCTAGATATATTCTACCGAGCTTCCTGAAAGCTTACAGTTTTTAGTAACTTTAATTTTCTGAATTGATTTATCCATTTCGAAAACAGGATAGGCCTATAGTTTTGAATTGAAACCATGATTTCCTTTACAGTTTGCACAATTCAGTGGATTTGTAGAGAATGATGGTGCATGCGCAATTTGGGAACAAGTTGTATATAGTTCTATTGGATTGCTACAATTTTCTTTCGTATTCCCAAACTTGTTATATCTGTAACACCTTATTGGGATATATTGACGGACTTTTAATGTGTAAAATTATCCTGTTAATTTTGCAAGCAGACAGCGAGTGTCAAAGGTCATTATAAGGTTTGATTTTGGGATCTATTTGTTATTCTCCTTTGTCATAATCTGTCTAATTTCTACGACTTTTTCAGTGATAAAATTATATCTAATATTCTCAAGGGTGTCACATAGGCCTAGAACATCTTGACATGTAACCACCTCTTTACTAATATTCAGGGCATTGTTTTATTACTGGTGCATTTATTTATTTTAGTTTTCGATATACGTTTGGCGATTTAATAATTTGTTTTTGCTTCTACTAAGAGAGATCCATCCCTCAACCATGTACAGCTTTGTAAGGATCCGTCCGACTTGATCGTTAATATTTGTTTACATTTTAAATTGTCCTTCTTGCCGTAGTGTTTTTATTACATAAAATCGTGCTGAATTTGGTTTATCGATATTAAAAAAGACTATGTTATCCATTCGTGTCATGTTGCCTCTTCTTTGATAAGGTTGATTTTCGTCTATTATCTAAGGCGAGATTTGATGTCTTTTGACCCAAGATCCAGGGTCCATAGTTCTTCTCAGGTCTTCATATTGGGTGTTCCTCCAATCCGAGGCTTTTGTTGTGACTTTTAGGAACATCAGTTTTTTTAGAGAATATATTTTCTCCAACACTTTGCTTTTAGGACCAGAGGCTATTTTCGGCTGTAGGTTATCGATGGGGGTTGCCAGCGTCCCTACGAAGTATAAATTCGTCCCCAACTAGCATTTGTTTGTTTTATATATCTTGTGATGAGAGAGATGGTGTAGTGAATTTAGTAATTACATCCTCTCAGTTGATGATTAATTTAGTGAATGTATGTAGTGTTGTTATCAGAGTGGCAGTGAACTGTTCTTAGAAAACCAGGGGAGGAAGGTCGCTTACCCCGAACAACTGTACCATTCAGTTTTTTCTCCTGCGGGGTTCGGCCAGTATGGAACCGGTGCCTACTCATCATCATGAGGCATTTGGGTAGCTACAATAAGTAGTGGCTCCAGTTTGAGAAAATAGCTATAACGGCTGGGGAATCCGACATACTAACAACATGTCACCCCATACTGGCTTCCTAGGTAATCGTGATAAAGACATGTGGATGTGTGTTAGGCTATCGTGCCGTGGAGTTTTTATTCATGGACTAATTACTCAAGTTATCATCTTGAAAAAGTTAGACTTATACGAATGTGTCTAAATGGCACAAAGAGTAGGGTGCGTATAGGCAAACAGTTTTCGGATACTTTCGAAATCCACAATGGGTTGAAGCAAGGAGATGCACTATCTCCTCTACAATTTAATTTTAATCTTTAGAGGATGAAGAAGGCCTACAACTCAATGATATTAAAAAGCTGTTAGTTTATGCTGAAGATGTAGTACTATTGGGCGATAGCGAGGAGATACTAAAGGCCAACACGCACACACTACTGAGTAACACTTACAAATTGCGACTGGAAGTAAATATCAATAAAACTAAATATATGGTCACACATAGAAATACATTATATAGTGGAGATGGACAGCTGATGACAGATGTGGGAAATTTTGAGGAACTGGCTGAATTCAAATACATAGGAACAATAATCACAAACAGGAATGAGATGCACAAGGAAATTAAACATAGGCTCAATTCTGGAAATGCGTGCTATTATGTATCACAGAGGCTCTTGACTTCCCAACTCCTTTCAAAAAATGTTAAACTGAAAATATATAAAACTATCTTTCTACCAGTTATATTATATGGATGCGAAACACGGACTCTTACTTTAAGGGAGGAAAGGAGATTGCGAGTATTTGAGAATAAAGTTCTTAAGGAAATGTTTGGATCTTATTATTATTATTATTATTATTATTATTATTATTATTATTATTATTATTATTATTATTATTATTATCGTATCATTATTGTTATTACCCTATAAAATGTTGTTTGTACATGACATTTACATTGCTACATTTATTGTATCTTTAACTGTTTATAATTAGTATAGTGTATATCTATATTTGTCGAATATTTATTTGTATTTGTGCTGGTTGAGTGGAAGAGAGGGCATTATGGCCTTAACTCTGCCAGAATAAATAAAGTATTATTATTATTATTATTATTATTATTATTATTATTATTATTATTATTATTATTATTATTATTATTATTATTATTATATTATTATTATTATAGATGAACAGACAGGTGAATGGAGGAGACTGCATAACAATTAATTACATGGTCTTCATAGGAAGCCAGATATAATGAGAATAGTTAAGTCTCATAGACTGCGATGGGCAGGACAAATAGCATGAATTAGGAAAGAACGACGATACTAAAGGAAAACTTGTAGGAAAACCGGAGGGAATACGCCCAGTTAGTAGACCAAGAATGAGATGGGAGAATATCATTAACTATGATTTGAGGGAAGTAGATTATACAGGGATGATTTAAAAACGTTGGCTCAGGATAGGGATGTAGGGAAAGCTTATGTCCGCGCGGCCATGAACCTACGGGTTCGATAGTGCCAGTGAGTTAGTTAGTTAGTTAGTTAGTTAGATCATCTTGAAGAATCATCTTTATAACGAAATCATTAATTTTCTTTTCTTTCAAGATATCAATAAATAAAATTTTTCCCTTTTTATATGATTTAAATCTGTAAATTTCTCGGCACAGCTTGCTTCTTCTACTGTTTGTCTTCCATGCAGCCCCTAAAGGGGATGATTTCAAAATAAAATATCCTACAAGTTATTATGCGTTCCCCATAATCCAATGTTCAAATAAGATTACATTTATTCCAAGAAAAATATATTTATTTAATTGCAATTTACCATTAATAATTATTTGTATACGTTTCTTCCTTATTATAGACCAGCGCAGCAGTGACCAGCTCAGCTGCACTTACGAAGTGCCTGTACACTCGCGAGTAAACAGGAGCTCGCTGGTCGAGCAATGTGTAGCTCTCTACTCAGAGCCAACTAGTCACTACAAGTAAAAGTTAATCTATTATATTTGACATCGTATAGTATTCGATGTTCTTGGATAATGAAAGTATATTACTTTAAAGACCTATTACAGAATTCTTAAATGGATAGAATTATGTGTGACTTTGCATAAGGTTAAAATAATTTTAAGCTCGTATCACAATATTATTGATAGATTTCGCAGACAACATACTTATAATTATTATTTTATATTAGCCCACTATACTGAGTCTATCATTTCATGTATGTCACAATTTCATCAAGAAACTCGAAGAATCCATTCAACAATTTTCCCCTGTTGAGCCATTTCTCTTCACTGAAGTAGGTTATGTCACATACTCGCAATCAAGATCTGTCAACAACTCCTTGAACTGGCGGTGTCTCAATCCGTGGGATCTGATTCGTCACTTCGTCCAACGAAACGCTTTTGCACTCAGATTAATTTGTTGAATTAATTGCCCAGGCTGATCTTTTAGTCTGTCTTTCAGATGCGTTTAAAATCCCAAGCTACACCCTACCATAGCCGGTGCCCTATCTACGGTTGCAGACAAAAGTGAACTCTATGAAATATCGATATTTTCCACACCTCCTTCCACACATGCTAATATGTCAGAGCCCGCATTGGCGCTAGATCTAACAGCTCTTCTGTAACTTCTAGTTCGGAGTTCACACACCTAACAAAAAATGTCATTCGTGCTGAGCTGGATATATCATCACTTCGTCCAAAGATAAGGAAAATAAATAAAATTACTTTGAACTTCCATTAACTTGTGAAAAATGTCACCAGCAAGTTATTGCAATTATACGGCGAGTAACAGTTGTGAAGGAAAGGCGAATTGCTACTAATAACTCTACTTGATTAGGATATAACAATTTAGCAGTTATTTTCATACAGTCTTTCTTAAATTCGCCATCAGACAAGTTGTGTCGTGATTTCCCAAAATTCATTACAATTTTGGTAGCTGACACGAACAACTGACTCACAAGCAGACGGTTCTGCCTACAATAAAAGATTAATAATAATAATAATAATAATAATAATAATAATAATAATAATAATAATAATAATAAGTTATATCTGTGGGTAAATAAGCGTAACTAAATTAGCTTGGTTAATCACTCCCACTAGGGAGCGCCTAATCTCAACACGGGGAAGAACGGTTTATACAGATATTGTTATTGTAATGATAATGTTTAACGATTAAAATTTGAAATAACACAAATAAATACATTTAAAATAGCATAAGAGTAATGAATTTTGGACCAAAGAGAGACGAACAGACAGGTGAATGGAGAAAATAATAAGAACAGTTAAGTTTCGTAGACTGCGATGGGCAGGACATGATACACGAATGGGGAATGTTAGAGGTGCATGGAAGCTTCTTGCAGGAAAACCAGAAGGAAAACACCCAGTTAGTAGGCCTAGAATGATGTGGGAGAAGAACGTTAACCATGATTTGAGGGAAGTAGATTATACAGGTGATGATTGGAAAACATTAGCTCAGGATAGGGATGTGTAAAGAGCTTACATCCGCACTACAATGAACCTATGGGTTCGATAGAGCCTGTGAGTTAGTCGCTGTGTTTACAAAGAGACCTAAAACACGTCTGGGGAAAATAATCGTATATACTCAACCTAGGATTTAAAGAGAGATCAGGGCTTGCTTGGTTTAGGCTAGGGGCATGGAAATTTCTAAAAATTAGCGACGATCACGATATGCGAATATGTCCAATGTGCGGGAACTTTGAAGATGAGATACATATATTAGGAAAATGTAATGATTTAGAATATTGGAGACGTCAGTTATTACCGGAAAGATTTCTAAATTCAAATCGGGAAAGATTGGCATGCTACGAGTTATTGGTAAATCCAGAAAATTGGATAAACTTGGGTAAATTTCTGGAAAAAACGCGGAAAATAAGAACAACACTCATTCATAAATAAATATATGTTATCAAAATGCAATAAAATTAATTGTTAATAATTATATATAAATTAATTAATTATAATGCTATTGTGTTATTATTTAATTGTAATATTACTGTGTTTTCTTTATGTAATTGTAATGTTATTGTTTTTTTAGTGTATAATGCTATTGTGTTATTATTTAATTGTAATATTATTGCGTTTTCTTTATGTAATTTTAATGATATTCCTTTTTTTTTTTCTTCTTCTCACTAGTACCAATTATTACTTTATTGTATCGGACTGTCAACAGCACGTACGGCTTACTGCCCGTGCGACCCATATTTGTAAATAATATTGTAAATATCTTACTTTTTGTCTAATAAAGTCCTACTAGGCCTACTACAACTAGTTAGTTATAAGAGCAATTATATAGGTCTAATTGTACACTATCTGTGTGATTGTACACTATCATATTCACCTCTGCTGTGTGGTCGGTATCCTTATAATTCGCATTGTATGTACAATAATATATCTAAATATTGAACTTCATCATCAACAACAAGGATTAAGCCCAATGACCTGTTCTGATCTCATTATAGTTCGAATTGGTCCTTCCATCTCTTCAATGGTCTTCCCAACATTCTTCTCCCTTTTGGTTTATAATTATACATTCTTCTTGGTATGCGCTGTTCATTCATTCGTAATACGTGCTGAAGGTAAGCATTTTGATAATATTTTATTCTTTCACAAGAGATTAAATATATTAAGTTCTGTTCTTATATCTTCGTTTTTCTTTTTATCGGTCCTTTCGTATCCTGCTATTGCTCTCAACATCTTCATTTCACCAGCCTCTATTTGTTTACTATCATGGTCATCATCTGCCTTTCATGTATTAGGCCCAGTGGCCCGTTACGGTTTGTTTACTATCTGTCTTTTTTATTGAACTTTCTGACATTAATAAGAACTTTGAGAAACACTAAACATTTTACCTTTCCTTCATATTCAGTAAATAAGTAAACATGTTTCCATTGTCGACAAAAATACACAATTGGGGATGACGAACTCCGTTTCAAATCTGCTGCATGGTCCGGCATGATTACACCGAGAATCCTATTAAACTGACATTAGTTTAGATCGCAACATCGCATCGTTAACGTGCCGCCGCATCCCAAACCTCTCTTCTCTTCATTCCTCTTTTATTGTGTCTTTGAGCTTTCTGCTCTTGCATCGCACACACGTGCAGGGAGCACAAAGAGCACGAGCTTTTCACACCGCTGTTATAGACGCTTTTAACATCTAAGTTCACATAAGCCTATTTATTTATTATTTACATTAATACTTTTTATCATCATCATCATAATTTTAGTTTCATATTATAGTTCTAAAATGACTGTTATGGTTACAAAAAATCAAAACAACTCTTCCTTGGCCGTATCAATAATATTTTCATTTGGATGATATTTTACTATTTAACAACATGATACAATGAAATGGTGTTTGTAAGCCCATGTTTTCCCTTTACAGAGATTTAGGCGCTCTCCCCCTACAGGGAAGATTTGTACCATACTAATTTAGTTACACTTGGTTTCGTATAGATGTCATTTTTGAGTGGTCCGTGGTCAGCGTTCCGCCTCATACTGACATCTAGGAAACCAAGGTAGTACTAGGACGGGAAAATTCGGTAAATTTTGCTTGGAGGCCTTTTCATTCAGGCTTAAAGATTTTTTACGTGCCTGAAAATCTTCAGACTCGGGACCCATGGCTTAAAGTTCCTTCCGGAGGACTTGCTCCTTGGATTTTTCCGTCCAAAAAAATCCGTCGACCCCTGCTGGGTTTGAACCCGCGACCCTCGGGACCAGAGGCAAGGAGCATAACCACTAGTCCACCGCGGCCGATACAATGAAATGGTAAATGTGGTGAAATGGGACTTAGTAATGAAATTTCTCTCGAGCATTTGCTTTGATGATTGATGAAAACCAGGGAAATACCTCAGTCAAGTTGGAAGGCACCGGTTTTCGAATCTGGGTCCTCCTGAATACGAATCCCAAACGCTTTCGCTTAAGCCCGCTCACTCTCATCATTTATAATATATTAATATTGTAATTGAACATGTAATAGACGCAAGATTACACACAAGTCATATACAACCTACTGAATTATATATAATGCTGTAGGACCAGTTGTTCAAGAGTCTGAAAATATAAAGAAGTAAAATTTTGTACTTTTTGACGAAAAATAAAAGTTAAAAATAATAAACATAAACAATTTATCACCAGTTGGTGTTTTAGGAAAAAAAATTAATAAAGGTATAAATTACATATAGCTGCATATTTTAATAGAAATATGAATCGAATTATGTTTCTGGGATTAGAAGTAGATCCAAAATACATATTATTGGTAATTTTACTGCTCACTGTAAAAAAAATATGTTTTGTTAATGTGGGAATTTTTAAACCGCAATTTCATTAGATAAATACAACTTTCAATAGCATCATATAACTATTTTGCTGCATGAAAATGCATTAATTCATGAACAGGCTTACAATGTATTATCACAGCTTCCTGTGACCAATGTTCTACATTCTTATCCTTTCCCCTCAAATCTCTCCATCTTCGAGTCCCGGTCTTGTAACCCTTTTCAATCATAGCTTTATTTATGTTCTGGAGCCAAGTGTGATTTGGACTACCTCTACCTCTTCTTCCCCACGGATCCAATCCAAAACTCTTCTTGGTAACATTTTATCTTCCAATCGTTTTACATATATATAACATTGCAATTGTCTGTATTTAAAAAAAAAACTATAATTGGATTTTCTTTATTCGTATGTTGCCTTATCGCTTCATTCCATATTCTGTCCAGTTTAGAATGTCTAACTGCTCATCGTGTCCATTTCCAGTGCTAATAATTTTGATAATGAATTTTGACTTAGTTTCCAGAGTTCCGCTCCACATGTAGACTTTGAACTACAGACTCATACTTATTCGTTTTAGTTTGTTTAAAAATATTCTGACCGTGTAGTGACCACATGCCATCCAAGCAAGGTAACTTGGTCCTTACAAAGGAGAGACTATGGCTCAGCGATGGGCTACGCCATTATAAATAAAAATATATTCTTGTTTCATAATATTCTATTTAGCATTGTTGTTGCTTATCTTCTTATGTTTACATTTAATATCATAATATTGCGTAGATTTTTTTTTAATTTTTATGCCTAAATATTTAAATTAATTGCACCCATTATTAGTTCCTTTTATATCTTGCAAAATTAAATAGGCTATCTTGTGTATTCACCGCATCCCATATAGAATTTATTTTCAAAATTAATGTTTAAGATTTATTTATCATAGTGTTCTGTCAATTTTCTAAACATATTTACTGCAGCATCATATTCTTGAGTTATCATCACTTGGTCATCCGCTAACAAAAATGTAAATAATAATAATAATAATAATAATAATAATAATTATAATAATAATAATAATAATAATAATAATAATAATAATAATAATAATAATAATAATAAAGTGAATACGCTTAGAGTTACAAAGGAAGTAACCAAAGGATGCCCACAAGGATCCTGTAGCGGACCTGGCTTTTGGACTATCATGTACAACTCACTGCTGAACCTTAACTTCTCAAACCACTCTAATGTTATCGCTTTCGCTGACGACCTAATACTTCTCTCAACAGGAAGCAACGACAATGAGGCAGAAAATTACGCAAATACTGACATCAGAAAAATAGAATTATGGGCTAACAATAACAAAATCACATTCAATGAATCCAAGTCCACAGCAATGTTAATATCAAGAAAAAGGACCTCCATTAATAAAAATATCAGTGTATACGTAAACCATGAACGCATCAAGCAAGTTAAAGAAATGAAATATTTAGGAATCCACCTCAATTGCAAACTAAGCTTTGATAAACACATTGAGATAACAACGAACAAGGCTATGAGCCTAATGAACATGTTAAGAAGGGCAGCTAGAATGCAGTGGGGACTGGGACATAAAGCATTAAAAGATACAATGGAATATGAATACAATGGAGCAATCTTGCCTATGTTAACATATGGGGCCCCAATATGGGAGGAAGAATTAAGAAAACAAAAAAATTTAAAAAAGATGAAGAGGGTTCAAAGAATTATATATGTCACCATAGCCAAAGCCTATAAAACATTACCATATGAAGTATCTTGTATCATAGCTGGAATTAAACCCATAACTATCAGTATACAAGAAACAGCCCAGTTATATAGAGCCATACACGATGACCACACAAACATTGACGCACCACTCAAAAAGGAGGAGTGGCCACATCCGGCAGAAAGAATTAATGTGGGCGACATTGAAGAATCGAACAACTACAAAATAAAATATACACTGATGGCAGTAAATTCCAAGGAATGGTAGGGGCTGCTGCAGTTATCTTGAAAAACGGAAAATTAGAGCATACAATAAAAGCCAAATTGTCCAATCGTTGCTCAAATAATCAAGCTGAACAGATAGGAATTCTTAAAGCTCTAGAAGCAATACCATCAATTGACCAAAACAGCTCTGAAAAAAAGTCTTGTTGCAGTTTATACAGATAGTCAAGTTACTCTCGACCTAATTAAAAACAACTTCAAACAGGGATACATCATATCAAAAATAAGACAAACAATAGCAAAACTCAGGGAACAAAATTGGATAGTACATTTCGGCTGGATAAAATCACATGTTGGAATTTATGGGAATGAAATGGCAGATCAATTGGCAAAACAAGCTGCAACAGAAACCAGCGTAACCGTAGAATATACAAAAATACCTAAATCATCAATAGTTGCCCAAATAAAAGAAGAAGGAACCATTAAATGGCAGAACGAATGGGACAACGCAGATAAAGGAGCCACATGTAAGAAGTTCTTCCCATCAGTCAGAGACAGATTAAAACTTAAATGTGAAATAACTCCAGAATTTTCTGAAATGATAACTGGTCATGGAAAAAATAAATCACGTCTTTATCGTATTGTAATATTAAACAACGCAACCTGTCCATGTAGAAAAGCAATTCAAAATGTAGAACATCTGCTTTATAATTGTGAATTGCAGCAGCATTCTAGAAATAAGTTGAAAGAAGAAATTAGCAAAGAAGGAGGAACATGGCCTGTGACGGAGAAAGACCTAATACACAAATATTTAAGACATTTCAAAAAATATATAAAAACAATAGTGTACGAAAATGAGTGATTAACAAGGGACGAAGATAAAAAAAACATCTAAACAAAAACCAAATATGTGATGTTATGTAATGTTATGTTATCTGATTTTATGTTTGTTATGTTATGGATGTAATATTACTACGGTAATGGGGCATGCTGAAAAAAAATGAAAAAAATAATATTAATAATAATTAATAATAATAATAATAATAATAATAATAAATAATAGCTTATTTTACCTGGCAGAGTTAAGGTCTTATGGCCTTGTTTACCACTCAACCAGGTATATAGGTTATATTTTCTTCGCCAAAAGGTAGATGAATTCCAGTCTTTTTTCTTTTTTTTTTTTGTCTTCCAGACTTCCAGGGACCTGTTTAAATATATTTTGAATGACATGGGAGATATGCTACATCTGTATAGCAGACATTTTATGGCCAAAATTCATTTGAAAGATTTTTTAATTTATACGCTTCATATTTCGCCATTATTTGTATTGCAGTTATCTTTTCATCTTCTAACACATTCCATAATATACACAATGGTACACTATTCTATGCTTTTCTAAATTAACGGATTTATATCAATCCGTTTTCTTAACGTTTCTCTCTTTTCTAGTAACTGTCTGATCATAAATATATAATAAGGTGTTGACCATCTTGCTATATACATTCTCTATTTTGATAGTATTCTTCTAGAAAGTATTTTAGTATTTTTCCATACAAACGACTGAATATATTTAAAATTGTAATTCCTCCTTAATTATATTATTACATTTTTCTCTTCATCCTTTTTTTAAATTACTGATACAAGCCCCTGCTTCAATTCTCGTGGCACCTCTTCACAATTTAAGCATCTTTCGAATAATTTGATTTTTTTTGTACCAGACTTAATGAACTCTGCATTAACCCTATTGTCACTCACATTCCATAGCGCGACAGACCTAATAGGTTCTTTGCATACCATCCGCCTGCTGGCCTCACATACTCATGCGTTAATCACAGTGGTGAACGAATATCCAGCCAGTGACATGGGGTCAATATGTCGGTCATCGAGCCGTTATAGCTGATTTTCCCAACCTGGAGTCGCTATTTATTATAACTATCTAAATTCTTCACGATGCTGGATGGGCAACGGTCCCATACTGGCCCAAATTACATAAGACAATTTCTTACCCCATGGTGACTCGAACCAGCGCAAGTCCAGTAGCTCTGCACCAAAGCAACATGCCTTTAACCACTCAGCTACTACAAGAGACCTGCCCCATTTTCACTTCAAGATTTTCCATTTTTAACGATGATATTGCTATTTCTAAAGTAACCAAATATAAATTCATCACACTCCCATTCTCTCGGGCGTTGTGTCTGTTTGTAGAAAATGTGAACAAAGCTCTATTAACAATTTTTCAAAATACATTTTCCATTCGGACAAGGGAACATTTTCTAGTTTAATTCTATTGTTAACATTTGATCTCAAAGTTTTTAAAGTTCTCCGTGCTTCTGTACTTATCCGCACTGTTCTACCAATATAACTTTGTATTTTATTACTTGTTCTCTCTCAATATTTATTATTTTCTTCGTCTATTGTTTTTCGAACTGTAGCTTGTGCTTTCTTAAATTAAATGTTATCCCACATAGGTGTGTTAATCCACCCAGAGTACTTATTTACTATCCTGTACATTTTTTTAACATCTTCATTCCAGTAATACGTTTTCTAACCATCCATTAATTTTCTCCTAAGATTATTTAGCAAAAATATGAATATTTTACAGTAATATATATATATATATATATATATATATATATATATATATATATATATATATATATCGGTTGGCCTCAAATTTCTTGGGAAAGTTTTATTCTTGCTTATTTATTTACTTTAAGGTTAAAGAAGGTGAAGGAAGTCAAAATCTTATGTTATTTATTCGGGGGAAGGCCATGTCAGGTGCCCCTAATATATATATAGCCTATATGGATATTGATTTTTCCAAATTCTCAAACTCGGGTTCTATTAATTTTTCATCCAGCCACTTCATATATGAGAAGTTGTCATACACTAGAGTGTTGTTTTCCTTCATTAGTTATAAATATACACCGGATAATTTATTAACTCTGATTTTTCTTCAATTTTGTCAGCTATGCTTTTTATTACAAAAATGAATTAAGATTTTGGCATTAACCAACTAATGGTTTTAACATACTATTGTATATTTTTAAAATTTTATTTAAAATGTTATTTTGTTAAGTATTCCATGAAAATCCATGCATAATGAGAATACAACGTACTGCACTTCACAATAGCGGTGAAGGGCAGTAGGCTTACTGATCACTTTAAAGTTCAGTAATGAAAAAAATGTTTTCATTGTACTGTGCGTGGTGTTGAAGGAAGTGAGTGTTATAGCAGGAACTGCTGATTTTCTAAATGTTCCGGGTAAGTATGTTTTATTGTCAGTTGCAAAGCATCACGTTCACTTTTGTTTTTATTGAAGTGCAACTTTTTTGTTGAATCTTTTTGATCCGTTCTAATTTGCATTCTACTAAATTAATTAAAACTCCGCTTCCTTCATTGCAATGAATACCAACTATGAAACAGAAAACGATACATCCTTTCTTATATGCATAAGTCTTATAGACTATCACATGCCTTTCTTATTTTATATATCTACTTTCTCTAATACATATTTTATTTTTAACAATATTCTTTTGTTATGATTCCCTTCTCTTTTATAAACATTTTCATTCACATACTGTATTAATTTTTTTTTTTTTAAATTGGCCGTTCTTTTACAACTTTCAGTGAAAGCTACTGAATAAATCTACACGTGTTGAAGGGATACATAATGTCCTATATACCTAATGGTAAGATACTGCTTATAAAATGCATATAGGATGCAAGATGAATGTTCGATATCATGAGAGATTAAAGGTTTTTCCTCAGAGCAGAATACTGCCCTAACATAGTCAGGGTTATTAAGTCTAGGAGATGGGTGACATCACAAAACTTTTAATGGGAAACAATCAGAAAGATTCAGTTGTATGTCGGAGATAATATTCGAATGGATTTTAGGAAACTGGATTTCAGTGATATCAACTGGATTCAGTTGGATGAGGACGGGGAAAATTGATTGCCTTAGTGAATTCGATAAAAAAACTTTCTTCATGTATACAAGACACGAGAGTGTATAGAGGTAGCGATATAGGATCAGATCATTACTTAGTTATGTCTAAATTTAACTACTTATTGAAAAGATGGAAGAAGTTTAAACCTAGAGAGTTCATTTCTAAAGAAACATACAATGTACATCTGTTAAGAGAAAATAGTGTTAATACCTATATCAAACAAGAATGAATAAATATATAGAGGAAATAAGTGTTCAAACATATGGAAACAATATCAATTTAATGTGAGAAATATTGAAAAATATTCTACATAAAGTGACATCAAAAACTCTACTGAAAAGAAGGAAGAAATATACGAAAAGGGGAATAGATATTTGGAATGAAGACATAGAGGAAAAAATAAAGGACAAGAAACAAGCAAATCTTAAGTTTCTACACAGCAGATCTACAGACGATAATATTGAATATAAACGAAAATCAGCAATTGTTAAAAGAGAAAATAGAAGAATAAAGAGAGAGAGAGAGAGAGAGAGAGAGAGAGAGCATTAGGACAGATATGTGTCGAATTTAGAACATGATGTACATGGACACCAAACTACAGCATATATAGTAATTAAACATTTAAATAAAAACGTAAAGGACACAATACGGTTAAATCATATCCTCTTACACAATGGGAACAACATTATACATCATTGTGGACAAACTTAGAAGAACAAACAATAACCTTAAGAGAAAATGCCCCAAATGTGGATAGTATTAGGTTTGAAGAGCTAATGTTAACAATGCAACATTTTAAAAACAAGAAATCACCTGAAGCAGATAATCTAAACATAGAATTATTCAAATGTGCATCGATTACATTTATGGTTAAGTTTCTTGAATTTATAAACCTTTGCTGGGAAACGGGTTCTGTTCCGGATGAATGGAAGGACGCAATAACTGTTCCGATATTTAAAAAAGGAAACAGAAGAGAATGTACAAATTATAGAGGAATAAGTTTATTAAATTCAGCTTATAAGATATATGCAAACATGTTATCACATGGAATAAATAAAATAGCTGAAACGATTTTACGTGAGGAACAAAATTGATTTAGAAAGGGTAGGTCAACAATAGATTGCGGTTTACAATGGCCCAATTGATAGAAAAAAGAAAGGAATTTAATTTACCCACGTATATAGCTTTTGTTGATTATACTAAAGAATTTGATAGTGTAAGTAGAAATAAATACTGGAATATATTAGAAATGAAAGGAATTCCTTAACACCTTATAAGAGCCATTCAGAGTTTATATATATTACCCGTTTAACGAATAAGCGCAGTTGTTGACGGAGGGCACTGCAGTCGTGTTTATGCAGGAATAGAACACGTGACACTGCTATCTATGAGTGCAGAGGGGAATGGGACGTGGGACGCTGACAGTGTGCACTGCCTTATATGACGTCACGTGTAGCAACAAACAAGAGTTTCGTAATCCTTCCACCTGCAGAGATATTTTGAATGACTAATAGAAACAAATTTCAAAATAGACTACGGAGATAAAATTAGTAAACAAAAAATAGAAAGAAACCAGGGAGTAACAAAAGGGTGTCCGTTGTCATCCGTATTATTTAATTTATACTTGGACCATGGCATAAATGAATGGCAAGAACAAATTAATATAAATAGTGTATTGACAATTCTGCTTTTGCAGACGATCAAGTAACAATGACAGCATCAGAAAATGCTTTACAACAATTCCTTTATACTTTAAATAATATCTCTTTAAAATACAATTTAAGAATATCTACATCTAAAACAAAAATAATAGCTCTGAAAGGAAAATGTGCAATAAGAACAAAAATAGTGATATACAATGTAATTATAGATCAAGTTCAGAATTTTAATTTTTGGGATGTCATTTAGGTAATGACAGAAATTTAGATAAACACACTAAAATATAACCATTCAATTACCTATGTGGCACAATTAAACATACTTTATTGAATAAGACTAGAAAATAAACTATTTTAAAATTTTACAAAGTATTGACAGTTCCATCTCTTATCTAAGGATGTGAAACCTGGACATTAACAAAGGCAGATATTAAACAAATAGAGGCTGCAGAAATGAAGATGTTGAGAGCAATAGCAGGATATCAAAGGACCGATAAAAAGGAAAACGAAGATATAAGAAC
The DNA here is from genome assembly GCA_030220185.1 of Diploptera punctata. Classification (NCBI taxonomy): domain Eukaryota; kingdom Metazoa; phylum Arthropoda; class Insecta; order Blattodea; family Blaberidae; genus Diploptera; species Diploptera punctata. The sequence goes on along the minus strand of JASPKZ010007186.1, from coordinate 265,640 downwards.
AGAACTTAATATATTTAATCTCTGTGAAAGAATAAAATACTATCAAAATGCTTACCTTCGGTACGATTACGAATGAATGAACAGTGCAGCGCATACCAAGAAGAATGTATAATTATAAACCAAAAGGGATAAGATTGTTGGGAAGACCATTGAAGAGATGGAAGGACCAATTTGACCTATAATGAGATCAGAACAGGCCATTGGGCTTAATTCTTGTTAATAATGATGATGAATTCGATTTTGAAACTATGGATTACCTAAGCCATCCATTTAATTGGTTATTAAATACAAAGTGTATGTTTTTTCGTAATGTATTCATAGTAATTAGATGGGAAAGCTTAGTGGCAGTTTTGACAGTAATTTAAAACAGGTTTTTTTCCCCCTTTCTCTTGTATGTGAATATGATTTATTGATTTATTTTTGGCAATTTTGTTACAATTCTTAACGTACGTTTATGTGAATAAAATAATAATAATAATAATAATAATAATAATAATAATCATCATCATCATCATCATCATCATCATCTGCATTCATGGATTAGGTCTGTTGACCCGTTCCGCTTCTGCTGAAGTTTATGAGTAAGTTATTTTTTACTACTAGAGGTTACCAGCCTCTAGCCAAACCCCTCTTCCTGGAGGGCAGGGAACTGCAATATCGGAGTGTTCGTCTCTAGAGAAGTTGCCTTCACTACGGCTTTGCGGACTTCTCTTCTCCCCACGTAACCCTGTGGACGGGGCCCTACCCAGGTACTACCCACTGGGTGAGTGGGACCTGGAGCTCAAAAAAGGGCAGGGGCGCCTACTCCCTGGAGCGGACTATCTCTTTCAAGGGTTCCACTCTGTTACCCTCAATAATAATAATAATAATAATAATAATAATAATAATAATAATAATAATAATCAGAAATTTCTCTGTTTTATTGTGCAGAAGTATTTGTTAACTATTAAATTAAATCTGAAGTGCAGCAGCACCATTTTAATATTAGCAATATACTGAAATTGGAAAATTCAGATCCACTTAAACTATTCCCGTCGGAAAACGATCTGCATGCTTTCTGTTTTACTGATCGTCATCTCGGAAGACAAGCCAGATTGAATTAATCAAACTCCTAATATTTGGTACCATTTTACGCATCCAGGATGGAACTAAAATATTTGTAGTACCATTTTATGGGCCTAGATAAATTGGACCATGGTCAATTTCCGATCCGTAATTGTTCAGTAAATTGGATCTCGGATCTAGAGCCTCGTATTGAATCCTGGATCTAGATATCATTCTCGAATTTTCTTCCTGTGTTGGTTATTAATTTTTTACGGAACTATTAATTTGTTACAAATATAAATGCGTCTATATTCGGAAAACAAGATAATGAAATAATAATCACCAAATTAAGCAATCGTCATTTTTTATCTTTATTGATATATTGGAAAATTTTCAATCCAAAGTTTGTATTTTATGTAGATATTTAGCAAGCAGACCAAAAGAAGATAGGAAAAGGAAGATTTTAAGCTTATAGCTGAAAAAATGACACTGTTGATGATGGTACAAATTAGTAAAATTGTAAAATTAACGAGTTTTACATTTATACCATTTAGGTCTAGTTTTTTGACAAATTTTTTGAGGGTCGATCCAATCAGCCTCCACGCGGTGTTCCCTAGGTAATACTAATAGGCTGGTATCCAATTTACCAGGACATAATTTATCTTTATTTTTTTTTTTTTAGGATCGGGATTCAGTTTATTAACGCGACGTTTTACGGCAGACCTGTACAATACCTGAAGAACATAATTTTGATTATCGATGCCATGCAAAGGAAAAATATTAATTGCTTCTAACATTAGTCCCTTCTCTTTCAACAGTCATTTTTCTCTTTGCAGTACCCCTTTTTCTATCCGATTTCTCAATATAACACACAATTTTAATGAGGGTTTGCGTACAAGATGTTATTCACAGTCTGGGAACGTGATATATTTAATTGATTCCAATGAAATTAATTTTAGTGATGATTTAAGAGATGGTGGTTATTCTCCAAAACTCGAACTCGAAGATACTAATAGGCAATTTGACTAAAGAATTTCTTTTGCAAATGATTATTATTAATTTTTTAATAAATTTTGAAAAATCATATAAACGTGTATGCCTAAGTTACTACAAAAATAATGCTATTTGTATAAGATCATGTACACCTCTGTGGTCTAGGGATAGCGTCGCTGCCTTATTTCGATCCCCGGTCGAAACAACTTTCTTGGATGATGATTTTCACTTGTAACACAATGATCAGGAAACTTTAAAGCCCAAACGGATCCCGGATCACAATCATCATTATCATTGTACTGTGCATCCTAAAAATGCGTTCTCTAACTCTTCTGAAAAGCTTCATCCTGTTTTCCAATCTCCTATTTATTACCTCATTCCCTACCATATCCTTACGTCACCACCCAAGTCATCGGACACCTACGTACTTTATATAAGATTGAGCTACGCTTATACGAGCAACAGTCCGCTATTTTCAGTTCAGCTTTGTTTTGGTTTGGGTGAAAGAGCCTAGTTGACTTTTTTTCACGACCAACGTTTGCAGTGATTAAGATGATATTTATTTGGAATGTATGAACATCTAAATATGTATGTATGAGTGTATTCTTGTTTATTCTATTTTGCTTCATTGTATTAATTCCGTGCTATTCTGCACTTCATATTTGTTTATTTATTAACACATATCATCACCGCAAACTTATTGTAAATTATGCTCATCTCTTAAATCATTATAATTTTGTTCAATTTGATTGTAATAAATTCACTTTCACTTAACAAAATCCTATTTAGCTTTGATCCAAGAACCTTCTGTGATGTTAGCTTAGTCTCCAATCTAGTTCCCATATTACGTTACGTTAATCGTTATGAATGTATTTAATGGTTACTTCATTCATTTCTTCGCCTTAACTGATTACCATTCAAGTTTACTACATGTATGCCTAGAATTAACTTCATCATATAGCCAGAATTCTATTTGATTATGCAAGTACATTTAATTGTGTGGTCCATCTGGGTACAGATTCAGGACGTTGTGCCTGCATATTTAGAAATAGTGATTTTTCAAAAAAGCACAACTGATATATATATATATATATATATATATATATATATCAATTCCTAGTAATTCTGCCCGAAGGCAGGTCTTTCACTGCAATCATAGCAATTTAATTCTATGCTTTGCAGATTTACTAGGGAATTATAGGTATGGTAGCTTCCCGTTGCTTTCCACACCGATGAAGGATGTTGATAATGATAAGTATGATGATGATCGGTTGATTTTTGGGGACCGTTGGGCCTTAAGCTTCCTGACATTTGCCTTACAGGTGAGGAAAAACCCCGAAAAAACCTCACCCAGGAGACTGTCCCGACCGAGAATCGAACCCGGGACCGCTGGGTGACAAGTTGTTAGTAGTGATGTAGGGTATAGGGATACTTTTAGTTTGGTTATTAGCCATATGTAAGAGACAGATAGGATGCCTACTTGACTCTGACATCAGCCATGCTTTCAGATACGAGGCAGCACCTGTATTACAGATTTAAAAAATAAGGCTAATCGTATACGGTCCGTCCACCGCTGTGGTCTCGAGGTAGCGTGTTGCCTTATCACGCAACGGGCCCGGGTTCGATCCCGGTCGGGACAGTTTTTCTGGGTGAGGGGTTTTTATCGGGGTTTTTCCTTACCTGTAAGACAAATGTCAGGAAAACTTTAAGGCCCAAACAGTCCCCGAAATCATATGGCCATCATTATCATCATCAGCATCATCATCATCCTTCACCGGTGCATAGCATGAAAATGCTACGATTGTAGTGAAGGACCTGCCTTCAGGCAGAATTACTATGGATGGATATACGATCCATAAAACAATATTCATAGTTTAAATCCCAAAGTCTATGGGACTTATCAAGTTCTGATATATATATATATATATATATATGGGTGGCTCCGTGGCGCAACCGGTTAGAAGCTCGCCCCTCACCACTGGGGTCTGGAGATAGAGTCTCGGTTACTTTATGTAGGTGAACGAATCGGAGCTTGGACAGGTTTTCCTCAAATTTCTCGCATTTTCCCTTGCCACAAATTTCATTCCAATATTTTCCATATTTACTTTAATTGATGCATTTAGTTTAATTATTTGGTTCATTCACCCCAGTGACGGGGAAAATACTTAGTCAGCCGATACCCTTTTTGTTCAGAGATCTATAAAAGTATATCCCATGAACCGACCCTGAATTGGACAAGAATTTTGGATATTACACACACACACACACATATATAAATATATATATATATATATATATATATATATATATATATATATACCACTTGGTCCCTAAAGGGTAGAGAATGACTGGGGCGGATCTGAGGATGAGCTCTCAGACTCTACAAAAGGCTCCAAATAGTCAGTACAAAATATAGCCTCTCTCTACCAAACCCTTACATCCAGATGCTCGGGGCAGACAGAGCTTACAAAAAAAATATATATATAATATATGCAGGGATATTACTAAATAGATTAAAACAGATGCATTGCTCTTAGAAGAACAGAGTGGTTTTAGAAAAGGAAGGCCCTTCTCTGACAAAATATTCACTATGAGACAGATTATAGAAAAGAGACGAGAATTCAATTTACCCACATACTTAGCTTTCGTAGACCTTGAAAAAGCCTTTGATAATGTAATAAGAAGAAAATTATGGGAAATAATGAAGGCAAGATGAAACCTGGCTCAACTTATAGAAGGAATAAAAAGTCTTTATAATGGCACGAAAATTAAACTTAGTTTAGATAATTATCCCCTCCATGGTATCTTTATCTTGTCGTGGTGGAGTGGCTTGCGTGCTTAAATGATCCTGAGAGCTATGCAGGCGGTAGCATTGCTGACGATAGAGTTACCCATGCCGGACTGGTCGAAGATGATAAGCCAGACGAAAAAAGTACCTTGGGCGAAAGAGTGACGATCTTTCACCGTAAAAATACAACCGTCAAGAAATGCGGACATGGGTTCATCTGGGGTAAAATTTTCCGGAGGTCAAATAGTCCCCCATTCGGTTCTCCGGGCGGGGACTACTTCAGGGAACCCATACCAAAGGCTCAAACGCAGGGACATGTTCCTAGGATCATGGAATGTTAGGACTTTATACAATAGCGGGGCACTAGAGATATAGTCGCTTTACAGGAAGTTACGTGGTCAGGAGAAGGTAGTCAGGAATCAGGAAGCTTTGCAATATACTACGGGGGAGCAGAAAGACCTACATTTGGAACGGGTTTTTTAGTCAGAAGGAGGATTCTATCCGCTATCCGAGATATTAAGTTTGTTAGTGATAGGGTATCATACATAATTCTAAAGGGTAAACGACATGATTTTATAATTGTAAATGTACATGCCCCCACAGAAGATAAATATGACAAGATCAAGGATGAGTTCTATGAAGAATTAGAATGCGTACATGATAGCCTTTCACGATATCATATAAAAATTGTCTTAGGAGATTTTAATGTAAAAGGGGGCGGGAAGATATATTCAAACCAACAATACGCAAATTCAGTCTTCATGAAGATAGTAACGACAACGGGGTTAGATTAGTCACATTTGCCACATCAAAGAATCTCATTGTTAAGAGCACAACATTTCAGAATAATGATATTCATAAATACACCTGAATCTCCCCAGATGGAGAAACTCGGAACCAGATAGATCATGTATTAGTGGATAAACGCTGGCACAGTAGCATCATCGATGTTAGATCAGTTAGAGGGACAGACTGCAATTCGGATCATCATCTGGTCAGGGTGAAAATCAGACAACGGCTATCGCTTATGAGAGGAACAAACGCTAAAGATGATTCTGTAAAATTTAAATTAAAAAACTTGAAAAATGATGAAATGCGGCAAGAATACCAAATCGAAATTGCTAATAGATTTGAAGTACTGGAATCTTCAGATGACAATGTGGCAAACGAAGAAGAAACTGATATAAATAAAGAATGGGAGGCTATAAGAGATACTATTAAATTGTCAGCATCAGAAAGCATTGGTTGCTTAAAAAAGAGGCAAAACAATAAATGGTTTGATGAGGAATGTGCCGATATTGTAAAGAGAAGGAAGCTAGTAAAAATGAAATGGTTACACGAGCGAAATGAGGTAAATTTAGAGCAATTGGGTAGTGTTAGACGGGAAACCGCCAAGTTACTAAAGAGTAAAAGAGGGAATATTTGAGAGAGAAGATTAATGATCTTGAAATGAATGCAAAAAATAGGAACATTAGAGAATTATATCAGGGAATTAGTATAGAGAGAAAAAGGGTTTCAGGCTAGAACAAACATAATTCGGAATGAAAATGGGGATATGATTGCAGATTCCAGGAGTATATTAAATAGATGGTAAAGTTACTTTAATCAGCTATTAAATGTAGATACAGAACAGGACATTGAGGAGGATAAGTTTCAGACAGCAGAAATGCTAGTCTCAGAACCAAGTGTGCATTAGAGGTTGAAATGGCGATTGAAAAATTGAAGATGTATAAAGCATCAGGTTCAGATGAGATCCCAGCAGAACTGATAAATCAGGGGGAGAAAAATTGATCGACAAATAGGGTGCGTGTAGGCAAACAGTTTTCAGACACTTTTGAAATCCAGAATGGGTTGAAGCAAGGACATGCACTATCTCCTCTACTATTTAATTTTGTATTAGAACATGCCATTAAATCTTTAGAGAATGAGGAAGGCTTACAACTGAATGGTATTAATAAGCTGTTAGTTTATGCTGATGATGTACTATTATTGGGCGATAGGACACACAATTGAGTAACACTAAGAAATTAGGACTGGGAGTAAATATCAGTAAAACTAAATATATGGTCACACGTAGAAATTCAGTATATAATGGAAATGGACAGCTAATGACAAATGAGGGAAATTTTGAGGAAGTGGCTGAATTCAAATACCTAGGAACAATAATCACAAATAGGAATGAGATACACAAAGAAATTAAACATAGGTTCAATTCTGTAAATGCATGCTATTATGCATTGCAGAGACTTTTGATGTCCCAACTCCTTTCAAAAAATGTTAAGCTGAAAATGTATAAAACTACCAGTTATATTATATGGATGCGAAACATGGACTCTTACTTTAAGGGAGGAAAGGAGATTACGAGTATTTGAGAATAAAGTTCTTAGGAAAATTTTTGGACCAAAGAGATATGAACAGACAGGTGAATGGAGAAGACTACATAACAATGAACTACATGGTCTTTATAGGAAGCCAGATATAATAAGAACAGTTAAGTCTCGTAGACTGAGATGGGCAGGACATGTTGCGCGTATGGGGGATGAAAGACGTGCATGGAAACTTCTTGTAGGAAAGCCAGAGGGAAAACGTCCAATTGGTAGACCAAGAATGAGGTGGGAGAACAACATTAACTATGATTTGAGGGAAGAAGATTATACAGGGAATGATTGGAAAACATTAGCTCAGGATAGGGATGTATGGAGAGCTTATGTCCGCGCGGCCATGAACCTACGGGTTCGATAGTGCCAGTGAGTATGTAAGTAAGTAAGTTAGATAATTATTCCAGTGAAGAAATTTTAATACATCAAGGAGTTCGACAAGGGTGTACATTATCACCTATATTGTTTAATATATATTTTGACGACGTTATACGAAAATGGAAAAAAAAATCAAGTACAATAGGAGTACAAATTAATAAGGAAATGTATATGAATATTTTTATGTATGCAGACGATCTGGTAATTATACAGAAATCAGAGGATGATTTAAAAATAGCCATTTACATGTTGAATCAATTAGAACTCATTATAATCTCAAAGTCTCAATTTCAAAAACTAAAATTATGGCTTTTCAGGGCAAAGTGCCAGTCAGAGCAAAAATAGTAATCAATATTGAAATAATAGATATATATACCACTTTAACTATCTTGGTTCAGATATAACATACAGCTACGATTGGGATATACACAATAAATTAAACCGATATCAAATGATGTGTACTCGAAGAGAAACTCATCTCAGGTTTTATAAAATTATGGCTGTTACTATTCTTTTATATGGATCTGAATCTTGGGTACTTACAAAAAAAGATATCTCACACATTCAAGCCACTGAAATGAAATGATTAAGATCCGTAAAAGGATGTACACGCATGGATAGATTACACAATGAATCAATAAGAAATGAACTGAAGATATTTTCAATACTCGATAAACTAGAAGAGCACAAATACCAATGGAAAGAACATTTAGACAGAATGGACAATATAACATTAACCAAAATGTTCAACGCCTACAAACCACATGGAAAAAGATCTTCGGGACGACCAAGGAAACGATGGACTTGAGACCGGAACAGGTCGTATTGACATAATCCTGGAAAGGAAGAAGAAGAAGAAGAAGAAGAAGATATATATACCACTCCCTATCTAAATAATTTAACATTTTTGAGATCAGCCTTTAATTCTCCAGTCACGGATACTAATAGCTATTGTATTTTTTATTTCGTAGAGTGTGTATTGAGAGAGGTTAAAGGTTTGGAAAATACCATTTGGTGAAGTAACGCTACTTTCCTAAGTGTACCAATACATTAATGAAATGTCAGCCTTCACTAATGATTACTTTAGCAGGCACATTTGCTTAACTCACAGTGACTTCATGATTTGTAAATGGAGATCTTTGTTAAAGTGTAAGTTATTATCAAATGAATAACATGGAGCCTAAAAGTCATTTTGAAAGGCTTTCTTTAAAGGTACGATTATGTATCTAATGTCAACTCCTTGGTGCTTTCTGTATGATTTATTTTTCATATAGGTATTACTTTGTTTGAACGTTAAACAGGTTGAATTGTATTCGTGTTGAATTGTAAAACCATTTCGGATAACAATTATATTATATTATATTATATTATATTATATTATATTATATTATATTATATATTATATTATATTATATTATATTATATTATATTATATGATAATACATATTATGTTATATTATATTATATTATATTATTATATTATTATTATATTATATTATATTATATTATATTATATGATAATACATATTATGTTATATTATATTATATTATTATATTATATTATATATATACTATTATATTATATATATTCTATTATCTTATATTATATTATATTCTATTACTATTCTCTTATCTTTAATATTCTCTTCTCTATCTTCTCTTCTCTTCTCTTCTCTTCTCTTCTCTTCTCTTCTCTTCTCTTCTCTTCTCTTCTCTTCTCTTCTCTTCTCTTCTCTTCTCTTCTCTTCTCTTCTCTTCTCTTCTCTTCCTCTTCTCTTCTTCTCTTGTCTTGTTCTTGTCTTGTCTTGTCTTGTCTTGTCTTGTCTTGTCTTGTCTTGTCTTGTCTTGTCTTGTCTTGTCTTGTCTTGTCTTGTCTTGTCTTGTCTTTGTCTTGTCTTGTCTTTCTTCTCTTCTCTCTCTTCTCTTCTCTCTTCTTCTCTCTCTTCTCTTCTCTTCTCTCTCTTCTCTTCTATTATCTTATCTTCTATTCTCTTCTCTTCTCCTTCTCTTCTCTTCTCTTCTCTTATCTTCTCTTCTCTTGTCTTCATATTCTCTTCTCTTCTCATTATCTTCTCTTCTCTTCTCTTCTCTTCTCCTCTATTCTCTTGTCTTCTCTTCTCTATTCTTCTCTCTTCTCTTCTCTTCTCTTCTCTTCTCTTCTATTCCTCCTCTACTCTTATCTTCTCCTTCTCTTATCTTCTCTTCTCTTCTCTTCTCTTCTCTTCTCTTCTCTTCTCTTTTCTTCTCCTCTTCTTCTCTTGTCTGTCTCCTCTTGTCTTTTCTTGTCTTGTCTTTTCTTGTTCTTGTCTTGTCTTTTCTTGTCTTGTCTTGTCTTGTCTTGTCTTCTCTCGTCTTGTCTTCTCTCGTCTTGTCCTGTCTTGTCTTGTCTTCTCTTCTCTTCCTCTCTTGTCTTTTCTTGTCTTGTCTTGTTCTTCTCTTCTCTTCTTCTTCTTCTTCTCTTCTCTTCTCTTCTCTTCTCTTCTCTTCTCTTCTCTTCTCTTCTCTTCTCTTCTCTTCTCTTCTCTTCTCTTCTCTTCTCTTCTCTTCTTCTTCTACTCTCGTTCTGCTTCTCTCTCTTCTCTTCTCTTCTCTCTCTTCTCTTCTCTTCTCTTCTCTTCTCTTCTCTTCTCTTCTCTTCTCTTCTCTTCTCTTCTCTCTCTTCTCTTCTCTTCTCTTCTCTTCTCTTCTCTTCTCTTCTCTTCTCTTCTCTTCTCTTCTCTTCTCTTCTCTTCTCTTCTCTTCTCTTCTCTTCTCTTCTCTTCTCTTCTCTTCTTCTCTTCTCTTCCGTTTCGTGTCTCCCCCTCCCCTGTGTCTCACACCTTACTACTTGTCGATTGTATTTAGCGATCTAGTTCTCACTGAGAAAAAAATATGAAAAATAGGGGGGAAATGAAGTATCCAACCATCCATAGTAATTCTGCCCGAAGGCAGGTCCTTCATTGCAATCATAGCATTTTCATGCTATGCTTGCAGCTTTACTAGGGAACTGTCGGTGTGGTAGCTTCCCGTTGTTTTCCACACCGGTGAAGGATGATGATGATGATAATGATAAGAATGATGATGGTCATATGATTTCGGGGACCGTTTGGGCCTTAAAGTTTTCCTGACATTTGTCTTACAGGTGAGGAAAAACCCCGATAAAAACCTCACCCAGAAAAACTGCCCCGATCGGGGATCGAATTCGGGCCCGTTGCTTGACAAGGCATCACGCTACCTCGAGAGCACAGCGGTGGACAAATGAACTATAATTAATATAAACATAACCTAAAAACGAAATGAATCTTGCAGAGATAATTTGAATCCTAGGAAAAGCAAAATTGCTAACCTATGTCAGAGAACGATCATGTTCCTTCACTCCTTGTCTATAACCTCACAAGGATGCGGTCTGTTACCATAAAGCCTATCCACAATATCTAAATATGAATAAAACATAATTTATATAAACTTACTTACTTACTCATTGGCACTATCGAACCCGTAGGTTCATGGCCGCACGGACATAAACTCTCCATACATCCATATCCTGAGATAATGCTTTCCAGTCATTCCCTGTATAATCTACTTACCTCAAATCATAGTTAATGTTATTCTCCCATCTCACTCTTGGTCTACCAACTGGGCGTTTTCCCTCTGGCATACCATGCAAGTCTTTTATTCCCCATACGTGCAACATGTCCTGCCCATCGCAGCCTACGAGACTAAACTGTTCTTATACTGACTATCTAACTCATGCCCCAAATGGGAGTCAAATGACCAATCACGTTTCAATTATTTCTGTTTTACAGCCAATCACAGTCGTTTTTCACCAAATATTTATCAATGTTAAATTTACCATATTAAAGAAAGCTCCTCCTTTTTAATATTCTGAATAGGTCTGACCATTATTTTGCAGTGACTGATCCTATAAGAAATACGGTTACTAGATTGTATATATAGTGCATGGATGTCAACACATAACGCTTGCAGGAGTTGATATAAAAATATTTGTAGCAATTGATTATACCACTAAAAAAAGAAATCACTGTTTGCACTTTCTTAAATGTATTTTTTTCAGGTAATAACGCAGAAAAATATAATTGTCATATTTACATCATAAAACATCAGAAATGAATTAATATACAGTTTGATGTGTTTCATTTTTTCTCCACTAGAGAGCATTCTTACAATATTGCGTTCATTTGGCAATAAATAGTATGATCTGGTTGCAGTGATAAACAAAAGAAGCAGATGAAGCGTAACAATCGTTTCTCATTTGTTTTCAAACATCGCCGTTTACATTAAATATATAAATATTTTAAAATATCTATAGTTAAATAATTATTTGTGAGTAAACAGCTTAATTTTATTCGTTAAATAGTCCTAACAAATGCCACTCTTGATTTCCAAATTCTCTAGATAAATTGGAAATCACTCGTGGCATTACTTATGGAAATAAAAATCCGTAATGAAAACCTAATCCAATGTATCCAAATGAGGAAGAAACGTGAGTAAAAGTAACTTGTAATAATAATAATAATAATAATAATAATAATAATAATAATAATAATAATAATAATAATAATAGTAATACTTTATTTATTCTGGCAGAGTTAAGGCCATAAGGCCCTCTCTTATAACTATTACTTAAGGTATTTAGCTCTACACATTTTTCAAAGATAAGAAAATCAATCAGGGATGGTATGGCTTATTGGCTCCTCTGCACCTGATACCTATATTCTTATTTTGCAGCCATGCAACCTATATAATATAATATGACAATTTGTAATAAAAAACTCTACTAATTGCGGTAATATATCACATTAACGAATTAGAATGTAGTAACGAAAGATGTGGTTAGAAGTCGCAACGCAAGAAAAAACTGCCACAAAAGTAGTTAATCATGTAATCGATGGTCATATATATTGGTTAAGGCTCACGGCTATCATTATGTATTCCATAATACCATTTCGGGATTCTTAGCCGTGACATATAGTATTGTCTTCTCGACGTTTCTTCGCCGTCTGTTGGTGACATCTTCAGGAGATTTTGCTTGTATAGAAGGTGATGAAAAGTCCCGAAGACAATACTACAAGACACGACCAAGAGTCCCGAAAAGGTATTTTAAATGGTCATATAGTTCATAATCTGTGGTCCGTTCTAACATGAAAAGTGTATAGTTTCCCCTAACAATAGCGACAAATTCCACATTTGATTTATTTTTTAAAATATTTTAAATTGTATATATACTTAGACATATATAATTGTGAATATACACTTTGTATGTTGGGCTGGTTGAGTGGAAGCCTTATGGTTCTGCCAGAATAAATAAAACATTATTTTTGAAGTTCTTGTTATTATCCACAATGTTATTGTTATTAGTTTATTATTATTATTATTATTATTATTATTATTATTATTTCCACCGCTATGGTCTCGAGGTAGCGTGTTGCCTCGTTACGCAGCGAGCCCGGATTCGATCCCCGATCGGGGCAGTTCTTCTGGGTGAGGTTTTTATCGGAGTTTTTCCTCACCTGTAAGACAAATGTCAGGAAAACTTTAAGCCCAAACGGTCCCCGAAATCATATGGCCACCATCCTCATCATCATCCTTATCATTATCATTATCATCATCATCATCATCATTTACCTGTGTGGAAAGCAACGGGAAGCTACCACACCTACAATTCCCTAGTAAAGCTGCAAGCTTATCATGAAAAGCTATGATTTCAGTGAAAGACCTGCCCTCGGGCAGAATTACTATGGATGGATGGATGGGTGGATTATTATTATTATTATTATTATTATTATTATTATTATTATTATTATTATTATTTACGCATAAATTATATCTTACATTGCGCGTTCGCCACTCAATGAAAATGAATGCATACTGCGTTTATTAATCTGACCGTAATGAAAACAAAATGGCAATATGGGAGCGAATGTTTGGCTTCTACTGATTAGAATAAGAGAATCTGTCTTAACTACAGTTGAGAAAAAATGGCACTTAATTTGAATATGAAACAATCTAATTTGCAAGTTTCGAACAGCGATGATGATTTTAATTGAGTAAAAATTTTGGAAAAAATAATTCAATATGCGAAAGCGTCAGTCAGATGACTCCTGTTGACTAGTGATCACTCACATAAGTGACAATTCAGGACAATTTGACAATTTTGATGTCAAAATATATAACTACAACATACGGTATAAATATCTCAATATTGTAAAACGGCTCTGAAGAAGGCTGCATCAACATTCAGGGAGTGAAGAAAAAATATAGGCCTATATGGGGACTCATATACCTGGATAACCAAGAAGAAAATATAGAAAGACATACAGGAAATTTATATTCTTTATTGCACACCATTTCTTGACTTGTAGGGTTAACATTACAAACGTTTATAAACATATTTTTTTTATGAATTTTCGAGTATAATTGATTATTATACATTACATCAAAGTATTTTTTGTAATGTATGAAAATAATCACATCATGGATCACATCATGGCATTTTTACTACTTCGCGATTCACATAAGAAAATGGATACCCGTGGAGTTCATATTTCCCATATCTTTCACTTCTAGATTTTTTTTTCCAACTAACTTTTTAGGCGATCTAGTATAATGGTGCTTGTGAAGAACATGAATAATTTCCGATCAAAATCAATCAAGGCAGTGAATCTGCTGCTAAATACCTAATGAAGATCAATGGTACGTTGGATATCTGTTGAGTTGCATGTATGAAGCTTTTTGAACGTGTCATAAAAATAAGTGTTTCTGAATCATACAACATCGTCATCTCCATTCATGGATTAGGTCTGTTGACCCGTTCCGACTTCAGCCCATCTCTTTCTAGGTCTGCCCACATCTCGGGTGCCTTTAGGTTTGTATTTTGTTATTTGTTTTGGATATCTATCTTCATTCATTCTGTCTATGTGCTGCTTCCATTTTTGTCTAGGCCTATATGTATCTATTTTATCAGTTATTGCAAATATTTAAGTTCCTGTCTTATTTTGATTCTGTCTTCCTTAGTGCACCCTTTAACAGATCTCAAAAATTTGATTTCTGCCGCCGTTATCCTACTTATATCTTGTTTTTTTATGTATCCAGGCTTCTGAACCATAGAGCAGTACCGGTACTGCCAACGTTTTGTAAAATTTCAATTGGGTCTCTCTTGTTCTTTTTGTTATTTAGTGATAGTTTTATCGTATCACATATTCCCTGAAATTTTTCTATTTTATTATTTATATCATTATCATAATTAAATGAAATGTCACATCCTAGATAATTGAGATGGTTCACCTGATCATACAACATAATATTTTTATTAAATAGGACCTTGTAATCCCTATCGGGCGCGTGTCCCGAGTGGCGGATTGAGGATTCCACCAGTTATGGTGGGGTGGTCCGAATAGCTATGGTAATAAGGACCCGTGGACCAACAACGAGCCCTGTTCCTGGGAGCTTAAAAATTCTGAGACACCCTCTCTCCAGGGGTTATAAATATAGAGGGTCCATGCCCGGGGTAACAAGGGAGAAGACTCCAACGGTCAAGACAGAGCGGAAGGAGCATCCCTTCATGTAAGCCTAATATATATTATAGCTAAATGGTTTAAGCCATAAGGCAGCAGCCCTATCTTCATTAACTCCACAAGAGGCTGTTAGCTCTTTGGTGCTATAATTACTTAAAGTATTCAAATGAACAGCCGGGCATATGTAGGAAGAGATGGAAGGAATCATTGTGAATTCGGAACACGTGCATCGCCTAAACCTTGAAGTGAATGTGATGATAATTGTTTTTGACATATGGGTCCCGTTGAATATACCAACAATAGTCCAAAAACAAATTTCTAAATATACAATATAGAAACAATTTTAATCTGGGCAGAGATATCAATCCAAACCTCTATCTTCATACACTTGAGTTGTATATTTTACGCATACCCCCGAACTAAGCCAAATTTCCCTCTCTACAATGTAAGAACCCCTAAAGTAGAGGAACTGAGTGTGCAAGATTTAATGAGAGTGTTTCAACGGTGTGAAGTCAATATGATGGGGTTTAATTGAATCGTTGAGATGAAAAGGAAACAAACTCCATTTTTTTCGAAAATGAGCTAAAGTATACAAATTGCAATCTTGCTTGGACACATGATGTGGTGAAAGAAGGAAGAAATTCCGACTATTCTGCAGTGGTGCATCAGTCAAGTTAGCATTGATTTGAAGTAGTCAGCTACGCGGTAGAGCCACAAACGTACGAGTGAAAAATGGAATCTGCAGTTCTTGCACGATAATAATAGTAACGGATTGTAACTGTTATATTATTGTCAAATATTACCTGCTTTTAGTGTGATTTTTTGATGTTAATATGAGTAAAAATAAATCAGATGTAAAAATGCGTCCGAAAAAAGAAGAGGCTTATATAACATGACTGACTATACTAGAGAGAAATGTAAAATAGCCAGAGCGAATGGTCAAGAATATACAGGCGAGGTTTAACTCGACCTGCGGCCGATAGCGGGAAAAGAGACTGCAAGTATTGAGTCCTCAACTCGGGCTGAACACGCAGTGTCCACGCTAGTGGCGGCAAGTCGAGTGAAACTCACTGTATAACAACAAAGGGAACTATCATGACAGTTAAACATACTGGTCCTAGCTGCATGTAATTATCTAAGCTTTGTTTATATAAATTGTTATTTTGAATTAATTATTTTTTGTTAAATGGCACTTAAAATTTCTTGAATAACAAAGTTAAATTTTCCATTAATACTTTACACCAGGAAAGCCATGGAATCCGTTTTCATTGTATTTGGATATAAAGTTATTCCACTATAGGGCTTAGGAGATCCTAGGGGTAGTAAGAGGATAAGGCTCTCATCTTTCTAGATAATTGGCTAGAGATGCCAGCCAGGTTATCAACCCTGCATGACGGCCGCCTTTATTCCCAGAACAAGCATATAGTATTCATTTCTGTTAGAGGCTACGTCAACCCCAGGACCATGGTGACGTAATTAGGTTAGTTTAAAAATCCTGATCCCAATGTGACTCGAGACACCGACCTTCCGCATTGTAGCATATTGTTAAAACCAATTATAGAAAGGTGTGTTCCCTTATTATGTTTATATTCATTAATTTATTTCAGTTGATCCATCCATCCATCCATAGTAATTCTGCCCGAAGGCAGGTCCTTCACTGCAATCATAGCATTTTCATGCCATGCTTGCAGCTTTACTAGGGAGTTGTGTAGTTGTGGTAGCTTTCCGTTGCTTTCCACACCGGTGAAGGATGATGATAATGATAATGGTAAGGATGATGGCCATATGTTTTCGGGGACCGTTTGGGCCTTAAAGTTTTCCTGACATTTGTCTTACAGGTGAGGAAAAACCCCGATAAAAACCTCACCCAGAAAAACTGACCCGACCGGGGATCGAGCCCGGGCCCGCTGCGTGAGAAGGCAGCACGCTACCTCGAGACCACAGCGGTGGACTCAGTTGATCAAACAAGAGTTTTGAGAAGGTATCAGAGAAGATCAAATAATGTGCTTAATTTCGTCTTTGTGTAACAGAAAAAGTAAAAATGAACGTGATGCATAACTTATTGGACCGATAGTGTTTGCTACCATAGCAAGACAAATAGCAGTAAAGAAAATCTATTATCTATTTGTAAAATAAGTAAATTACATTTTTTTTCATTTTTAATTGCTCTGTCAGACTACAGGTATCGAGAAAAGTTTTCTCAAGTTTTATGCAATAAGTGATAAATCTATCATTTTTTTTTTCTCCTGACGCGACAGGCCTACAAGGCCCTTAGCCTACCAGACGGCTGCTGGCCTCACATCCACATGTGTCAATCACAGAGGTAGATGATAATCAGTCAGTGTAGGGGTGACATGTGGTCCCCCAGCCGTTATAGCTGGTTTTCTCAACCTGGAGCCGCTACTTATTGTAGCTACCCAAACGCATCACGATGCTGGGTGGGCACCGGTCCCATACTGGCCGAAATACCATGAGAAAATTTCTTCCCCATGGAGACTCGAACCAGCGCAAGTCCCGTAGCTCAGCGCCAAGGCTTCCTGCCTTAACCACTCGGCTACGGCGCGGGACAAAAAATCTATCATTGTCTAACATAACTTATGATTAGTGGTCATTCTCCGAAGAATTGCAAAGGAAAGCACTTGATAATGATTTTCAAGTAAGTGTTATAGAATCAGACATGAGAGAATGATATCAGGGAATTCAGATGGAGAAGAAACGGTTTCAGGCTAGAAAAAACGTAATTAGAAATGCAAATGGGGATACAATTGCAGATTTCAGGAGTTTGCTCCCTTATGAGCTCAGCGATTCAATTATTATGTCAAGTAGTAGGGATATAAAATTGAAAATATATGCTTCCAGATTAGCCATCTGTTAGTTTCAGTCAAGGTAATTAGAGATATCCTTGATATACACTTCGTTTAATTATTTGTAATTAGTATTAGCGCCAGATGAAACCAATTCCAAATGGAATTATTTTTCCTAGAATCTCATATGTGTAGACTGCCAGTAATACCTTCCTTGTTACTAGTGATTGCTCGTTCGTGTAAACTAGAACGCGGAGAATTAAGAGTAATCGTTCTTTGTGCACTTCCAAACATTTTTTATTGTCATATCAATATTATTATGATTATTGTTATTATTATTATTATTATTATTATTATTATTATTATTATTATCGTGAACTAGTGGTTATTATGCACTCCTGCGATTCCTAGGTTCGCGGGTTCAAACTCGATAGGAATCGATGGATTTTTAGGGGCGTAACAATTCTCAATGTAGCTTCCTCCAGAGGGAAGTAAATCCGTGAGACTCATGTTATAGAGTTACGGAACATAGAAAAACATAGAAAACAATATGTAACAATCTTTATTGATCTCTGTAGTAGGCGATTAATTTTGTGTTTTTTGGCTAATGTATAGTTTCTGTGAACGTACTAATTCAAACTTGTAGGTATATTGTAAACTTATCTCCTAATATATTGTAATAGTCGACCGCTGTGATCTCGAGGTAGCGTGCTGCCTTTTCACGCAGTGGACCCGGGTTCGATTCCCGGTCGGGGCAGGCTCCTGGGTGAGGTTTTTTCGGGGTTTTTCCTCACATGTTAGACAAATGTCAGGATGCTTAGGGCCCAACGGTCCCCGAAAATCATCCGGCCATCATCATCATCCTTATCATTATCATCATCATCCTTCACCGGTGTGGAACGCAACGGGAAGCTACCACACCTATAATTTCCTAGTAAAGCAGCAAAGCATAGCATGAAAATGCTATGATTGCAGTGAACGACCCGCCCTCGGGCAGAATTATTATGGATGGATATTGTAATATTCTGTACTTGTACACTATCCAAACGTCTGATGTTGAATCTTGCAAAAAATGTTAACCTATGAGCAATTTAAATAACAGGTACGAGAAATTACTCTTTTGTCAAATTAAGGATTAATATTGCATTTGACTTATAATGAAAACGTAACAAAACAAAGATTTAGTTTAATAATTCACAGAAAACGCACGTAACAGAGCTCCTTGCTTCTCACTTCAGCAGTTAAAATCCATAAATAAAAGTTTTAATATTAAAGTACACATAGCGACAAAAAGAATTATCCGCTTGAAAAAGTAAGAGTTATTTTTATGGCCCAATGCGCATGCTCGTAAAGCCATAGCTGTGGTTGACGAGGTAACGCATTGTTAAATGTTTTAAATACGCTGAATTTGGTTTTAATCGTCTTAAATAGTTACAGAACAGCGAAGGAGATATGTTTCTAGATATTTACGAGTGTTCGATAAATTCAATATTACTCAAATTGCGACATTTTTAATAAACTTCAACTCTCGTCCATAGTGTGCACGTAAACAAGGCAACTATTACACGGTGTTCAAGTAGCGTAGATCGTTAAACTACTTATAACAAGATGAAATGTATGTGAAACCCAGGGTTCGAATCCTTCGACATTTTTTTTTATTCATTTGTATTTTCGCAAAATACATCTTATAATATTTAATTTCTGCCACGTATTCTACGTCCACTTTACACTATATTAAGTAATATTCCTGCTTTCGTAAACTCTGAAACACAATTTATCTACCGTTATAAAGTTAATCGTGTGTGCAGTACCATGTTTTAATAATAATGCTATAAATTTATGTAATAAAATATAATATAGCTTTATATATTCATGAGTTTATTTATTTATTTATTTACGTATTAGTAAGGGAAAAGTTTCACCCTTGAATTAAAATATTTAGTTTATATATGTCAAATCCAGAGTAATAATAGCCATAGATGATCGACAATAATAAAAAAATAATTATTAACTTTATTAATATTTCCATCGTCTATAATAATAATAATAATAATAATAATGATAATGATAATGATAATGATAATGATAATGATAATGATAATGATAATGATAATGATAATGATAATGATAATGATAATGATAATGGTATGTATCAAATGATGTGAAGATTGTAATTACCTGGAGACCAAAATTGACTCAAAATATACCGAAGAAAATTACATAAAATATGGAATTCAAAAAGGCAGATCGATAATAACAATGCTAATGGAGTTTTGTGGGATAAGAACATAAGAATAGATACCAAATTAGAAATTTATGAATCCATAATTCGAAGCACGCTAACATACGGTGCAGAAACGGCAGTTGAATAAAAACTTTAGTTTAAAGCTTATGTCTACGGAAATGGATTGTTTCAGACGCTCAACTAGACATTCTAAAAAATCAGAAATACAATCATCAGGCAACAAATTAAATTCCAAAATTCAATATTAGATTTTGTGAGATGCAGACAACCAGAATTGTATGGTCATATACGTAGGATGCCACAGAAAAGATTACCCAGACAAGCTTTGGGATGGATTCCACCTGGAAAAGGAAAGAGAGATCGACCTAGATTTAAATGGATGATGATATAAGTAGAGGTGTGAGGAAGCTAGGTCTGGAAGAATTGGAATGAGAAGATAAAGAAGAACAGATAAAGAAGATAAAAGTTTAAAACGTTTTGGGCATAGGAAGATGTAAACCTGTTTATAAATAAATAAATAATAATATTAATAATGAGGATAGTAATACTTCCAAATAGTTAGTACGTTTTTCTTTAAGAAAGGACATACAGAATAAAATATAAAGCATTTTAATTATTAAAAAAATTACCCTCGCCGGGAATCGAACCTGTGTCCCCTCGTATATGAATGAAGCCACTAAGCACTGGGATAAGCTTTCCCTTGTTGTGTTTAGAAAGAATGATCTTCAAAGAAAGAAAATTAAACGTATTGTAACTCTACTGTGCAAAGTTTACTCGTGTGAATGACGCGATAGAACTTGAAATATTCGAGATCAAGACTCGGCCCATTATTTTTGTCGCTAAGTATACCTACTGAGTAAGAATTAAAAGATTGCTAATAATATAAATTAATGTTACTGTACCATTAAGCACAACATCTACAACTTTTGAGGAGGTCTGTTTTCATTACATATTTACAGAATATTATATAGAAATCATCCACCTCTGAGGTCTCGAGGTAGCGTGCTGCCTTGTCATGCAGCGCGCCCGGGTTCAATTCCCGGTCGGTACAGGCTCCTGGGTGAGGTTTCTTTCGGGGTTATTCCTCACCTATAAGACAAATGTCAGGAAGCTTAGGGCCTAACGGTCCCCGAAAATCATCCGACATCATCATCATCCTTATCATTACCATCACCATCCTTCATCGGTTTGGAAAGCAAGGGGAAGCTACCACACCTATAATTCCCTAGTAAAGCTGCAAAGCTTAGCGTGTAAATGCTATCATTGCAGTGAAAGACCTGCCCTCGGGCAGAATTGATATGGATGGATTTAGAAATCAGTGTCTCTTTATAAATATAATGGAAGTCTAGAGATCCGCTATATATTTTATAAACTTACTCCCTATGCGAAAGAAATATTTGGGTACTAAACTGCGCATTTAATTACAAGCAACACTAATAAAAACATCATATATGACGAAACTGTTTTTATAAGATAATATAGAGAATGCAACTATGTATTACGAGGGCGGATCGGAAAGTAACGCACAATAATTTTTTTCTGCCTTGGTATTACAGCTAGAATGTTGAAATTTCACAGAGATATAGTTTGAAGATTTCACTACAGATGGTATTTTGTTCTCAGGTGCACCTCTTGCGAGAGAAGCTTGAACTATGCAACAAAGGTGGCGCGCATGCTACAGTCGTCCACCTGTGAGGAACAGAGAAGTGTTGTTCGATTTTTGTGGGCCAAAGGGCATAAACCCAGTGAAATTCACCGAGACATGCGTGGCGTGTATGGGGATGATTGTATGGATGATTGTCTGGGGATGATTGTCTCCAGGTGGTGCACATTCTTCCAAGAGGGACGCGTGAACCTTAGTGATTCGCCACGCTCCGGCCGGCCGACAACAGCAGCAATCCCGCAGAATGTCAGAGGCATTGAGGCGGCAATTCTGAACGACCGGCGTGTGCAACTGCGAGCCTTATCGCAGAAGTTCAACATTTCCTATGGTGCGGTGTATGATATTGTTCATGAAAATTTGAAATTCCGTAAAGTTAGTGCTCGCTGGGTGCCTAAGAACCTGACAGACGACCACAAGGGCCAGCGAATGATGGCAAGCTTGGACCACTTAACGCGGTACACCGCACAAGGACATGACTTTCTGGAAGGAATCGTCACAGGTGATGAGTCGTGGGCGTATACCACTACACGCCTGAAACAAAGCAGGCATCAATGGAGTGGAAACATGCTGGTTCCCCAGTAAAGAAAAAATTCAAAGTGACTCAATCTGCCAGGAAAGTGCTTGTGACAGTGTTCTGGGATATGCATGGTGTTTTATTGGTGGACTTTGCTGAACACGGGACCACTGTGAATGCTGCGGCCTACATTAAAACTTTGGTGAAGTTGCGTCGTGCCATTCGTGACAAACGTCACAACATTAACGTTAAACTTCTTCATGACAATGCTCGCCCCCATGTTGCTGCTGTCGTTCATCAGAAAATCGCCAAATTTGGTTGGGAGGTGCTCCAGCATCCACCATACAGTCCGGATCTTGCACCTTCGGACTTTCATCTGTTTGGTCCCATGAAGAAATTCCTGACCGGCAAACGCTTTGGGACAGATGTGGAAGTGAAATCAGCAGTGCGTAGATGGCTACACTCCAACCAAACGGACTTCTACGAACAGGGCATATTGAAACTGGTAACACGATGGGAAAAATGTGTTGAGAAAGTTGGTGACTATGTCGAAAAGTAGGTAAAAGATGTAAGTTCATTTGTGATTTTTTTCCTTTTTTTTACTATTAAACTTTAAAAAAAAAAATTATTGTGCGTTACTTTCCGATCCGCCCTCGTATTTAGGTTTAAACAGTCATTGACTGGAGGAGAGGAATTTACAACGTGCGGAAAATCCACACTTAAAAGCTGTCACGAATGAATTGTTTTATATAAGCAGCTGAAAAAAAATACTTCGTTCATATAAGCGAAATATATAACTTTTCTAATGGTTTAAATGATCTATTAGATTTAAAGAATGTTGAAAAAACACAGGTAATTTTTGTTAAGTGAACAGTTAAGTCTCTTAGACTGCGTTGGGCAGGACATGTTGCACGTATGGGGAATGAAAGACTTGCATGGAAGCTTCTTGTAGGAAAGCCAGAGGGAAAACGCCCAGTTGGTAGACCAAGAATGAGGTTGGAGAATAATATTAACTATGATTTGAGGGTAGTAGATTATACAGGGAATGATTGGAAAACATTGGCTCAGGATAGGGATGTATGGAGAGCTTCTTACTTAATATACCGCAACATAGGACATCACATCACTCCATGTCATATACCATCTCCACTTCTCGCAACTGGAATTCCCTACCACAAGAAATAAGGGGCTGCCGGACATTGGCATCTTTTAAAAGAAATCTAAATTTATATTTGCTCTAAACTCGACTTCATTATTATCCAGTGTAGATATATATATTAATTGGTGTTTCGCGTATAATGTATGATATTTATATTATTATTATTATTATTATTATTATTATTATTATTATTATTACTATTATTATTAATATTATCGTATCATTATTGTTATTACCCTATGAAATGTTGTTTGTACATGACATTTACATTGCTACATTTCTTGTATCTTTAACTGTTTATAATTAGTACAGTGTATATCTATATTTGTCGAATATTTATTTGTATTTGTGCTGGTTGAGTGGAAGAGAGGGCCTTATGGCCTTAACTCTGCCAGAATAAATAAAGTATTATTATTATTATTATTATTATTATTATTATTATTATTATTATTATATTATTATTATATTATTATTATTATGTCCGCGCGGCCATGAACCTACGGGTTCGATAGTGCCAGTGAGTAAGTAAGTAAGTAATTTTGTTAAGTGAGTCAGCTGTTTCAATTAGAGGTACAAACTCTTTTTCGCGATCTTGTACATGAAGTTAATCAGTTGATCCGCCAGTTTTAACGAAAACTATATATACAAACATTTATATTGTCTTGAATATTCAGCCACCAAAAAAGTAATTGCTGAAAATCAATCCTCATTGCGTGAAAAATATATTGTATATATGTTTTTGTTTTCATTGAAGGCTGTGTACAGCGGTTATCCCCTTAAAAAAGAAAATTGATACAGAAAATAAAAATACCCTAATTATATTAATAGCATCCTTAAAGTACATTATATCACCTACATATATAAATCCGTTTAATTAAAATATTTTCTGTTCACATTTTCAGAATTATTAGTAAATATCTCAGTTTTTCAAATTCACGATACCTTTAAATCGTCGTAACTACGTATGAACCTATGAAAGATCAAATTAATATTTGATATTAATATGTTTATAAATGTATTCACTGTATTTAAGGATAAATAACATTTAAAAAATGCAACAATTTTTACTCTCCGATTTGTTGTGGAAAGTCCTGTTTCTATTAATAGAAAATAATATACATTAAAATATTAAAGAAACGGACAAACGCCATAGCTCTCTACGTCATTCCTGAGCACAATCAATCTAAACACAACCCTTCACAATGTTTCAGAATATCTGTTATAGATTTTTCAAAATCCACTACATGATACATCGCTGAAGACATTTTAGTTATCAAATGTGTTAATTCTTCATAATATGAATTATTCAAGAACATAATGTGTCACCAATACTGGACTACATCTCCAGATATCAGCTAAATTGGAAGGAACATGTCTCAAGAATGGCTACATCCAGGATCCCCAAGGCAATAATGAACTACTGTCCAAATGGAAACGGTCACTTGGTCGACCTATGAAAAGATGGCACGAAAACCGCTTTCTAGGGCCGTAACAGTTCTTCTAGGACTAATATCTGGCAGGATGATGATGATGATGATGATGATGATGAGTTCTGAATGTGCTACTTCTCTATAAATGAAGTTCCATTTCAAATAATTTCATGTTCTTACTATGTTTCATTTTATATTGTAAAATTCTAAGATGTGAAAATTTTACTTTGATAACTGAATTTCTAGTGATAAAGTCCAGAAGCCATCACTGCTATGGGTACAGTACATAATGCCTGATGTGATTGACAGCTTAAAGACGTCATATTGCCAAACATTCACTTTATTTTTGACTGAACTCAGTAACTTATCACTGAATGCTGAAATCATTCATTTCTTTTAAATTTTATTCACATTTCAATTCTTGTCATTATAAACCACTGCTGCGGTTACTGCGAGTATATATAACAACAAAATAATAAAATACAGGAGTGTACCTGAAATTTCAATTGTCCTCACTTAAGTAAAGTTCCAGTTAAGAACTTCATAGGCTTTTTGGAACATGTTTTATCATCACCAACATTTTTTTTAACTGCTGATGGTGAGAAATATTCAGAAGGGTCCAGGAGGTTTTATTAACTGAAATTTTACTTTGTTGAGGGCGACTGTGATCTAAGATACATATTTTAGTACAACAACCACTCATTCATATGTAAATAAGCTTTAACATAATATTGTATCTAGAACAGTTAATTACATCCAGTAAATATATATTGTTATAGTGTGTAGTCTTATGTTTCCTGTAGGGCATTTAAAATAATTTAATATGTTTAAGGAATAAGAAGGGAACATATTTTTATGTGCCAAACAATTAAAAAATCGGAAAATCAAATTCTTGTGTCTAATCATAGTTTACCCAGTGCGAATTGGCATGTTGATTCCAGAAGTTGACACTGTTCACCATTGTCATCAATATACAGTAACCTACACATATGCGTCAGGTTATTGTACGTGAATAAACAATATGTAAACAATGTGAAATTACTAATACTAAATAATTTTACTGCTTGACTTAATTGTTTAATTTGTAGTGTAATTGTAATATTATCTATTGTCTTTTATCATAACTAGATATTAATTTATTTTTATGGGCTGTCTACACACTAACGACTTGCTCCCTGTGCTATCCATTTGAAAAGTAAGACTCTGTATTTATCTTTTAGTCTAATGAAGTCCCACTAATGCTACTACTATTCAGGTAATAGCAAGAATCAGCCTATTGCTTATATGAAATGGATCGCCGGCGCTGTGTCATAGATATTGATCAACATTATACTCGATACAAAAACAATTAGGGAAACAATTAATAATTTTCTGGAACGTGGATACATGCAGATACAGGAATATATCCGCACAACTATGGTTGTAGTATATTCCCAAATATAAGACTTTTTTGTTAATTTTCTGCTGTTCAAAATTTAAGTGCGCTTTATATCTGTATGAAATGTGATCATTATAGTCCGGATTTCCATGTACTAAAAGGTAAGATTGGAACATAGTATAATGAGAAGTTAGACTTATGACTACCTATTGTTTGGTTTCACACGGAAACAGTTGAATAGTATAATGAGAAGTAAGACTTCTGACTGTCTTTTATCTTGGTGCCACACACAAACAATTGAATAATATATACCATCTATATTGTAATCTTACCAGTTCGGATTTTCGTATACTAAAAGGTATGATTGCGACATAGAATAATGACTAGTTAGACTTGTGACTCTCATTTGATTTGGTTTCACACACAAACAGTTGAATAATAGAATAAGACTCCTGACTGTCTTTTGTTTTGGTTTCACACACAAACAGTTGAATAAGACACTACTAAAAAAATAGAGGAACACGTGTTTAAACCAAAACACGGGAATGAATATTGAAACAGTTTAATGTTTGATCTTTTGAAATTATAAATTAAACATTTATGTAAAATTAGAATACACATTCGAACAATATGTTCTTGACAGTATTAGCAATACGAATAAGTTATCACTTGTAACAGAAACCAAAGTGGAAATTTGAGATTTACAATTTTGGAATCAATGTTTCCATGGTTATTTCAACACTCGGTACTTAGTGTGTCCTCCGTGAGCCTGAATGATCGCATTACACCCAAGAGGCATGCTTCGCAGAAGCCTTCTTCTTACAGAAACTTGTGAGATTCTCTCCCATTCCTCGGTGAGTGCATGTGAAAGTTCTTCAAGGTTCTGATGTACAGCAGGACGCTTACGAACAAGTTTTTCCAACTTGTCCCACATATGCTCGATCGGATTAAGGTCCGGACTGCATGCAGGCCAGTCCATAACCCGAATTTGGCATTCTTGCAGAACATCTCTGGTAGCCTGTGCTGTATGAGACATCTAGCTTTATCTTGCATTAGAAGAAAATTAGGGTATATACCATAATCAAAGGGTACAACATGTTGGAGGATAATGCCATTAATGTAAATATCAGCATTCATGCGCTATGGGACAACGACAAGCTCTGTCCGAGACTCAATAGTAATCCAACCCAAACCATAACCGAACCACCTCCAAATTTGTCACGTTCAATAATTGTGGCTGGATCAAAACATTCACCATGACGTCTCCATACACGTGTACGACCATCAGTACTTGTTAGTCGAAATCTTGATTCGTCCGTGAATAAAACACCCTTCCATTGGCGGAGCTGCCAGTTGACATGATACTGAGTAAATCGCAGCCGGACTTCTTTGTGCTGGCGTGTTAAACGAGAGGCTTTAAAGAGGATTCTAGACCTCAACCTTGCATTTCTCAGTCTATTTCTTACAGTCAGATCAGAAATTACCGTCCCAGTTTGGGGGTCCGTTTATCGGGCCCCAGCTGTGCTCACAACAGCAACAGGGCGCGTCCCCGGGCGGCGGATAGGGGAACGGTCGGTGGTTTGCTTGCACTCCTCCCAGCTAGGTCCAGACCGGACCCGCGGGCCATTTGTGAGGTCGTCAGGACTCGAGCGACCTGATGCACTACATAGCTCGTGCTGTGCCCACTTCAGCAGCAAATCGCGTCCCCTCGGTGGCGTAGTGGGGAAAAGGTCGGTGGATCTGCTAGTCAGTCCTCCCTTCCAAGTCCGATGGACTCGCGGACCATAAGTGGGGTCAACAGGAGACGAGCGCCCTGTTGTACTAAAGCTCAATTGCCCCGGCCCACAACGGGATCAGCAGCCGTCGTGGCGAGGCGGTGGGAGATTGTGGAGTTCAGCCCGCTCCCTTCTCTTGGTTTATCCCGAGGACCTTTGTGGGGGCACCATGGGCGATGAGCTCCCTGGATGCCTACATTGCTCAGTGGGCTGACTCACAGCAGCGGCACGACTAGGCTTAGTCTTGCGAACGGGCTGGTTGGGACAATACCGGGCGTAATGCTGGGAATTACCACCAGGTCGATAAGCTCGGGAAAGGAGGAAGCGCGGTCTTTGGAGGAGGGCTTAGCGCCGACTCTGGAACCGAGTGACCCAAGGACAATCTGTGAGGTCGTCAGGAGTTGAGCGACCTGACGTACTAAAAGCTCAGGCTGGACCCACTTCAGCAACCAAACACGTCCCCAGCTGGTGCACTGGGGGAAAGATCGGTGGATCTGCTAGACAGTCCTCCCGGTTAAGTCCAAGGGACTCGTGAACCATTAGTGGGGTAGGCAAGAGTTGAGCGCCTTGTCGTACTATTTGCTCATCTGTTGGAGCTTGCGAGCTCCGTGCTGGCCCACAACAGCTGCAGAAGGCGTCCCTGGGGGCACACCAGGGCTCGGCTCGGACCAGTCCAGCGGGGAGCTACTGTACTGGTTCCTGGCTTGGCCTACGGGCCCGTCGACAAACTGTGGGGTCGCCAGGAGATGAGCACCTGGATGTACTAAAAGTCTCACACTGTTGGGCTTGTAGCCCTAGCCGGTCTCACAACGGCTGCAGGACACGTCCCTGGAGGCAGAGCAGGGGAATGGTCGGTGGATCTGCGACAGCAGTCCTCCCGGCTAGGCTCATGGAGCCCGTGGACCAACTGTGGGGTCATCAGGATTGAGTGACCTGATGTACTATGTAGCTCATCAATTGCCCAGAAGTGCAAACTCCAACACTCTCTCCCTGGAGTGTTGGTTAAAGGACCGAGAACTTGAACGTGGACGCGAGATTAGATTAGGGAGGACTAGAACTAGGACTTGGGAGTATGGTCATGAAGACCGAGGTATCCCAAGGGGTGGATGGCAGGGCCTAGATGTCGTCCCAGTTGCTGTGAGTAAATGATTTTGTAGATCTCTGGCTGTAGATATTCTTCTGCGCAAAGCTGATAAGACAAGAAATCTATCCTGTAGTCTTCATCATACGACCTTGCCCGGGTCTCCACTTGTATCCATGTGTCTCTCTATATCGCCTCCACAGCCTATGGATGGCGGAAGGGCTGACATCAAGAATCCTAGAGACATTTCGAATGGAACGGCCATCTTCAATGAATGCAGCTGGTCGTGCAACTGATGTTTCATTCAGATGTCTCATTGCTCCATATTAGGTACATAGAACACAAAAATAACAATTCCTTACCACAGATTATTCTTCAAACCTGTTTTAAAAAAAATAAATCAATACGAACTCATTTTGGTTTCAGCAACTCTTGGAATTTTACTAACATATTCAGAGAAAAATTAACAAAACCCAGAAGATCTTCAATGTAATTTTAAACAATACTTGAACTCAAAAAATCTATCTAAAATTAAATTGTTACAAATTTATTTTGTGGCTTTGGTTTAAACATGTGTTCCTCTAATTTTTTTAGTAGTGTATGTACTATCTCTATTACAATCTTACATTTTATTACATAAAATTCCGGACTCTATTATCAGATACAAATCCTGACTTTAGTGATCATTATCAAGGTTACCATACGTAACAATATGGAGCGATTCCATGAAAATGTCATGCCGAGGTGAAAATGTTAGAATTGACGCGGGAATAATTTTGTTGATGTAATATATATATATATATATATATATATAAGGATCAAATTTTCTGATTCTATAAGATAATGTTTCAAATGTGTATTATTTTAATCTAATATTAGTGGTAGAACTTGTGATATTCCAAACCTGTAAAAACACGCAAAATTTTACCAATTTGTTGTTTAATGATGTGGACATATTAATTCGTTTGTTTTATTTCACAAACTCTTTTGCTAAACAATACTTTGGTCCTCCTTAGCCGTAAATGTAATAATATTAATAGTTGTCTAATGTTCTATATACCTTACATGTGTCATATAACTGTTTACTGTAAGCTATGGTCAGTCATTCACGGAAAACGTATAAACATTACTACACAGAACGTAATAATTGATGGAATAAAATTTCCTAACAAAAAAGTATTGATAACATTTTCTTGTATAGTCATTATTTTTCCCGCTAGAGTCCGTTACTGACTGACTTTCTGTCCTCTCATTTATAATGCTAATATGCATGGTGCACTCAGTTGCTTGCTGCACTCTGCTGAGGATTTAACATAAACATGGTTTAGGAAATCTGGTTGACAGTTCGGATCAGCTGCTCCATAAAATATTTACTGACCCTTTTTCTGTGTCATTATGAGCCAAAAAGGCAGTCAGTGGAAGCATTTAAATATATTCAGGAGAAGGTACAGTAAACGAAGCAGCCATACTTGTTGATTTATCAGAAAATTATACCTACACAGAACAAAATGAGATCCCGGCAGTTCATTCGAAAAATTAGCATATCTCAATATTATTGCTTTTGCCTAGTTTAGATTGAAGGTGACAGAGAAGTTGAGAAGAAATATTTTGCTCTGGTGTCAGGATATGTGACACATAGCAAATTGCTACAGAAAAGTGTTTTCTGAACTATAGGGATTTCTTCCAAAACTTGAGATGATAAAAATTTTCAGTTGGAGCAGCAGCTAAAATAAATAGGCCTATACATTTAACAATGTGACACTGCTTACTTGAATATTTTGATTTTGTATTAAATTGAATTTCTTTGAATCGCACCATGGAAAGTGGGCTATAGATGCGATTGGCGGCCAAGTAAAAAGGATGGCACGGGTGTATGAAAAATCGGGAAAGAAGATACAAAATTGTGCAGAATTATGTAACGTGAACTGTTAAACCAACCAAATAACTGTTCAGGAGGAGTCACAAAATGTAGAAGGAAAGAAATTTAAAAAAAAAAATTGAATATCTTGCAGCTATCACGGACTCATTGCGTACACAACGTGAAAGCGTTTGACCCGTATGTTATAGAATATGCACAACTGTCAAACAAACAAACAGCGCAACATATTGATAAGTTCGTGTGTTAAAAAGAAAAGAGAAACTGAATGGCGCAATAGACCTACAAATCCCTTAGCTGCTGATCGCGCATCCAAGTATATCAATCACAGAGGTGGGCAATCATCTAACCAATATATAGGGCGAGATGTGGTCAGCATGTCGGATACTCCATCAGTTATGGTTTTTATTTTCGACCGCAACCGCTAAATATTGTATCTGCCCAAATTCTTCGTGATTCTGGGCGGGCACCAGTCCAATTGTGGCCGAAATTCCATGAGAAAATGTATTCTTTCATGGGGACTCGACTCAGTGCTCTCTATTGAGACATCTTGACTCAAACCATTCAGTTATAGCTGATACTTCATGTGTGACAGAAAACATTATTTTTATTAATGGGTCAAGTCACCATAGCGGCGAATACTAGAGAGTGAATAGCTGCATAAGAAAATCTTATATATCGATGTTATAAAGTGAATCACCAGTGTCGGGCTAATTAGAGTTCTCTTCTTTAATCGCTGTTTAAAAATAGAATTCACTACCTCAGCAATTGGACAGCATGCGATTCATAATAATTTGTTTTGAAAGTACATGCACACTGATAAATAACTAACTTATTAAGAATGTGTATCTAGACATCAAAAATATTAATTCCTGCATCATTTAAATGGTAATCAATATATATGCAATTATAGTAGGTATATTTAACAATAGAGAAGGCACTTTGTTATTAAAGATTTAATAATTTTCCTATTTTATATAATTTAAAATGGTACATGGTAAGCGAGTTAATTAAATTATATTATTGTTTTAAAATTAATATTTATTTTACAGCAAAATTAAATTTAACAATTTTCGTGGAACTGATTAATTGTTTTCAGTCCTTCATTAATCTCTGTTACCGAAACTGTTTATCTAGTTTCATAGTATTAAGTAAAGTGATCCCACAACAGGCCCGGATGCCCTTGGGGTAGTAGGAGGTTAAGGCTCCCACTTTTTCTAGACAATCGGCACTTTATGTCAGCCGAGTTGTCAGCTCTGCGTGACGGTCGCCTTTACCCCCAGAACAAGCGTCTGGTACTCATTTCCGTTAGAGGCTGAGTCGACCCTAGGGCATTAGTGCCGCCAGAGGGTTTGGGTCAGTTTAAAAATCCTGACCCCAACGGGACTTGAACCCTCGACCCTCCGGCTTGTAGCTCGGTGTCTTAACCACTACGCTACGCCGTGCCCCAGTTTCATAGTATTTTGTTACATTTTTGTAATATTTGCGTTTTGTTTTGTTACATTTTTGTAATATTTGCGTTTTGAAATTCTAAATAAAATTCAAATATGTCGGTCAGTCACAGAATAAGGCCAGTCAGTCACAATCACATATTAGGTCATAACTTCGGTATTAATTGTGATTTAGGTTTCGTTTTTATTTAAAATGTAACTCGAATTGTGCTCTCCAAACGGTATTCTGGAAAATTTAATTAGGAATCACATTTCAGAGAATGATTTAGATCAACATGTTAAGCTGCATGATGAGTTGAAATTTACGTCAGTCAGTCACACATACTTTAGTAAATAACATTGTTTTTTCTTCAGAAGTTGTAATTTTTGTACAGTCTTAATCACACACATTTCATCTATCATATAACGTAGATAACACCACCGAATTCAACCAATTGTAATATTTACTCAAGCATTTTTCTGCAAAAATGTATTGTAAATGTCAGTCGTCACATATGGAATTGCTCTATAGTAGTAGTAGTAGATTTTTTTGTTGAAAATATGTTATATCCTACTGGTTTTGAAATACAGGAGGAGGCCACAGAAGTACGGGTAGCAGCTAATGACTTGAATAATAGGTTCAAGATTTTGTTAAACCTCAGAATTATAACCCTATAATATGAAATATAATTAAAAATGTGGATAGAAAGATAATTATTGCCCCTATATATTTCATTAACTTCGTAATTATAGTCCCCGGTGTGGGGTTCTCCACTACTATATTGCGAACGGCAAAATAACAAACGAATCAGTAGTGCATGTTGTGTCCCAGAATATAATTATCATATAGGCCTACATATAAGGTGCCTTCAATCGGTTACATTTTATTAATGTCAGAATACCAGAGTGTCATTTCGATTACGTAAACATGCATTCAATATTTACTGTGTAGAATTAGACTAGGTTGATATTTGTCTAAATTTCAATGTCATGGGAATTACAATCGGAATATATATATATATATATATATATACATACACAAAGTCTCAAGTTTCTAAATGTTATATACAACATTTTAGGGATGATAGGTCCACCGCTGTGGTCTCAAGGTAGCGTGCTGCCTTATCACGCAGCGGGCCCGTGTTCGATTCCCGGTCGGGACAGGCTCCTGAGTGAGGTTTTTTTCGGGGTTTTTTCTCACCTGTAACACAAATGTCAGGAAGCTTAGGGTCCAACGGTCCCCGAAAATCATCTGGCCATCATTATCATTCTTATCATTATCATCATCCTTCATCGGCGTGGAAAGCAACGGGAAGCCACCACACCTATAATTCCCTAGTAAAGCTGCAAAGCATAGCATGAAAATGCTATGATTGCAGTGAAAGACCTTCCCTCAAGCAGAATTACTGTGGATGGATGGAGGGATGATAGATGACTCCAATAAGGTACTTAGCATTTTATTCATCGATGCTATTTACAGCTAAGGTCATTAAAGCTGGAAGAATACAAATTTGATCTTGAAAGGGCTGAGAAATTTTGGACAGAAATCTCTTTCTACAGGCTTGACATTATTTTACTATTCTTAATCTATGACACATCACATAAAATAAGATAGGATATATATATATATATATATACGTATATTCATTAAATGAATCGAAGTTCGTCCAGGTGCGGCCGAGACGAATAGTTGACTACACCCGCAAGGCGGTCCGGGATATTTTATTATATAGCCAATATGCGACCTTAACTTAGCCAAATGTGATGTCACTGCGTACAAGTCACGTGGTGTAGACGCGCAGAACATACATACATTCCCGGTTGGTTATTTCACTTTTAGTCATCGTCGTGCATATCAAGAAGAGCCTTATGAAAAGTCAAAAGGGAAAGATATTTAAGGATTTATATTTATCAGCCTTAAACTTAAAAAAATAAAAATAATTGCACATTCAGACCTTACATTTGTTGGTATTGTACTTAAAAAAGCTAACGAAAATATCTTAACCTAAAAAAATCTCTCTAACCTTATCTTTGTACGACTGCTTTATGAGTTATAATACCCATATTTAGTATCAAATTTGCACATCGTTACAGACAGTCTAAAGTCTGCACAATGGAAGGGAAAATACTGTTTGTATTAAAAAAATAAATAATTAAAGTAATCCCGGGCCACATATTACTTCAAAATTCCAGGGCTTCACCTCGAACAGCGACAAAAATTTCCGAAACCGTCATTAAATCGGATTATGGGCCGCACATCGGCAATCCCGAATAAATCATTATATTTTTATCCTCAGATTCCATTATCTTCTTCACTTCCTGGTTTAGGCAAGAGTTGCCTGTTCCGTTATATGCATCTGAATTTTTGGTACTTACAAAAAAAGATATCACACACATTCAAGCCACTGAAATGAAATTTATAAGATCAGTAAAAGGATGTACACGCATGGATAGATTACACAACGAATCAATAAGAAATGAACTGGAGATATTTTCAATAGTTAGTAAACTAGAAGAGCAGAAGTACCAATGGAAGGAACATTTAGACTGAATGGACAATACAATATAACCCAAAAAGATCAATACCTACAAACCACATGGAAAAAATATATTTGATACGGCCAAGGAAACGATGAACTTGAGACCGGAACAGGTCACATTGACCTAATCCTGGAAAGGAAGAAGAAGAAGAAGAAGAAGATTTAAAGAATGTCACGATCACACACTAATTATTTTTCTTTCACTTGATGATAAACAAATGGCTCTGTTTTGTATGAAACGCACAATTAATCTCCAGATAAAAGTACTTGTTTGTGCATTTTGATATGTTTTTTTTTATTTACAGGAAAAAATTCCATACAAGTGTTTATTCCGATCACTTTCACAACGAACAGTTATATTGTTAATTAATCATGTACATTAATACTCACCTCATTAATGCTGATTACATTCAAAATATTACAAAGGATTTTTTATAGTTTAAGAACATAATGCATATTGTTGGTTTAAGCCTTTCCAGGGTTTTTTTTTTAATTTAACAATTTATAATATGAATATGGTTTCAAAAAGTATTTTTCTATGTTAGAGGAATAATAAAAGTCGAAAGAAATATTTTAGTATAGTGGACATTTATTAATCCATCGTTGAATAACTTAAGATGTTCGTCAGCAAACGACGGTAGGTAGGTGAACTCCTACAGCTGGAAATATAATCAGAGACTATTTAACTCATGCCCCAAATGGGAGTCAATGACCAATCACATTTCAATGAATTTTGATTTACAGCCAATCACAGTCGTTTTACATCTCGATTTTATCATTTTAATGTTATCACATTAAAATCAAGCTCCTCCTTTTTAACATTATGAATAGTTCAGAGCATTATTTTGCAGTGACTAACTCTATGAGAAATACGTTGAATATAACAATTTATATATTTAGATGTAGGAATCCCATAATGCAAGTGGCTCCCAGATTGTGTATATAGTGCACGAATGTAACCAGATTCTGCTTGCGGGATATAATACGAGGGCGGATCGGAAAGTAACGCACAATAATTTTTTTCTGCCTTGGTATTGCAGCTAGAATGTTGAAATTTCACAGAGATATAGTTTGAAGTTTTCACTACAGATGGTATTTTTTTCTCAGGTGCACCTCTTGCGAGAGAAGCTTGAACTATGCAACAAAGATGGCGCGCATGCTACAGTCGTCCACCTGTGAGGAACAGAGAAGTGTTGTTCGATTTTTGTGGGCCAAAGGGCATAAACCCAGTGCAATTCACAGGGACATGCGTGGCGTGAATGGGGATGATTGTATGGACCGTAGCAATGTCTCCAGGTGGTGCACATTCTTCCAAGAGGGACGCGTGAACCTTAGTGATTCGCCACGCTCCGGCCGGCCGACAACAGCAGCAATCCCGCAGAATGTCAGAGGCATTGAGGCGGCAATTCTGAACGACCGGCGTGTGCAACTGCGAGCCTTATCGCAGAAGTTCAACATTTCCTATGGTGCGGTGTACGGTATTGTTCATGAAAATTTGAAATTCCGTAAAGGTAGTGCTCGCTGGGTGCCTAAGAACCTGACAGACGACCACAAGGGCCAGCGAATGATGGCAAGCTTGGACCACTTAACGCGGTACACCGCACAAGGACATGACTTTCTGGAAGGAATCGTCACAGGTGATGAGTCGTGGGCGTACCACTACACGCCCGAAACAAAGCAGGCATCAATGGAGTGGAAACATGCTGGTTCCCCAGTAAAGAAAAAATTCAAAGTGACTCAATCTGCCAGGAAAGTGCTTGTGACAGTGTTCTGGGATATGCATGGTGTTTTAATGGTGGACTTTGCTGAACACGGGACCACTGTGAATGCTGCGGCCTACATTAAAACTTTGGTGAAGTTGCGTCGTGCCATTCGTGACAAACGCCACAACATTAACGTTAAACTTCTTCATGACAATGCTCGCCCCCATGTTGCTGCTGTCGTTCGTCAGAAAATCGCCGAATTTGGTTGGGAGGTGCTCCAGCATCCACCATACAGTCCGGATCTTGCACCATCGGACTTTCATCTGTTTGGTCCCATGAAGAAATTCCTGGCCGGCAAACGCTTTGAGACAGATGTGGAAGTGAAATCAGCAGTGCGCAGATGGCTACACTCCAACCAAACGGACTTCTACGAACAGGGCATATTGAAACTGGTAACACGATGGGATAAATGTGTTGAGAAAGTTGGTGACTATGTCGAAAAGTAGGTAAAAGATGTAAGTTCATTTGTGATTTTTTCCTTTTTTTTTACTATTAAACTTTTTAAAAAAAATTATTGTGCGTTACTTTCTGATCCGCCCTCGTATAAAACATTTGTTTCAATTGATTATACCACAAAAAAAAGAAACCACTGTTTGTACTTTCTTAAACGTATTATTTACGTTCCAGGAAAATATAATTGACATATTTACATCAAGGACATAAGAAATTAATTAATTACCTATAATGTTCGTTATAAACAGTTTGAAGTGTTTCATTTTTTCTCCACTAGGGTGCATTCTTACAATATTGCGATCCTTTGGCAATAAATAATATGATCTGGTTGCAATGATGAACAAATGCAACATAATAAACGTTTCTCATTTGTTTTCAAACATCGTCGTTTACATTAAATATGTAAATATTTTAAAATAACTTCATTTAAATAATGATTTGTGAGTAAACAGCTTAATTTTATTCGTTAAATAGTCCTAATAAATGCCACTCTTGATTTCCAAATTCGCTAGATAAATTCACTCGTCACTTCGTGACATCGTGAATTTATCAATAATTTGGAAATCACTCGTGACATTATTTATGATAAGATATCACTTCACAGAGGCGGTCTTAAATTCAAAGAATTCCTACATCAGCTATGAAGCCACGAGTAATATCTACGGAAAGAAGTGAGTCTTTACACTTGGAATTTTTTCAAGGGATATATTTTCAGTGAAATTCGAAGTAATTCGAATATCAATACTGTGTATAACATTTATTTGTAAATAAAATTTATTCTTATTTATTCTTATTCTTATTTAATTGAAGTTCTTCTCGTGAAACAATTTTCTCACTAATCCTATCTAGTAGACAGCGAAAATGAGCGATTAAAATTGATATGTTAACGCTCTAGCGGCCGTAATTTAATTTTATCGAAACTAAACTTGACACGTAGTAATCAATTTTAAAAAGTAAGGTCGAGTACGTTAACCACAAAAATCGGACAATCGGTGTAGGAGTTCACCTGAAACAGAAACTTAAAAAACGAAAACTAAACCGAAGAAGGTATTTCTTCAAGAAAGACTGAAATTTGTACATTAAAAATTTATCTAGAGAATTTGGAAATCAAGAGTGGCATTTGTTAGGGATATTTAACGAATAAAATTAAGCTGTTTACTCACATATCATTGTTTAACTATAGTTATTTTAAAATATTTATAAATTTAATATAAACGGCGATGTTTGAAAATAAATCAGAAATGTGAGGTTATGTTCATTCACTGATGCTTGATCATATTATTTATTGCCAAGTGGAGAAATAATGAAACACATCAAACTATATATCATAATCAACATTACGGGTTATTCATTTATTTTTTAGTAAACAACTCAATAAAATCAAGGAATCTTTTCATTATTTGCTATATTCAATGTATTTGTTGGAGAAAAATAATGCTTTGACCTGTTCAGAACATTAAAAAGGAGGAGCTTTCTTTATCACAAAAGCAGGAGCTGATAAAGAGAAATCAATAAAGAGCGAAGTGAAACACGACTGTCATTGGTTGTAAAACAACATTCATTGAAACGTGATTGGTCATTGACTAGCATTTGTGGCATGAGTTAAATAGTCACAGTAATGTATTCCTTTATAATTCTCACGTATATATTCCTTTCCCTTCTTGTGTATAACTGATAAATATAAGCCCTATCTTACAATTGTTTGCGATATCTTCTGCATTTATACATCTTTCACAAAATATTATTATATTAATTAATATAAATTGATTGTAGCCGATTTAATAAGTTCCGCTGGAATTCCTTCAACTCCACATGCCTTGTTATTTTTTAAAGATCTAACAACAATTCTCATAATTTCAGAGTCTATAATATGTTGTCTTCTACATTCCTTTTTTATAATTGTTCTGTCTTGTTTACCAAAAAATTCTGCCTATGTTCAGTTAAAAGTTTCTTGAATTAAGCTTCTCAACTTCCAAATGAAAGATAATATAAAATATTTTTCATGGTTAGTTTTCTTCAAGTTAGTGATTATTTTCCATACTTCATTATTTCTTGCACCTCCAAGATACATTTTCACAGGAAAACATACCTTCTGCTAGGTCTCATTTCTTCTTTCTGTAACTTTTCTCCTAATTGTTGCTTGTGTTTCTTTGTATTTTATTTATCTCCTAAATTGTCTGAATTCAACCATTTTTAGTACCCGTATAGTTCATTTTCAATTTGTATTTGTTGTTTTATTTCTTCGCTACAGTGATATAATATATGTTTAATGTTCTCCTAATGCTTCTTAGACTGCTGCTACGTTTAATGTGTTGATATAGATAATCTGACGTATCCTGTGCTTTTTCATCTAATCTTCTTTTTTGTAAATATACTGTACTGCTACCATCTCAATTAGTAAAATTATATGTTGGTTCCTCAGTGTGTATATTATCTTCATTAGTTTCACCTAAACCAGAAAATTATCTTGGAATTACATTACTTAATAGTTCTCTAAAGTATTCACAAAAATATTAAACAATAATTTAAATACATTAATCCGTATTAATGAACAACAACAAGAATTTCGGAAAAATAGATCCACATTAGATGCAGTTTACATAGTTACACAAATTGTGGAAAATTCATGGGAATTCAATAAACCAGTATTCTTATGTTGTATAGATATGAATAAAACATTTGATAGAGTACAGCTTGAAGATGTTGTACATATCTTGAGAGAGAGTGAAATTCCTAATGAACTGAAAGGAGCAACAATATCAATTACACACTGCAAAATAGTAATCAAAATGAAAGAACAGCAAACTGAAGAAATAACGCTCACAAAGGGCATCAGGCAAGGTGACTCTTTAAGTCCACTCTTATTTAATATATAATGGATAAAATTATTGAAAACATACCATTGCGTTCGAGTTATAAAATAGGAAACACTAGATTTCACTTAATATGTTACGCAGATGATGTTCTCCTTTAAAAATCTGAACATAATTTACAGAGATCTTTAAATCTATTTAATATAAATGCCAGAAAATACAATATGGAAATTAACACGAATAAGACAAAATGCTTAACAATATCAAAAGAACCAGTAAGATTCAAATTAGAAGTGGAAATAAAAATTATAGAACAAGTATCAGAATTTAATTATTTAGGTGTATTAATAACAAACACTAAAAATTTAATAAAAGAAGTAAAGAAACAAGCTGATAAAGCAGCACAAATATCAGGATATTTGAAATATTTAATTTGTCCCAACAAACATAACTTATGTCAATAGAAAACAAAACCCGCATATACAAAACGATAGTTCGACCAGTTACCTTATATGGAGCAGAAACTAGGGCTGATACAACAAAAACTAAACAAATAATAATCACATGTGAAATGAAATCTTAAGAAATATTCAGGGGAAAACATTATTTGATAAAATACACAACACAGAAATTATGGACAAATGTCATATTCAAGACATAACCAAATTTATTATAGATAGACAAAAATATTGGAAGGGTCATTTTATTATTTTTTTTCTATTTATGCTCTATGTCCCTAACTACTATCTAATCTTTATTGAATAAATAAACATAATACATACAGATTTCGGGTATGTGAAGTGTAGATGTTACAAGTAAAAAGTATTGTGTGTTTGTTTGTGTTTGTGAAGGGTCATATAGAAAGAATGGAAGAAAATCGACTTGCAATAAGAGTTAAAGAAGATAGACCAATGGACGGGAGAAGAACAAGAGGAAGACCAGCCAAGAGATGGATAGACATTGAATGCACATCCAATAATCTTCCTCCGAGGAGTGATTTTGGAAATAAACAGGATGAAAATCCTACAAATTATGTTAAGAAGAAGAAGAAGAAGTTTCAACTTGTACATTATCCGTTCCCTTTATTAATATTTCCATTTGCAAATGGTAACAACATTTTTGAATTTACTATATAATGATCGCTTCTACATTTTTTTCTCTATAAAATTCTTACATCTTGAAATTTTAATAAAGAATTTTGTTTGCTGATTATATAATCTATAATAGATATACTTGTTTTTTGGGTTCTTGTTTATTTATGAATTCCCTTATGTTGAAATAAACAATTTAACAATTTCAGAGAGTTTTGCTCACAGAAACAATTAACCTTTCTCCATTATCTGTTATACGTTCTTCACAAAATTAATCCACAACTAGACTCTTAGCATTTCTTCCAGTCCTAACATGAAATTATTATTATTATTATTATTATTATTATTATTATTATTATTATTATTATTGAATCTGGTAGAATTAAGACCATAAGATAAGGATTTCTCTTCCATTCCATCAGTGAAAAATTTACAAGAAATTATATATGAAAAATAAATTATAAACATAAAAATTAATAAATTAATATTATTAAGGAAAGAAAGATCATAAACTATGAATTAAACAGCTGAGAGAGCAATACAGAAGAAAATAGATTTAAATTGATTTTAAAAGAAACCACCGTGAAGTCGGTAGCTGATAATGTTTTGTGGAAATGTGTTCCAGAGACTAGCTGTGAATGCATGTGTAGGAATTAGAATAGTGGGAAGTTATGTGACACAACCTGCTTGGTATAACTAAATACTGTAGGACCCAGATTTATAAAAATAATGAGAGAAGTTAATGAAAAACCTTTAAAATAAATAAATTGATGGACAACATAACATTCGAAAGTATCACATCAGAATTCTACAACAAGAGAGTTTACATGAACATATTTAGAAAATGTGCTGCATATGAAAGCAGAACTAGGTTTTTCGAAATCAGAACATAAATAAAGGTAAGTGTGCTTTATTTTTAAGCCGATACGCAAAATAATTAACAAGGAATGTCACATTGAATTAATACTTTTTTTTTAATATGCACCGGATGTGGGTGTGCTCGTGCTACAATAAATAACCTGTTGTTTGCTGGCTTATGATTTCTTCTGTGATGTAAGGATAACCAAGTCCAACATTCCGAAATTCCAAGTTCGATTTCCGGATACGTTACTGAAATGTTTCTTTGTGTGTAGATCCACTCAGCCTCGGCTTAAAAAATTGTTTGACTCTCTGTATAGTCTTCTCTTTATTGTATGCCGTGGAGTTTTGCTTTCTTATCCATTATTACTTATCAGAATTTTAAGTTATGTTTATAAAATATGTAGATTTTTAATTACGTCAAACTCTATTTCATAAAATAATGTATATATGTTTTATCACATTATAAATTAAATGTATTAACTGATCGTGAAGTCAATGCGGGTCGTGAATCCGGCGACTCTTATGAACCTGATGCCGTCTGGATAGACGCGTGCGCGCGAGTACCCTGACTAGGAGTCCAGATTCGAATGCTGCCGGTTAAAGAGGGGTATTGGAGGTGGGCCATATTGTGATTTTTCGAGTTTTCTCAGTGTGCTCCCTTTTCCCGAAATTCTTGCCATCAACACTCTCCATTCTCCTTTCTCTCCCTTTCAAAGCTCATATTACTCTTCTCCTGTTGTGGAAAAAAATAGTTTGTTAGACAATCCACACAAGTTGAAAATATGTTGTTGCGGAGGGGGGGGGGGTTACATCAAGGCTGTGCTCATGACTTGAGTCTGAACAATAAAAAAGAGCAGAAGAAGCCAACGGGAGGGTTGAGTCACTCCTCGCGGACATGGGTCCAAAACAAAAATTGCGGTATGGATCATGGAAGTAAAACCTGGTGTGTCAAACATGGAAGACGACCTACAAATTATATCGTAGAGTAGACTTTCATTCCATTAATCTCCGTAATACTGGGATAGCGCAATAAATATTTCAGGTCGCGGTGCTCAGGACAGTCTGACCTCCCAGTCTACAACCTAAAGGTAAGGAAGTTCTGTGGTTAGCCCTAACGATGACTGACCTTATTCCCAGGAATTTCCATTTTATACAATGCTGCGTGCTTTCCAGGATTACCTGGGCACGAATGAACGAAGAATAGATTCTACAATGTTTTATCTAAACCCAGGACGAGTTGTACATATATGAATAGGTCTATAGAAAAATCTTGTATTCAGATGTACGAGATATTATATTTAATGTGTATGATTTCACAAACGTCAGAACACATACACGATAACATAATTCTATTCCTTTTCGTTTTTTCATTATTTACTTATCTTCACATTAATTCAAATATTTAAAAAAAAGTCAATAAGTTGTTGTGTGGAGCGTTGCTCTGCTACGCATAGTGTATCGTCTCTATCCATCACTTTGCTCTTATTTTTGGGTACAGTAACGAACTTAAGGTATAGCGAAGTTGGAGATGAATGAGAAGAAACTCAATATGGTCTTTGTTTTCGATCTTTAATTAGCCTATAATATATAATAAATAGTTCTGATAAGTTGAATAGCCTGATAGTGCATTTGATGTCTGCAGGGCGGGGGGAGGAGGATATGAGCGCGCGCGTGTGTATGTGTGTGGTAGTGTGTGTAGGTACATATGCGTGTTTTTTTTAAATTTGTTTTCTAGCAATTTTTTTTATTATTAATGTACAGAATGAGACCTTTTTATTTATTTATTTACACAAATGGTCCTTTCATGGATGAGTATAGATGTGTAATATTGTG
Source organism: Diploptera punctata (assembly GCA_030220185.1). Classification (NCBI taxonomy): domain Eukaryota; kingdom Metazoa; phylum Arthropoda; class Insecta; order Blattodea; family Blaberidae; genus Diploptera; species Diploptera punctata. The sequence goes on along the minus strand of JASPKZ010007186.1, from coordinate 221,836 downwards.
ATATAATGTAGGTATAGATTTTATCTATACATGTATTCATTGTTTTGATACAGGTGTATAGCCATGTAGGTATTTGTTTATATTATGATTATTTTGTCTTTTTTTAATTCATGGAAAAATAATGCACCTACGGCCAAGCAGGCTCGTGCGCGATGTAAATCCACATGTATTTTCTTTCTTTTGAAAAAAGACAATAAATTCAATTATCATATCAAATCACTTTGCTCTTCAACACCGTAGTGAAGTTCACATTTATTACAGGAGCCGCCTTTCATATACCTTTTTGCGTGATAATGCGTTTTGTCATACTTACAGCAATGACGACCATGATTGAAAGTTCAACTTCCTACATTTCGGGGTTGCCAACCTAAATAACTGTACTGTAATATTACATATTACAAACACGAACGTGGGAAGTAAAACCACTGCCCTCTATGTATACTACATACAATGTATATACAAAAAATATCCAAAAGGAAGTGTTAATATACATTATACGAAACAAATCACTGCATTTTTAACGAACTGAACTTTATTTGAAACAATATAAAACAATAAATACGTTCTTGCGGCCATGTCATCACTATTTTTTGTCTCACAACCAATAAACTAATAACTAATAAACATTGCCCACACTGTTAAAGTTAGTCATTTGTTTATAATGAACGCAAATATTTGCAAGAAATATGTTGTTATTTTACTATTATTTATTATTTTGATAACGCCATCTCGCAAAAAAAATTTACAACACACGTTTGTAAGTATTATTACAGAATCTTGGAAATTAAAAACCTCGCTATCGCTCGGTTTTTAAACATTTTACTCCATTCTGTAAAAACCACTTTCCAAAGGTGCATCGTAATATACTATTTAATCCGTACGCCTTTAGTTAGATAGATTGGTGTATCCGGATCTATATGCGTCTCGCCTAGTCCATTAAATGTTTGTAACGAGTGTATGTTCTACAAAAGGAATGTAAAGTAATAAAGAAAAAATTGATAATGCTTAGCATGATAGAGCATTAATTAGCTACTTACAAACCACGTAATTGCTTGAGCATGACTAGAATGAGAGAATTTTCAAGTCACGGGAAGTTTTACGCATCGCTGCATTTGTATTGGTGAGGAATCCTTTAGAATGCAAAGTAACACATGAAAATTGGAGCGGTTCATAATTGGATTTAAGAGCGACATACGTCACCAAATCAGGGTCATATAAGAATAGAAACGTGTCGTCACAAACCACGTGGGGTTCCGATTTCACACCGAACCATCACGTTTGCATAATACCCAGCTGCCGGCCACACCCCCATCCATGTTTAAAATTAAATCCTGAAACATCACACAATCAGCTCGACTTGAGTCGCAAAGAATTCAGATTCCAACTCTTATCATTTATTTGTTACCAAGTGAGTTGATTCTGGCAGTACCATTTAGGACTTGTATTTGGGAGATCCCGGTTAAAATCCCGTTTCCGATATATCTGACAGTTATTTTTCTAATTTTCTTCACTCATCAAGGCAATTGCAACGTTAAATGTTGTTTCCAGGACTCACTTCTTATATTATATTAATATAAATTTGCTCCATCTAGACTTGCATATGTATTAGCACGGGAAACTTTCCTCGTGGAAGATCTATGCACAAAATTCCTGTTACCAGCTACTAAACAGGAAACTGCATTGAAGAAAATAATACAAAACAAGACAAAAGAAATACCAGACGATTTTTACGCAGCAGATGAAATGATCAATCGAGACTGGACTGGACTAAACAACAAGATACGCAGTGCAATAATAAGACTGTCAGTGCATGGATATCACCAGAAACTCTGCAAAAATTCAAACTATCATGATCCGTCAAGTTACTGCGTGTGTAAGCTCTGTGATAAACCGCGTGGAAGATATAATTTCAGTGTCCGTTTAAAGAGAACACAATCGTTGCTGGTATACAGCAGAGACATAAACTAATGTACTTTTGTGCGCGCTTTTCCTATTATTATTATTAATATAAATCTTTATTTAGGTAATAATATATCACAGTTCCATAATCAAAAAGATGTGGAAACAAATTTAGAAAAATATAACAGACTAAATGGTGTAATTAGGAGAAATTTTGGAAAACAAATGAGGAAAGAAATCCAATTGAGATTTCATAATGCCATAGACAAACCTGCTCTACTATACGGAAGTGAATGCTGAACAGTTCGAGCTAAAGATAAATCCCGCATTAATAGTTCACAAATGAGATTCCTCCGATCACTAACAGGAGTAACTTTAAGGGATAGAATGAAGAGTATGAGATAAGAATGCAGTGGAATAGTAGGGAAATGATGGAAAATATAAAAAATTATCAGATTAAATGGTTCCAACACGTCCAGAGAATGTCAAATTCCCGTTTACCAAAGATGATTTACCACCTCAGCCCTAAAGGCAAAAGAGACCTCGGAAGACCCTTCAACCGATGGAAAGATCAGTTTTTGTAGTCGCAGAACGGGCATCATCACCCAATACTGCATACGGAAGAAGAAGAAGAAGAATATACATCTTTTATCCATTAACTTAAACAAGTGGACACTCACAGGGCTACGTATGTAGACGTCTCACACAACCTACTTAAAAAACGGTTTCTCGATGCGATATGATTTTACATGTAAACACATCTATAAATAAGCATAAAATATAAATTCTGTATTACTATATCCATTATATGATGAAAGATGAATCTAAAATGAATAAATGTTACAGTAAACTTATAATTTTGAAATTCGTTCCTGATATATCAGTCGTCCTAAACTAAAATTTAATTTTAAAAGCTTCGTCAAACATTATACAATGTGTTCCATCACCAGGATGTGAAATGGTACCAAATATTACTAAATAAATATTACAGACTGTGTGATATAACGGTTACATTGTCTCCCTGGCATTCCAAGGTTCCGAGTTTGATACATGGCTCTCATACATTTTTTTCACTTAGGTGTAAGATTTAGAAATGGTGTTCACTCAGTCACATGATACCACTTAATATGAGAACTGAAACTAAAACTGAGGGACTGCATTAGTCGAAATAAATGAGCTCTGCACTGTTTTATGATATTTAATAACACTGAATAACTACTTAAATAGGCTCTGATTCTCTGGAGCTATTTTGCCATGCATTGTTTATTTAATTTTATGACATATAATGGTCAGACGGCAAGACTGTGGCTGGACGGTTAGGATTTTATTCCATATAGTGGATAGGTACGAAGTATTCTTAATCTGTTCGTGCCCAGACAACCCTGGAATGCACTCAGTATTATATAAAATGAAAATTCCTGGGAATAATGTAGGTTAACTTTAAGGCTAGCTACCGAAGATCCTTACATTTAGGTTGCCAGTTAGTTAGTTGTTTATTCAGGAGATCGGACTGCCCTAACCATCGCGACTTGAAATATCTATTGCCCTATCCCAGTATTATGGAGATGAATGGAATGAAACTGTACTCAATGGTGTTATGTAAGTTACAGATCGTCTTCTAGGACCGTTACATCATTTTCAGTAGTATGAAATGAATGAATGAAACATTAGTTGACATGAAGGGGAGAGAAGGGGGAATGAAGAGTGTCGGTAAGAAGAATTTCGGTAAGCGGTAGAACCCCGAGATAACTGAAAAAATCAGTATATAACCTACCTCCAATACCTCTCTACAAACCCCAGGATTCGAATCTGGACTACTAGACGGGGTACTCGCGCGCACGCATCTATCCAGACGGCATCAGGTTGGTAAGAGTCGCCGGATTCACGACCCCCATTGACTTCACGATGAGTTAATACAATTAATTTATAATATGATAAAACATATATATATATATATATATATATATATATATATATATAGGCCTATATATATACAGTATTTAATGAAAGAGAGTTTGACGTAATTAAAAATCTACATATTATATAAATATAACTTAAAATTATGAAAAATAATAATGGATAAGTAAACAAAAATCCACAGCATACAACAAAGAGAAGACTATACAGGGAGTCACACGGTTAGCGTTATGCAATTCCTCGGATTTAATCACAATTTTTAAGCTACTCGCGAGGCTATGTGGATCTGTTCTACAGGCCTACCCTGTACACAAAGAAAAATATCTGTAACGTAACCGGAAATCGAACCCGGAATCCCGGAATGTTATACAGGTTATCCTTATACTACAGAAGAAATCATAAACCAGGAAACATCAGGTTATTTATTGTAGCACGAGCACACCCACATCGGATGCATATGTTTTTTCTATCAGCTCAATGTGACATTCACTTGTTAATTTCATAGCGTATCGGCTTAAATAGTATATTACGATGCAAGGTTGGGAAGTGGTTTTTACAGAATCCAGCAAAATATTTAAAAACTGAGCGACAGCGAGGTTTCTAATTTCCAAGACTCTGTAAAACACTTCACAAACATGCGTTGTGTACATTATTTTTTCGCGATGGTGTTTTCAAAATAATAAATACAGTAATAGTTAATAACAACAACTTTGTTGGAAATATTTGCGTTCATTATAAACAATTGACTAACGTTAACAGTGTGGGCATTGTTTAATCAGTTGAAACAACAGGAGGCCGTGAGACGAATTAGTGATAAAATACCAGAAGGCCATGAGACCAATTATTGATAAAATGGCGGCACGTACGTATTTATTGTTTTATATTGTTTCAAATAAAGTTCAGTTCATTTAAAATGCAGTGATTTGTTTCGTATAATATATATTAATAGAATAGAATAAATTTATTTAGCCTGGTGGAGTTAAGGCCATGTGGCCTTCTCTTCCACTCACCAGGACAAACATATGTTACATATGAATACAAAAAAATTACAATAATAGTCATATTAAACAGGACAAACATATGTTACATATGAATACAAAAAAATTACAATAATAGTCATACTGAACAATTAATTATCTGTCAAATTGAATAATAATGAAAATAATGTCTAATAATACAATGCAACTAAATACAATTAAAATTAAATTAATGATACAATGAATACAAGAAGGAATAACAGCTTGAATCTACTATACATAAAAAGAAAAGAAAAAAATACAAAGAAAGTAATAAACTACAATGAATTAATCTATGCTTTTTATACAAGGCATCAGGTAAATATATTAACAATTCCTAAGTCTATTTTTATTAAATAATGCAAAGACACATTATTAATTCTTAAAAAGTAATATTAGTGAGTTGTTTCTGTTAGTAATTTTATTTTCAATTTGTTTCTGAAAGATGGTAAAGTTAGGCAGTCTCTGACATAGGGTGGAAGTGAATTCCATGTTAACACTTACCTTTTGGATATTTTTTGTATATACATTGTATATAGCATACATAGAGGGCAATGGTTTTACTCCCCACAAGCGTGTTTGTAGTATGTGATATTACAGTATTGTTATTTTATTACAGTATAGTTATATAGGTTGGCAACCCCGAAATGTAGGAAGTTGAACTTTCAATTATGGTCGCCATTGCTGGAAGTACGACAAAACGCACTATCGCGCAAAAACATTAATTATTTCATATTCTGCTCTAATAAACATCGCATATTCTAAATATGTCCACATAAACTCTGATACTGAAAGACTTCTGACGTGATATTTTTCGAATATTGTATTTATTGTCCCTCAATTTATTTATTTTAAAGTTTTTTCATACACTCCTCTCGTTATTTTTATAGATGCTTTAACACCTAAGGTTATACCCGTCCTCAAACATTTAGTTAATAGAAGCAGGTTGTGTATTCTCACTTGTTTCTTATGTAAGTTCATTGATTTGAAAATTATATTATTAAATATTATAAATATTCATTTATACGTATTTAATGTTTATATTTGTTATTTTTTTACGAGTATATATAATATTTTCTAAATTTTTCACTGCTGGACTGGAAGAGAAATTCTTATGGTCTTAATTCTGTCAATTTAATTAACAATAATAATAATAATAATAATAATAATTATTATTATTATTATTATTATTATTAATTGTATGGATTGAATATTAACTTTAAGAAAAGTGAAGAATGAAGATGGATGATAATGAAATGCTGGAGTTTGAGTAAGAAGAGATTCACAGTTTTAATAAATTTAAAATATTTGAGATCCATTACAGGTAGAAAAATAATTGGTATGCTGGAGCAAAAATATTATAAATAACACAAAAAATAATACATTATAATTTATTAATTTAAAGTGTAATATTACATGGAACTGAAACTTGGATATTAGACATGCTATAGGCAAGTAAATTATCGGCTGTAGAAATGGACTATTGGTGTGGGTAGTAATAAAAACAAGAATGGATAAAATTAGAAACAAAAGTATTAGAGAGATGATGAAATTGGATAAGAATATTATTAGAATAATTGAAGAACGAAAATAGAATGATTTGGACACGACAAAAAATACGAGAAGACCTAATTCCGGAAATGATTTTGGAACGGAATGTTGAAGACAGAAGGAAAAGAGAAAAGTCACAGGAACAGTGGATGGATGCAAGGGATCAGAATCATTATGAATAAAATGGAACTGAAGGAGGAAGATGAACAAATTAGGAATTTTTGGGAAAATAAAATTACTTTAGGTCGAAGGAAAAACTATTCTATTGAAGGAAAAATCCCTAAATAATAGATTTAGATTTATTTATTTATTTAGGTTTATTTATTTAGCCATGTGGCCTTTTCTTCCACTCTCCGGGACAAACATATATTACATCAGAATATAACAATCTCAATTAAATCTAATATAAAATACTAAATAAAATTTGATCAAAGAAAATCTATTATATTACGATCCATAATACAACCAGTTAATGTTAGTTAAAATTAAGACTAAAACTAATAATAAAATAATAATAATAATAATAATAATACTAATAATAATAATAATAATAATAATAATAATAATGTTTTATTTATTCTGGCAGAGTTAAGGACATAAGGCCTTCTCTTCCACTCAACCAGCACAAATACAAATAAATATTTGACAAATATAGATATACACTATACTAATTATAAACAGTTAAAGATACATTAAATGTAGCAATGTAAATTTCATGTACAAACAACATTTTATACGATAATAACAATAATAATACTTACGATAATAATAATAATAATATAATAATGATGATAATAATAATAATAATAATAATAATAATAATAATAATAATAATAATAATAATAATAATAATATGAATATGATAAATTATACGAGAAACACCAATTAATATATATACCTTACACTGGGTAATGATGAAGTCGAGGTTAGAGCAAATATAAATTTAGATTTCTTTTAAAAGTTGCCAATGTCCGGCAGCCCCTTATTTCTTGTGGTAGGGAATTCCAGTTGCGAGAAGTGAAGATAGTATATGACATGGAGTGATGTGATGTCCTATGTTGCGGTATATTAAGCAAGAGACTATGTTGTGATCTTGTGTTTAAGTTATGGTTTGAGGATAGATACTGGAAACGAGATGATAAATAATTGGGAATCGAGGTATGTAGGATCTTAAATAAGAGAATTAGACAATGCGATTTTCTTCTCTCTTTTAGATGTAGCCAAGACAATTCGTGGAAAAATGGAGAAATGTGATCGTATTTTCGAACATTAAATATGAATCTGATACACATATTATGGACACGCTGCAGTTTGTCCGACAATCCGTCACTTATGTCAGTTAGTAGAACGTCACAGTAGTCAAAATGCGGCATCACTAAGGTTTGAATTAAAATTCTTTTAAGAGCTGTAGGAAGAACATTTTTGAGACGCTTTAGGGAATGCATTATGGAGAAGATCTTTTTAGATGTTTGTTTTACTTGGACATGCCAATTTAAATTTGAATCTAAGTAAAGTCCCAAGTTTTTAACGACGTCGGTATAAGGAATTTGTTCGTTATCTAATATGACAGCCGGCATATTGCCATTGTTTATGGAGTTTAATAGTCTTGGATGTCCGATAATTATTGCTTGCGTTTTGTTTACATTTAGTTTTAGCCCATATTGTCTGGACCATAAAGATATATGTCTGAGGTCAGTGTTTACTTTGTCAATATATTCATTAATTTCGTCAGGCCTAAAGTGTGTGTAAATCTGTAAGTCGTCGGCATAAAGATGATGCTTGCAGTTTTGTAGTTTCTTGGTCACATCATTAATATAAATTGAGAAGAGAAGAGGAGCGAGGACGCCGCCTTGAGGTACCCCTTTCCTCACCAAGCGCCAGGAAGAAATGCGATTATTAACAGAAACTGATTGCTGACGATTAGTGAGGTAAGATCTAAACCAATCAAGGCAGTTTTCCGACAGATGTACTGTCTTTAGTCTCGCTAGCGTTAAGTCTATATCTACTGTGTCAACGGCTTTGTTGTAGTCGAGTAGGACTATTGCGGTGAGTTTGCTTTTGTCTATTGAGTCTCTTATGTCCTCTACAATGTCAAATAGTGCAGTAATTGTATGATGTCCTGTTCTAAAACCAGACTGATGCTCATCAAGTAAGTCGTGTGTGGTGAGGTAGTCTGTTAACTGTGAGTGTATTATGTGTTCCAGTGCTTTAGATAAACAGGGAAGAATACTAATTGGTCTATAATCGTCGAGTGTTGTGGGAGTGTTTTATTTCGGTGTAGGACGAACTAGAGCCATTTTCCAGAGTCAGGGATAGGTCCCGGTCATTATAGAGGCATTAAAAATGTAGGTTATTGTCGGGAGAATAATGTCAATTATTTTTTGCAGGAGAGTTATTGTTATATTGTCTATTCCTTGTGCTTTAGATTTAATGCGTAATAATGCTCTTTTGGCGTCATCAGGTGAGATATAAGAAAAACAGAATTTTTCTCGGGTGGGTTGGGAATATGACACTAGTTCATCTATTCCTGTTGTCTGTTGTTTGTGTTGTGAGTTGTTGTCAGTAGAGAGGCGGGTGAAATGGTCATTCAACTCATCTAGTGGTAAGTCAGCTGTTTCTACCTGTAATTTATTTTGACAGAGGCCTATTGATTTTAAATGTTTCCACATGTCAAATGAGTTGACATAGATTGTGTAATAATAGTATGGGCATATCTTAGTTTTGCATTCCTGACAATCTGATTGACTTTATTCCTCAGATGTTTGTATGTCTGTAAGTCTGTCATTTCTTTATTCCTCCTGTATTTCCTGTATGCTGCATCTCTCTCAGTCATAAGCAAGCGGATATTATCAGACATCCAGGGTGCAGGTGGTCTGTTTATACGTCTAGTCTTGATAGGTGCATGTTTGTCGTACAATTGTAAAATCATGTCATTAAAATTTTCAACTTTCTCGTCTAGAGTCCTAAGTGTCCATATGTTGTTCCAAGGTAGTTTTGCAGCGTCATCAATTAAATTGATAATTATTTATATATTTCAAGTCTCTCTATGATACAAGTGTAGGTCTACGTTTAGGGCAAAGGAGTAAATATTCAATGTATATTAAGTCATGTGCAGAGATGCCTGGAGCTTCTATCTCTCCACTAGTTATACCTTTTTGAGGATATTTTGTTATAATTAAGTCAAGTAGTGTGTCAGATTAGTTAGTATAATGGGTTGGTTCTGAAGGCAGTATTGTCATATTGCAAGACTGGAACATTGTCTGTAGTTGTATAGTGTTATGATAATTTGTGGCTAGTAGGTTAGTGTTGAAGTCTCCTAGTACAATTACATGTTCATAAGATGGTATCAGATTATGGAGAACTGTTTCAACGTCATGCAGGTGACCGACATTTGGGGGCCTATAAACTACTCCTAATAAACATGTCTGCATTTTTGTTCTAATTTCTATAAATAGATATTCGGGTCGAGACGAATATTCACTAGGCGAATGGGATACAATTTTTGGTTGAAGATCGGAACGTATATACATAGCCACACCACCTCCATTTTTCCCAGTTCTGTCATTGCTTATCAAGGTGTAATTTTGCATGTTTACAAGAGAAGAAGGAAGTGTATTTTTCAGCCTTGTTTCGGAAATTAAAGTAGCATGCAGATTTAGTTTTGAAAATATAGTTTGGAATTCTGAGAAGTGGGACAGGAGTGACTGTGCATTACAGTGTGTTATTTAGAGCGTATTGCTGTTAAAAGAGAAACATGATTTTAAAATATCTGATGTGGAAGGGATGTGTTGAGATGGGTCTGGCATGAAAGGGGACAATGGTACTAACAAAGACCGAAAACGGGCTGCAGGTGCATTACTTAAATTTATGGTTGAAATGTTGCTTACCTGAACAGAACTAAAAACAAGAAAACAATGAATATTAAATATCAATTGGTGTTTAGTGTATGAAGTACAAAATTAAATTAAGCTTAGTGTAAATTAGTTTTAAAAAATGAAAAATAGATTATAGACAAAAAAAAATGAAAAAAAATGAACACAGTAAATGAAATATAACGATTATGGCTAGCATTTGGTGGAGACTTAAATAATGTCACCAACTGTAGTGATTCGTCGTTAGGTGTCGCCTTGCTTCACGTGTATCACACCATCTAATGTCCACAGATTCTTCATTTCATATTTTTGTATGCACATTTGAAGCAGGTCAAGCCGTCTCTTAGTCAGGTCTTCCCTGATAGAAATGCCAGATCCCTTTAATTGTTTTTTATTTCTAAATACTTCACTTCGTTTTCTGTAGCTTATAAATTTTACAATAACTGGCCGCACTTTGTTCTCCCCGGTTGGGAATTTACCTATACGGTGACTTCTGTCTATGTCAGCCAGAGAGAGGTCAACGCCAATTTTTTTCGCGACTTTAATTGCTATTATATCAGTGTCCTCTCCCCTCTCTTCTGGCACGCCAAAAATTCGCAAACACTGACGACGCTGGTATTGTTCGAGTTCGTCACTTTTAATGATTAATTTTTGTTCCAGTTCCTCAATTTTTTATCTCGTTCCTGGAGAGAGGCCTCGAGTCTCTGAATTAACTGTATGTTTTTTCTCCAGGGCACTTTTCAATTCTTCCACTACCGCATCCTTCAATAGGGCGACTAACGGCTGCAACATGGCCGGCTCCCGCCATGACTCCTCTAACATACGCTTCACACATTCTTCTAAATCCTGGTCACACGGCTTCATTTTCTTTGGAGCCATTACGCACGATGAAAGCAGAATATCTTAAAATAACTGTTAGTAGATAATACTCTTCACTACTTAAAAAAACACCTTCTAAGTACTTAAAACCTCACAAGCACCAATACAAGCTACTGCACACTATCTGCCATGACACTATACTTATAAAATGTATACAAGCAAGACATTAAATTGGCCCTGTGTAATGTATATAAAAAACAAAGAAAATAATGAGATATAGAAAACTAATTTTACGATTATACAATGTTTAAAACAAAACAAATGAAAATATTTGTTAATCTTAATATTACTTTCATAAATAATTAAATTTATTATTTGTTAAAAGAATACTATCAGTGAGGGGTATAAGTTAGTTTGTTATTAAATAATTATTTAGTTTGTTTTTGAAGGATGTTATAGTTTGTCAGTCTCTGGCATAGGGCGGAAGTGAATTCCATGTTTTGGTAAGTGAGACCGTAAAAGATAATGGATATAACACAGCGTGATGAGGAGTGATATAAAGGACAAACTGCGGTGATGTGATCGAGTGTCAGGAGTATGTGTGTCGGATAGTCTGATGAAGCGGCGTGATAAATAATTAGGCGATGTAGTGTGAAGTATTTTATAGAGAAGGGATAGGGAATCGGCAGTCCTACGATCTCTTATACGACTGCCAAGAAAACTGTTCCAGTGGACTGTGTTTTTGTAACATGGTCGCAAATTTGCGAATACCACAAATAAACTTGGTGCGACAAGAATTATGAACCACGTTGTTGACTAAGTATTTGAGTGAGAATAATAGGTTTAGTCTGTACAACGAGTTATCACACTAATCAAAATGGGGTATTTCAAGTGTTTCTACTAACATTTTCCTAAGAGCGACAAATTCTTACGCGATTTAATGAATGTATTATTGAGAAGACTGTTTTGCATGTATGGTTCATTAATGTATTCCGATTTAAGTTGTTGCTAATAAATACTCCTAGAATGTCTACTATCTCACTATAAAGAATTTTAACTCCATTAAGTGACACATACGAGACTGTCTTTAGGTTTAATTGTAGATAAGAGTCTGTGGTGACCATAGTGAAAAATTGGATTGTTTGTGACTTTCTAGGATTTAATGACAGTCCATATTCGAACTGTCCAAGTCATTTAGTGAGTCACGATCCTCAGTAATTTTGGCAACAGCGTCATTTAGAGAATATTTGTCTGAGTGGATGTTGATTTGCATGTCGTCTGCAAATAAAGTATGTTTGCAATGCTTTAGGGAGTTAGATGTGTCATTTATGTAGATTGAAAAGGCAAAGGTCCAAGCACCGAACCCTGTGAAACTCCAGCTTTACAGAAGGACCAAGAAGAACATAATGTATGATTTCCTCCAACAGATTGTTGGCGCTCATGAAGATAGAAATTGAATCATTGCGTGGCACAATCAGAGAGTAAGAGGTTTTTAAGTTTATGCAACAATAAGTCCAAGTCTACCGTGTCGAATGCTTTACTAAAGTCCAGTAATGTAAGAATGGTAAGTTTTCGATTATTAGCAGCTTCGCGTATGTCTTCGCAAATATTTAGTAGAGCAGTATTTGTGTTGTGTCCTGTCCTGAAGCCTGATTCAAATTGATCTAAAAGGTTGTGTACATTTAGGTAGTCAGTCAATTGTTTGTGGACTAATAGTTCCAGAGTTTTTAAAATGGTAGGTAAGATGCTGCTAATAATAATAATAATAATAATAATAATAATAATAATAATAATAATAATAATAATAATAATAATAATAATAAAAATAATAATAATAATAATAATAATAATAAAAATAATAATAATAATAATAATAAAAATAATAATAATAATAATAACAATAATAATAACAATAACAATAATAATAATAATAATAATAATAGTAATGATAATATTTATATTTATCTTCTTACCATTAAAAGTTGACTAAATGATAAAGCATTACCTATAATAATATATATCCTTGGACGCATTCAGCGGGCAATAAAGCGCTCTAGCGGTTTAGCAAAAATGACTGCCATTTCATCGTCATCAACAATCACGGATTAAGCCCATGTGGCTTGTTCCGGTCTCATAGATTCTCATTCAAAAGTTGGGTCCATCTCTTCTTCGGTCTACCAACATTTCTGCGTCCTTTTGATTTGTATTTAAGTATACTTTGGGAATGCGATCATCTTCCATTCTTTGAACATGTTCTTTCCAGTTTTTTCTAGATTATTTTATTCTATCTAAGAGTTTAAAGATATTTAGTTCGTTTCTAATATCTTCACTTCTTCTCTTATCTAGAAGTTTGCAACCAGCCACACTTCTCAGAAATCTCATTTCAGCTGCTTCTATGATCTTCTCTTCTCTTTTAGTTAAAACCCAAAATTCACTACCATACAATAGTAAGGGGACTGCCACTACTTTATAAAATTTTAGTTTTGTTTCTTTTTTTTGTGCTTTTAAATATCCTTTTGATTGTTCCACATATATAATTAAATATATATATATATTTAAATTTATTAAGTTTGTTAAATAGATCTTCATTTTTAAAATAGGAGATTTCATAACCCAGGTATTTAAAATGGTTCACTTGTTCAATGGGTTTCCCCTCCAGAATTATTTTAGCTCTTACGGTATCTGATCCCTTAAAAGCTAGGATTTTCGTTTTACTTATTGATATTTTGAAATTATATTTCTGTATAATGTTATTTAACTGAAAGAGCGATTTCTGTAGACCATCTTCTGAACTAGATATTAGAACTTGGTCGTCTGCAAAAAGTAAGGTATCTAACATCTTATTTCTTATCTTGAAATGTGAGTCCAAATTTATCTGCCAATTATATATGATATCGTCAATATAAATATTAAAAAGGGAGGATGAAAGTGGATATCCCTGTCTATTTATTGTTGCTGTTATATTGTTTTTATTTTTGCCTCCAGTTTCTATTGTTATTTTATTTTCTACATATAGACTTTTTATTGCAGTTATTACGTGCTGAGGTACTCCTTTCTCTTTCATTATATTCCACAATTTATTTCTGTTAACTTTGTCAAATGCCTTTTCAAGATCTATGAATGCCATAAAAGTTGGTAGATTATATTCTCCATTTTTTCTCAATTATTTGATTGATAGTGAAAATGCAATCTGAACAGGATCTGCCTTTCCTGAATCCATTCTGGGCTTCTAGAATAATATTTTCCATAATTACATCTAAACGATTTTTCAATATAGTTGCATAGATTTTATAACAGGTACCCAAGATATTTATGCCTCTGTAATGTTCATAATCATGACGATCTACTTTTTTATAAATAGGATATATTTTGGCCGCCTTCCATTCTTCTGGGATATGACCAGTCTTCCAGCATATATTCAGTACATCTAATATACGTTGTTTTAGTTGAATAGAGCCATATTTTATTAGTTCATTATTAATATTATCAATGCCAGGAGTTTTTTTTTTGTTTTTACAATGATTGATGACAGTTATTAATTCTTCGAAAGAAATTGGATCTATATTTTCGTCAATTAATGATAAGTTTATTTCCTCATCATCTGATTGTTCTGTCCATAGACGTTTGAAATAAGATATCCATTTGTCCTCAGAAATTATGTTCAATTTGAGTTGATCTTTTTCCTGATTATTAATGTGTTTTAGAATCTTGTAGGCTTTATCTTGTCGTCCATGTAAATCATGTTCCAGGTCACTAATATATTTTTCCCCTGAACTCCTTTTAATTTTTCTAATTCCTCTTAGAGCAAGGGCATTTCTATTTTTGTATTCAATCAGGTTTTCATCTGTTCTCATATTCAAGTATCTCAAGTATGCATCTTGATTTTCTTTAACCAGTTTTGCTATTTCATCGTTCCAAATTTTTTAATATTTTATTATTATATATTTTATTTCTAGTTCCAAGTGATTCTGAAGCAGCCTGTATTATGTTATCTTTTAATTATTCCTATTCTGTATTAATATTTCTACTTATAGCATTTTGTTTTATATATAGATCTTGTCGTTGTTGATATAAATTTGTAATCGATTCATCTTGAAATAGGTGCACTTTAAAAAGTTTCTCATTTGTTTTGTTTGCCGTATTAATTTTATTTCTTTTCCACTTTGCTGGTATTGCTATTTAGTAATTAGAAGGTAATGGCCAGAACCAATATCACATCCTCTAAATACTCTTTGTATCAAGCACTAACTTATAACATTTTTCATTGACTATAGTGTAGTCTATTATGCTTCTTTGTCCTCTTGCTGACCAAGTGTATTTATGTATATCTGGATGTGAAAAAAAGGTGTTTGTAATTCTTAAATTATTGTAATTTGTAAAATCTATTAGAAGTCTTCCATTTTTTTATTTTGGGTTGTTGTTCCATGTTTCCCCATTATATTTTAATAGGTTTATTGCCTATTCTGTCATTATAATCTCCAGCTATTATTAAATAGTCATTTGGATTAACTATATTACTGGCATTTTGCAGCGAAAATGTAAGGAGTTTGTTGAATGAACCGCTGCATGCAGCGAAACCACCAAATTTCAATTTGTTCATTGGCTCATTACTCATATTACTACGCGATGCTATTGAAATTAATCATAATACTAATAGGGATATACGGAATTTACGATTTATTTTAATGTATGTAATTTATGAAATTGACAAATAGATCGTTTAAAATAAAATATTATTTTAACGAGAAAATTTGTATATTTTTAATTATTAATATATCAGGCGGCTCCGTGACGGAAGCGATTAGACGCTCGCCTCTCACGGCTGGTTTCTGAAGAACCTTATTTATAATATTTATTATTAGTTTAATCTTATAAATTTGTGTTTTAGTTGGAATATCTTTTTTAACTTTAGAGTCACGGTCACTATACGTGGATTTTGTAGTGGAGGAAATGGACCTACGGCAGGTTCTTTCGGGATTTCTCCCATTTTCCCCTACCACAATTTCATTCCACCTTTCCCCATTTTCATCTCATCCATTTCGTTCATCAGATGTAGTCAGCTTGCACTCTTGTTAATTACACACCTCTAATATAAATATAGAGGCTTAATCTAATCTCTCGAATTGACCCTGAGTTGGACACAACTTTATTTTATTCTATTAGCCTATATTAAAATATCACTCCTGCGAATTCCCTATGTGATGCATATCTTGCTCCATCATCACATAACATATGTATTTAATAACCACAATAAAAGTATTGCCAGATGGGCTGTAGGGAAAATTTTATTCAATTGTTCAGCCATTTTATTCATGTCATTTCTTACATAACATTTGACACTTTTAGGCCTATATTTAAATCTATGTGGATTAGGGGTTACATTATAAAACACAGTAAATATAGGCATGTGTGCAAAATTGATGTAAGTAGACATGGCCTAAGTACAACAACCAAACAATTGTATAAAGGAAGGCATCGTTGTATTTTTTCAACCTCAATCATACTTCATGTTTATTTTAAATTTGTTAAGGAATAGAAATGAAAACTAAGAAAAATATCAATTTATAATAATTTAAATACAGTTTCCTTAATAATTTATTAATTTAATTTTTTGCATCATCCATAATCTTTATGGCTAAAGTAAAACCAAAAAAAAAAAATATATATATATATATATGTAATTTCCAACCATATATTTGAAGTTTTGTCATAACAGCAGTTAATTATAGATAACCTCTCACTCACCATACTTAAATACAGTATTTAATATAATTCTCACAATGCCACTTTCTTAGTAAAGTTGAGTGTTACACTAAATAGTATATCACTGAATCATTTATAATATATGAAAAACATTTACCACCAAAATTAATGGTAGTATACAGTGAATGGCAATATCCCATAAGAGAGACTACATGCATTTGAATTAAAATATGTAAGACCACATTTCATTTTACGATAAATTGGGAATTAATGTGAAAATTATTCATACCTGGTTCAAGTAATGGCTCTCAGTATCTCAATGTTAGGACATAGTATATAAAGTTGGAGATTAAATAATGGATCAGCTGTGGTTTAAATTATATGTTGAGTGTAAATCATTCTGTTAATACAATAACCAACTGTAGCTGTAATTTAATTTTATTAATGCACATCACACTGAGTATTTGCATCTTCACTGGTCAAATTTAGATAAGAAATCTAGAATATTGTAATATTTCAATTCAAGTTATGGCCGATACTTCACAAAGCGCTTTATTCAGAAAAGATTACACAGTTAATCTCTTTGTCCATTCCACAATTTTCTAATTGTGTTACACATTTAAAGAAGAGTACAAATGTTTGTTTTATCTGTAGAGAAAATTGGTTCGACAACCACTGTAGCACTTCCAGAAATGACGCCATGAACACAATCATAATACTCTAATTTAAATATAGGCCTATATATATATGTATATATATTGAAATTAAAATTTATAATTAACTTTAAACCAAATATTAGCGAATGAATCACCTGGGATATAATTTTCATTACAAAAACATTGACCCGTCAATAACACAATGATTTACATGAAAATAAGATGTTATAATCGTAAATTCTTGATGTTGATAACAATCTTAAAATTATCACTGTCTTTAGTTTTACTTAATATATCACTTATGTTCATCTAAAAGGGTTAACCACCTCGAATAACACATATATTTAATATCCAGACGTAAATAATACAAAATGTTTACATCTGACATAAATTGTTTATAAACAAACACGCCATGTTTAAACTGAATGAACCAGCTAATCACAATGGATGCAGCGGTTTCTTCTGTCTGCAGCCTACTTTTACTTCGCTTTATTGCCCGCTGAATGGTATGCTGCAGATAAAGGGCTAAAGCGCTTTTGTAGCGCTTTGGCCGCTGAATACCCCCCTTTACTCGTGTCCAACTGAAGGTCGGGTCGACGGTTGAACCCCTATATATAGAGGTTTGTGAATTTGAAGGGTGCCGGCCGACCACGCACCACAGAGGCAGATGAACGAAATTAATTATGGAGAAATGGTGGCACGGGAAAACGGGAGAAACCTCGAGAAAAAAAAACCTGCCGAAGCTTCATTTCGTCCACCATGAAACCAACATGGAGTGACCGAGACTCGATCTCCGGACCCCTGCGGTGGGAGGCGAGCGTCTAACCGCTTGCGACTCCGAGCCGACCGCTGTAGCAGCAATGATTTATTTAAAGTGGCAGAATTAAGACCATAAGGCCTTCTCTACAAAACGTATTTGCATAATATGATAATTATACACTAGAAGTGAATTAGTAGTCAAATTAAAATAAAATTATGATGAATCAATTAAATATTATTAGAGAACAAAAAATCTAAAACCATCAATTAATCCACTGGAAGACCAATTACGAAAGAATGAAATTTAAATTTATCTTAAAGAAGGTAATGCATGGCAGTCCGCATATATTCCCAAGATAGCATATATCGAAATTAAATATGACCTTACGGAACTTCAATATTTTTTTGTATGTATTTAACTTCAAAGAACGTAATAAAATTATATGCTTCTAAAATTATAAGGAATCTGAATAATTAAAAAAATGAAATACATACCATAGTAATAGTTTCCGTAAATTTGAACGGAACCTCTTGTTTTCAAATTACTAGAATCCATATAAAAAACGTTTCCCTACATTGACTAAATGGCTAGGTATTGTGTCTTAAACTCAATAATAACAACTTATTGAAAGGGTTAGCAATAGTTAGAAAGTTCTATATTACTAATGTTAAAAAAATTGCTTATACCGTAAAGTGCATATTTTCCCATAATCTATACATTTTAACAGGATTATACGTTTATATAAAATCATGATGGCTTTTACTACATTTAACGTAATGTCACGTATGTCGGTGGCGTAGGACTGAGATGGGATTTCTTTAAATTAACTCAACAGGTGTTCACACAAAATTTCCAAATTCATTTTATTTATTTCATAATATTTAATTCATTGATTCTTTACAAATCGTTTGATGCTAATAAAATATCTTCCTTCGCAATTAATTGTATCTCTCAGTTCCTTACGCTAGTTGACGACTTCACTCAACACATATATTTAGCTTCACAGATAGGTAACGTTTACCCGTCCACATTTTGGACACGTCTCACTGGTCCGATCCTTGCAGCTTTTTATACGTAGAATAGTTGTTAAGTTCTGAGACTTTAGGCCTGGAGGGTAGGCACTCACAAGAATCTGGATGTCTCACAAGATAACTCGGCGTACAATTAAACAGAACCACTGCCTCCCTCAAAATAGTCGCAGTTGGCCGTTATGCACGTTTGCGAACGTTGGTATAGCTGCTGGAGCACAGCTGAAATATGTTGGCAAACGGTCTCGAATGGCTTCTCTTGTAGCAGTCGTGACCTCTTCGGAAGAATGAAATCTACGCCCACGTAGGACGGCTTTTTTGCGAAAAAAGAAAAAAAAATCGCACGGAGCGAGATCAGGTGAGTGCGGAAAATGTGGCAAAACTGTCACCTGTTGCCTTGCAACTTCCTCTTGGACAATAACAGAACGATGTGCAGGGCTGCTGTCGTGTAGCAATAGCCAATTATTTGTACGCCAAAGCTCAGGTCGATTACGGCGAATCGAATCGCGTCAACGGCCAAGGATCCCTTTGCAGCGGATTTTGTTTACAGTTGCTCCTTCTGGGATGAATTCCATGTGAACAATTCCATTTTAATCAGAAAACAGTTCAAGCATCAACTTGCCTCTTGACCTGTCTTGTCGCGTTTTTTTCTGTCGTGGTGATAATGGTGTTTTCCAGATGATGGATTGCCGTTTCAGTCGCGGATCATAGAGGAATCACCATGTTTCGTCGCCAGTTATTGTCCGGTTGCACACTATTCGTCAGCACTACTGATGAGGTCACAACAAATCGCCATGCGACCATCACATTGGTCTTGCGATAGGATTTGTGGCACAGTGTGCTGGGTAATACGAGACATGTTCAGGTCATCAGACAGAATTTTGTAGCAAGTACCATGGCTGACTCCTTCTGCTGCTGCGAGATCGTCTACCAATTGGGAGCAGTTAGCACCCACCAACGTTCAAACTTCATCGATTTTGCGTTCAGTTCGAATTATTTGTGGCCTACCAGTACGCACATCATCTTCCAAACTATCTCTTCCTTGCAAAAAACGTCGATGCCACCTAAACACATCACTACTACTCAATGTGTCCTCACCATAAAATTGATGCATCATTTGAAACGTTTCGGCAGCGGTTTTGCTTAATTTCTGGTAGAACGTGATGTTTGCACGTTGTTCAAACTTTGACATATCGAGTTCCGACGTGCGCATTTAAATCACCGTCTCGAGAAAGATCGTAGTTCTGCTTGCAGTGCATGCACTCAACTGTCTCTTGCTGGGACGAGAAACTAACTGACAAAGTACCTTACCTCTGACTCTGAAATATGTGCAATAGTTCACCTCAGCGCCACTATGCGCTCAGTTTAAAAACTTAATGACTGTATATGCGAGGGCACGAACATTCTGGAATCCCGGTCAAGACTTTTCTCGAGTGGAATCCTCACGAGTCTGATAGTCAGAAAGCACTTCTGGAGAGGTCGTTTGCTGCCTGCACACGACCCGAATGTAACTCGTATTGGCTTATAAGTAGTCCTGCTGGCGTCCGAGAAATTCAAAGGTACCATTTTGAGCAACGAATCAACAATGCGTCACTATATATATGATATGTTAATGTAGAGAACTTCGTTCTCCTTAAAATAAGAAGAGTTAATTTCTCTCCAAATTCTATTTGAAAACAGAACTCGTGAAATTATATCAAAAGTTACTTTCATAACAATTAAGCATTTAACTTCTTGGTTCCAGAGATCTAAGACATTAAGCAAATGGGCTCCGAACAAATTGTAGAATCCCAGATTAACACAGGTGTTGAAGAAGGATACAATTATGTATATTATTATATCTTTCACATTTTAGCTTTAGTTCAACTTCCCATTTGTAGGTACTTTTACGTACCCAACGCCCCGGTTGAGTGATCAGTTCAATGCCACAGTCACCTTTGAGACAACACAAACATTTAAGACAAGACATACCATTCACTCACATATTCATATTGAACAAGGGGAAAATGGTTTATATAATTTTAATTGCCAGTTAATTTTCGGGGACCATTTAAGCCTTAAGTTTTCCTTTTCTTATAATTGAGGAAGATCCGGTAATAAACCTCGGAAACTTGTCCCGCTACGTACGAGCCAACGACACGATATTACCCCAAGACCACAGCGATGAAGCCGTATATATATTATTATTATTATTATTATTATTATTATTATTATTATTATTTTGAATATAGTGTCCCCTTGTATTATCCTACATTACTTCACTTCATCATGTTCTATTTTTATTCATCATAATCTATTCTCTCATCATATTTTTCTCTTCATGTCGGTCCTCATGGACTAGTGGTTACCACGTTCGTCTCTGGTTCATGGATTCCTTCCGACAGAAGTTGGCCGATTTTTAAGGGCGTAAAATCCATAGTATCGTTCCTTGCGGAAGAAACATAAAGCTGATTTACGGCATGTGAAAGAACTTCAAGCCTGAAATAAGAGACCTGTGGGACAAAAATTATCGACCCTTTCCCGTTAAGATTTAAATCGGGACGCTAATAATCTTAGGCTGTTAAGAGAGTCAATACTTTTTCTTTTTATGATTCTTCAATTTCTTCTTCTATTTTGATTTCAAGGAACATCAGGCAAGTTAATGTTTCATCTGCTTGATTTCATACGAAACTGCAATTAAAAATAAGCTCTGAAGAAGCTTCAGTTATTTCTCTGTTTTTTAATATCTTCTTACTTATTCCTTTTAGATTTGTTATTTTTTGTCAACTAACAGAGAAGAGAAATATGAGAAAAAGAGGCAGCGGGAATAAATGGTGAACATGAAAGAAGAGAATTAGTAAAGTTTAGTTCGGGGTTTAAGACTCTGACACGGCAAATGGATTTTAGGTTCATTGTATTGCCCATCTTTACTTTATGGAATGAATGAGATGAAATCTACTCTACGGTGATATGTTATCTGTTATGGTGCTCCTGGTTCGGCCACACTTGACACATACCACCATTTATTTGGGCTGGGTCCAAGGCTTCGAGGAGGGGCTACAATTCTCCATTTGGCCATATTCTGCCGTATGAGTGTGTACCATTAGATCACCAAAACCACATATTTTAAACACATTTTTAAAAATATTAAGTTTGCTAAACCTGAATTTATTTACCTAACATGTGATTAGGTGAAAGGTGATATGAAATAAATGAATTGAGATGAAATGACATGATGGGGAGGAAAGAGGAATGGAGAGTGTTCCTTGCATGAAATTTGTGAAGAGGGAGAACCCCGAGATAGATGTGAAAAATCTCGCAGTGGTCCATCACCAACACCCTTCGGGAACGCCAGGATTCGAACCTCAGATTCCAGTTGGGACAGCCGCGCGCTCTAGCCAGGCGTCCACGAAGACTGTTAAGAAGAAGATAATACCCCATATCAGCGATGTAAAACACGAGCTCCGTGAGACGGTGCGCTCCGATATGCACCAGGAGCGCTCCGCTGGACAGGTAACGCTACCTGGTGACTTGGTTCAGTTTCACTCGTCACACGCAATAATGAGCATAGCTACGTTCAGCGTGGAGACCTTGCGAGTATCAAGCCTTCGTATTTTTTTTGGCACAGAATATCTCTCCTAATTTTGAAACAGTTAAATTAGCTAATTCGATGAAAAAACAAGACAAGAACATAAATCGCCTTTAAAGCTAATAACAACATCGTATCAAACAAAATTGAAGTAACAAATAAATACGAAAATAGAGGCGTTCATAAACTAAAGTACAAAATTGCGATAAGTTTTACATCGGTAGAACAACAAGAAATTTTAACACAAGATATACTGAATATAAAAAAAACATTAATAACGAAGAAAAATAAAGTTTTGCCAAACACATAGGCCTACTAGAAACGGGTCATCAGTTCGACAAAACCGATAATACTATGTCAAAATTACACAGAAAGAATAACAAACAAGATTAGTATCCTAGAAGACATATAAATCTTAAAAGAAGCTGAGAATAAAGACTTGCTCAACAAGAACTCGCCCGCAGACCTGAACTTATACAACATTAGTATTGTAGCCTAACTATGATGGTTGTCCAGCGGTTCGCTTTGTTTCCCCGCAGCTGTTATATATAATTAAACACAAAGATGCCGACTACCACCAATATAATAATTATTCATGTTAATCATTGCCAAGCATTGTCGCTCCACCCGCTTTTATATAAACGGACAACCATCATAGTGAGGCGATAATACCAGTTGAAATGCAGAAGATGAAACATTGTTTTGAAAGGCCATCATATTTTTAACTACTTGACGAAGTTTTCAAACATCTTTATTTTAGTTGAGGACGACGGGTTTATCAGGTACTAATGTTATATTTTTAATATTAAATTAGTAAATGGGAGTAATAGACGAATAAATATTATTGCATTTAGACCACCTTCTAAAACTGGTATGATATTAGATCCACACTCCGTTTTAAGACTCACAGTAGCCAACATGAGGAAGTTGACTCTGAAAAGAATGCCATATATGAGCCAATAGTTGACTATTACAAAGATAAATACGAATTAGATAGTATAACTGTCACAGGATTGATGATCGGGGCAAGAGGTACTATACCAGGATTCTTAGCTAAATTTTGGAATTTCTTAGATTTGGACAGAGTGTATCTTTCTAAAATTGCCATCGCTGCCATTAGAGGATCAATTTCAATTTTAAGAAACCATATTTACAAAATGTCTACTTTATAGAATAGACTTAAAGTACAATTTGAAATTTTTAATGTATTTCCTCAATTTCGAAAATTAATTGTCTGATCACTTTGTCCTTGTAGCAATCCTCCAATGAGGAAAGTTTATATAAAAAAATATAATAAAATTTAAAAAAATGTCAAGTGTCAAGTAAGAATGCCCGGGAAGTAGCACCCTGAAAAGAGGTAATTTATTTTCCTACAGTAGGAACAGTAAATATACCCACTATTTTTTTTTCTGTACAGAGAAATAATAAATAATTTTTTTGTTAAAATGGTTTAGAAACACATTAACATTTAAACTTTTTTTTATATATTTTGATTTGTTTGTACGTAGAGGCCTTAAATGCTTTACTCCTGTTTGTGCGTTGTTTTATATTTCGATTCCTCCTGTTATAAGCGTTCTTGACAATGGTAGTATTTCGTACTGGTCCCGCTGGAGAAGTAGGATGTAGAATGCATGATCCAGAGTTAGTACAGCGTTCCGCATGGAACTTGGTGCTCGGAACTATGACATGCCTGCCCTATATAAATATCGTTTGTGAAACTTTATATGATATAATTACTTCAGGCGTCTGCGATAGATGAAATATTCATTAAAATGTATTACTATTTAAACAGCAGTTGTTCAAGGTTAAAGAACTACTAAACCGTATTATAACCGAGGAACTGAAAAAGCACGAGCTTATGCTATACCCACAGCTGTTTGACGTCATT
This sequence comes from Diploptera punctata, assembly GCA_030220185.1. Taxonomy (NCBI): domain Eukaryota; kingdom Metazoa; phylum Arthropoda; class Insecta; order Blattodea; family Blaberidae; genus Diploptera; species Diploptera punctata. The sequence goes on along the minus strand of JASPKZ010007186.1, from coordinate 197,159 downwards.
CTGTTGTAACTGGTAGGGATTCGTGAACTACGTCATGCTCTTGCATAGAGAGTTTGTAAAGTAGGCTACACACACAATCCCACGTCGTACAATAATCTCATTTACTTGTTCCCTTTTTAATTAAATATATATGGCGAGATTTATCTAAGGCAAGTATAGTTTATCTTACTTTCAAATCGTCACTACGCAGAGAACGTAGCATAGAGACTACCTGTAACATGAAATATTATCCCTACGAGATAGAGAAAACATTATTTATCATCATGAACTCAGATCGACCCTCGGTTTCCTTCGGGATTCTCTATATTTGGCTACCGGCCATCAACTTTTAACATCCCATTTACTAATACCATCCACCACAGCATTCCTCCAACAAGTCTTCCTATTTTTTTTCTCCTCATACTCCTCCTCAACATGTTTCCGACTCAGGGCCGGATCGAGGGATGAGAAGCGATGAAGCCCCTTACATGGAAGATCTGTGAATAACAAGAATTGCCGACCGACCATGCATCACAGGGACAGATGAAATGAAATGAAGTGAAACTAAATGAATGAGATGAGTGTGGATAAATGGTAGAATTAAATTTGTTGCAGGGGAAAACGGGAGGAACCCGTTTCATCTATCACGAAACCACATGGAGTGAGCGAGACGCGAACTCGGGACGCAAGCGGTGAGAGGCTAGCGTCTAACCGCTTCTACCTCGGAGCCGCCTTTCTTTTTACCATCAGACTTAAATTCTATAATCGTTATTGGTATTTCAGATTCATTCTTTCTTTCCATATGTCCAGTTCATGTAGTGTAAATATATCAATTACTCAGATGATTCTCAAAGTTGATACAACACCTAAACACCTAGATTTTCTTACTTTTCAAGTTTTTATTTCTACAGTATGTCCATGTATTACTTCCAGTGTTTTTTTTCTCTCTCTCTCTCTCTCTCAATCTCTCTCTCTTCTCTCTCTTCTCTCTCTTCTCTCTCTCTCTCTCTCTCTCTCTCTCTCTCTCTCTCTCTCTCTCTCTCTCTCTCTCTCTCTCTCTCTCTCTCTCTCTCTCTCTCTCTCTCTCTCTCTCTCTCTCTCTATGTCTCTGTGTTTGTGTTCTAATGACACCCATTGCACTTTACGTACTTCGGATAGATGTCGGTAATTTGATCTATTTTCAATTGAAGCAACACTTGGGCAGACCACTTTACGTATATGATGTGTTCTTGTATTGTGTACGGAGAAGAGTGTAGGATCAGTATATATTTATGTGTTTGTGTACAATCAAATGTGTTGTATGGGGCATGATGTTGAAGGAAAGGGAAAAGATGGAACCCGGTGCCGGCACGTAGCCTACTCTTATCAAGAAGCATCGACAGGGCCTCCAGGCTTAACGTGCCCATTCGATGAGTGAATTGTTATGAACAGTGCCACATGCCTTCTCAACATAGGCCTACTATGTACTGCGGAGAGGTTTGCAATTTAATGCAGGTATCCGGTCCACAATCTAACGATTAAATTTGTACACCATCACCTCTCCTGGGCTCGAGATTACTATTTTTGCAATTAAATGAATTTAACAACTAAAATGTCTAACCCCACCGCGTATCGAACCCGGTACTGCTAGTTAAGAAGCTAAGACATGACCCAGCACGGCAGACTCTCAAAAATGTCTGAAAATAATATATCAGATTATGATAGGGCAGACGAACATAATTCCTTGGCGTTACAAGAATAGAGTCCATTGGTCTCCCACCCGGCTGCTAGCTCACGCCCTACTTAACACTTATGTGTTAATCACAGAGATAGACGAAAATTCAGCCAGTATAGAGGTGACATTGATCAGCATGCAGAGTTGGCTGGAGCCTCTTCTCATAATTACTCATGATGCTATGTGAGAATTGGTCCCGTTCACTGACGGCCTAATTGTCATAAGAAATTTTCTTTCCACGTGGGGACTCAAATTATGCGAGTTCCTTAGATCGCTCGGCCATTGTGCAAGAATGATCACTTCGGTAGTGCTTGAGTGGTGTGTGTATTCTCAGAGTCCAAATGAACTGTAATTAATTATTTTGATATTTCCACTCTTGACTTCAAGATGGCAGACAAATGAATACGGTGTTTGTTGACTCATTCATATCATGAAATACTGTTTGAGTTAATTACATGAGGAAATCATAATTAGTGTAGGGAAAGAATACCATACAGAAGAGAAAAAACATTGGATTTTAAAGCTAAATAAGCTACAATTTTGTTTATTGGAATGTTTTTTGTGCCATATATTCTTAAGAGAGGTTATACACTTTTATTTTTTATTTAGAATTATACATATTTTGTTTACTTAGGTTCGTAGAATATTTCAGTCCCCAAAGTACTGGTGAATAATTGCAAAGCCGGAGTGGCCTCATAACTCAATGAAGGGAAAATTCCAACCGTGTCTACTCGATTGTGGAGGATGGGCATCAAATGGTAGCAAATACGTAAAAACTCAAGTCTAAAATAAGAGACCTCTGACCAAGAATTTATCGGCCCTTTAATGCCCAGCTTCAAATTGTGATACTAATGAATTCAGTTATTAAATAACGCTATTAAATATACTTCACATCTCCTTCTATGAGTGCACTGACTCTATGGTCTTTTGACCCCTAGGTCCAATATTGCATTCATTAATGCGATCCGCACACCCAACTACTTCAAACCATATCACATCTCCGACATCCAGTTTCCAAAAATCGATCCAAAAATTATCTTTCCACGCTCCGACCTTGATAATTGTCTTTTCCCAAGGGTTTTCTAATAAAACATTGAAAGCAATTCTACTGCCACCCTTTCGAATTACCGGTCTCATTTCAATATCTTAGACGTAACAACCTGACAGTATTAAAATAAGTATGTAAATTCTTCTGATATGCACCTCACTCATACTAATATTAACTATGGAATTAATTAAATGTGTACTGTATCACACAGAAAGTTTGTAGATACATATCACACCGCTTCACTAGACTCTCTGATACACATAAATTAGATACCCGATCCCTTGAGCGTAGTGTCCTTTATATCCTCCCTCATCACACTACCTATTATTCGAAATATTTTACAATTTCTCTTGTTAGAACATGGAATTCCCTTCCACCCTATGTCAGAGACTGCCAAACTTTACCATCTTTCATAAGCAAATCGAAAATAAAATTACTAACAGAAAGAAGTCACTAATATTACTTTTTAAAAATTAATAATGTGTTTTTTCATTATTTAATAAATATAGATTTAAGATTTGTTAATATATTTACCTAATGTCTTGAATAACAAGCGATAGATTAATTCATTGTAGTTTATTACTTTTTTTGTATTTTTTCTTTCGCCTTTTTTATGTATAGTAGATTCGAGCTGTTATTCCTTTATGTATTCATTCTATCATTAATTTCATTTTAATTGTATTTAATGTTAATGAATTATTAGACATTATTTTCATTATTATTCAATTTGACAGATAATTAATTGTTTAGTATGACTATTATTGTAATTTTTTGTATTTATATGTAACATATGTTTGTCCTGGTGAGTGGAAGAGAAGGCTACATAGCCTTAACTCCACCAGGCTAAATAAATCTATTCTAAATCTATTCTATTCTAACACATAGTAAAATCAGCCATAGGATGACTTTGGGCCACTTTTCATCGGACTAAAAGTTTTAATTTATTTAAATCATCCAAACAAATACAACATTGAAATTACGGTAATGTACTCAGGCAGGTTTTCTGCCTTCTCTATTTGAAACCCTGTGATCCCTGGTAGAGAATTTCTATTCACATTACAACAGGGTTGCTTCCACCAATAATTACGAACACAATATTGAAATTAATGTACGAAACATTTGGATTGATTGGCTCAATGTATTAGCACGTAAAATTGTAGATTTTGGGTTAAAATGCCGGATTAAGCAGAATGTTTCTCTTTAGCTGTATTAAACTATGCCTAATAAATTGTGATAGGGACTAGGTATCACCAATATGGTGATTTCCAAAATACGAGTAGATCTACTGCGCTGCTGAAGAATGTGCTAGGTCACGAAACACAGTAGATGTGATAGCCTGCAAGAATGATGGACTAATATGCAGAGGATAAAGAGAAATCTTAGACAGGCATTTTAATGAAATTATAATTTACAATTTTTACTCATGAAACAGTACTGGCCTTCTTAATGTTCTCTTCCCGAAGGATTCTAAATATAAATTCTGAAAGAATTTCCTATCTCTTCTATTGGAGTTGTTTGACCTGATCATTTTAATGTCCCAGACTTAATAATCCTGTCAATATCAGGACAACAAAATAAATTATGGAATTTCTCAAGAATTTCTCATTATAATAAGATATCAGCACATACGTACACAGATTAAGTACCGTAGATAATTGTAGAGTATTTTTTTAATGTGAAAATCTTAATTTAGATTGTGGGGTGTATTTTAATCTGACTTGACCATAATATGGGCTAGACTTTGTTTTTGCCACAGACTATAAATATCGAGATCAAACTATCATGATCCATCAAGTGACTGCGTGTGTAAGCTCTGCGATAAACCGTGTGAAAGATATCATTTCGGTGTCTGTTTAAAGAGAACACAATCGTTGCTGTTATACAGCAGGGACATAAACTAATGCACTTTTGTGCGCGCTTTTCCTATTATTACTATTATAAATATCGAGAGGTCCGAAAACAACCCTTATTAGTCAAACTCAATGAGCGATGTTTCAGATTACATTTTTGGAAGCTCTTTCGGATACTAAATCATTTTTAGAAAATTGTGTTCGCAAATACGTCATAGTAATATGGATACGAGTTACAGAACAAGACTCAAATGTATATAATGTTTTGGGAAAATGTAGTAGTAATTCAAATGTCATTATCTGTTTATGTTTTCACCTAAAGAATACGTTTTTACACCACTTACTCTAAATTTCTAATATTTAATATATAATTTGATGAGCCAGACGAAAAAATCCACTTGGTTGAAAGAGGACAATTAATTATCTGTCAAGAAACACGGGTATGGGTTCCACTAGGGTAAAATTTTCCGGAGGTAAAATATTTCCCCATTTGGTTCTCCGGGCGGAGACTACTTCAGAGAATTGATGCCAAAGGCTCAAAAACAGGGACATGTCCCTAGAAACATGGAATGTTAGGACTTTATATAATTGCGGGGCGCAATGTGGGAATTAGATAAATCACACTTGGATACAGTCGCTTTACAGAACGTTAGATGGCCAGAAGAAGGTAGTTAGGAAGTTAGGAATCAGGGAGCATTGCACTATACTACGGGGGTGCAGAAAGGCCTGAATTTTGAACGAATTTTTAAGTCCGAAGGAGGATCCTGTCCGCTATCCGAGATATTAAATTTGTTAATGATAGGATACCATACATAATTCTGAAGAGTAAATTACATGATTTTGTAATCGTAAATGTACATGGTCCCACAGATGATAAATGTGACAAGATCATGGAAGAGTTCTGTGAAGAATTGGAATGCGTATTTGATAATCTTGCACGATATCATATGAAAATTGTCTTAGGAGATTTTAATGCAAAAGTGGGGCAGGAAGGTATATTCAAACCAACAATAGGCAAATTCAGTTTTCATGAAAATAGTAACGACCATGGGATTAAATTAGTCACCTTTGCCACATTAAAGAATCTCATTGTTAAGAGCACAGCATTTCAGTATAAGTATATTATAAATACACTTGGACGTCTCCAGATGGTGATAATCGGAAGCAGATAGATCTGTATTAGTGGACAAACGCTGGCACAGTAGCATCATCCATGTTAGATCAGTTAGAGCGACAAACTGCAATTTGGATCATCATTTGGTCAGGGTGAAAATCAGACAACAGATATCGACTATGAGAAGAACAAACACTAAAAATTATTTAGAAAATTTTGAATTAAAAAACTTGAAAAATGATGAACTGCGGCTAGAATACCAAATCAAAATTTGTAATAGATTTGAAGTACTGGAGTCTTCAGATGACAATGTGGCAAACGAAGAAGAAACTGATATAAAAAAAATAAATGTAGTAGTAATTCAAATGAAGGCTATAAGAGATACTATTAAATTGTCAGCATCACAAAAATTTTATTATTTAAAAAAAGAGGCTAAACAAGAGATAGTTTGATGAGGAATGTGCCAACATTGTAAAGAAAAGAAATCTTGCAAAATGAAATGGTTACACGAGCCTAATTAGGTAAATATAGAGCAAGTGGGTAGTATTAGACGGGAAACCACCAGGTAACTGAAGGGTAAAAGAGGGAATATTTGAGAGAGAAGATTAATGATCTTGAAATGATTACAAATAATTTTAATTTCCAACACGCTTGGGATAAAATTAAAGTGGTCAACAAAACAATCATCTCCAACACATATAGAATAAAACTAGAGTTATCAACAAAAAGAATATAATTTTACCATTAAAAGCTTGGGATGCTTTTTATAATTTTTACATTTCTTCTTATAGACTTTACATTTACCAATATCTGTTTATTATCAAATATATTAAATGATATAGAGCACCATACGCTTTTGATGGTAAAATTATTTTATTTTTGTTGATAACTAGTTTAATTCTATATGTGTTGGAGATGATTTTTTGTTGTACACTTTAATTTTATCCCAAGCGTCTTGGAAATTAAAATTATTTTTCATATTTTAGTTCGGTTTTCTAATAAAGCGTGTTGTTTTAGTTTTCTAAAACTATTATTTATTTTTTATTATTTAGTTTTAATATTTTACAGAATAAGATAAATATGTAAATATCTTTAAATTCGATACTACTGTAGTATAAGCTAAAAGTAATACTCTTCTAAAAAAACTACTCCCGGCCGGATTTGAACCAGCGACCTATGGATTACTGAAATTATATACTACTAGTGTTCATACCGCTCTACCAACTGAGCTCTTACAACGATTGACTATAATAGTCGACGAGTCCGCAATCTATTATACCAGTTTTCATTTTTTTTTATTTTCTGATGATTCTGGCCAGGATTTTAGAAACAAAATATGAAATTATTGTATTGTCACGGGTCCTTTATACGTATACGAAGTTTCAAGTCAATCCAATGTTTCTAAGTAGGTGAAAATCGTGTTCAAAGATTCCGTTACATAGATAAAAAGACAC
>JASPKZ010007186.1:0-185000 GCA_030220185.1 Diploptera punctata | reverse complement strand
TTAATGAGTAATACTAAGAAAATTGACAGGAAGTAAATATCAATAAAACGAAATATATGGTCACACGTAGAAATACATTATACAGTATAATGGCAATGGACAGATAATAACAAATGAGTGAATTTTTTAAGAAGTGGCTGAATTCAAATATCTAGGGACAATAATCACAAATAGGAATGAGGTGCACAAAGAAATTCAACATAGGCTCAATTCTGAAAATGCGTGCTATTATGCATTACAGAGACTCTTGACATCTCAACTCCTTTCAAGAAACATTAAACTGAAAATATATAAAACTGTTATTCTGCCAGTTATATTATATGGATGCTATACATAGACGCTTACTTTAAGGGAGGAAAGGAGATTACGAGTATTTGAGAATATAGTTGTTAGGAAAAAATTTGGGCCATAGAGAGGTAAACAGACAGGTGAATGGAGAAGACTTCATAACAGTGAACTACGTGGTATTTATAGGAAGCCAGATATAAAAAAGAATAGTTAAGTCTCGTAGATTACGATAGGTAGGACATTACACGAATGGGGAATGAAAGAGGTAATGGAAGCCTCTTCTAGGAAAATCAGAAGGAAGACGCCTATTTGGTGGACCGAGAATGAGGTGAGAGAATAACATTGACCATGATTTGAGGGAAGTAGATTATACAGGATATGATTGGAAAACTTTAGCTTTGGATAGGGATGTCCGCGCGGCCAACAACCTACGAGTTCGATAGTGTCAATGAGTTAGTTAGTTACAATGTATCCCATGTTGTTCTGTATAACTCCAATTCTATTAAAGGGTTTTGATCTTTCAGAGGAAAAATACTCACTGCACATTATACTATTGTAGCGTAAACAAATAGCAGCAAAAATATTGTTAAAAACATTGTTTAAAAATGTAGCAACATGTCAGAGATGCGAATTCGTCTAAGAAGAGAACTGTCAACCATTGCATACTGAAACATACTTTGACATTTCTTCGTTGTGATGTAACAACGCCGTGTCGAGAAAACTATTTGCAGTTTTTAACTGCAAAGTACAGAAATCGAAGCTAAAACGTGCAATGGCAACCAACTGTACGGGGCAGAAGTTAGAGCGGAGTGAACTGCGGCGGGAAGCAGTGTGGATGGCAGGTAGTGAGGGTTAACCAATCTACCAATTCGCGAGTTGTATTATTTCCCCATAGTTTAAATGAGAGATTTGGTGCTGTCTGGGAGTTAAAAACGATAATTCTTTTTGGACACGGTCTTGGGTTCGGGAATGCAATGGTTGACAGTTCCCTTGTAAATATTGACCAAAACTGGAAGTTATTGAATAGCAGGTATTTGCATCGTTTGATCGATTTGTTTGTATAATTCCTTGAGAATAAATCCTTATTGTATATAAGCGGAGTACACTCTCTATTGATTTCGTGTATTAAAGTTGTCATTTACATGTCTCATATCACGGAGGTAAATCAAACTTTAATTACGAAATTATCGTTTTCATATGGTTTTGTTCTGGGGCTACGAGCGATTCCGGAATTGTGCTCTTCTTATCAAATATTTGTGTCTCATATGTGTCTATTATAGGCCATATAAAAGTTCGGACACGGATTTGTGGGGAGAGATTCCTTGTAAGTATTATAGCTGATACTTTACATGCGAGCACTTAGCTTCCAGCTGAAATATTTTATTGTCCATATTTATGACTGACATACATAAAAAATCTTCAATCATAAATGACTAAGTTTAATGTAACATTACAAGTAACGTCAATTCATTACATGGGTTAGTGGCTTTTGCTTTTATGTTAGTCTCCATGATAATGTTTTTATCGTCGGGACAAAGAAACAATTTTTGAGGAAATCTCGTGATGACCTCATCTTAAATTTCAAGATATCTGTAATCCCATAAAAAGAACTTCCTTGCTGAGATTCATAAACGCGCGTTTATGTTACCAAAACGAGAAAAAAGAAGTATAAGTGTCGAATGTTACAAATCTGAATCAGAGGTGGATATCCAGCGACTCAAAGAATAGCAACAATGGTTCAAATGTAAACAGAAGCTGTTCGTGACCGCTCAATGCACAGTAAGTGGATCGATATTGAGACTCAAATTAAATCATGACACAACGATTGCCCATTTATGAACTAAAGGTTAGATCAGATAGAAACAAAGTTGAAAAACTTTAAAAAAACGAGAGAGAAAAGGCCAGGAGGTAGGCCAAGATTGAAATGGTAGAAAAAGCATTAACCTTGATATAGGGGAAATTAATTTATAAGGAATGATTGGAAAATATTAGCATCGCCGTGAATCTTCAGAAAGTTAAATTTTGGTAGTTAAATACGAATATAAATGACAAAAAAATGCAACTAAGACATTACATGGAATAATCTGGAACAAAAATATTACAAAGATAACTAAAATTATAATAAAAAGAGCATAATACAGAATATTTTGTCAAATGAAAGTGAAATTTGGTCTTTGACGGAAGTACAAAAGAATAAAATTTGATTATTTTAGAAGCCTCCAAAAAAACAAGACAGGATAAAATAAGAAATGAATTCCTTTGAAGAGAAATGAATGTCACCACATCTGTTGTTAAGAGGATTGAAAATCAAATGCATAAATGGTATGGCCATGTACAAAGAATCGAAAATGAAAGACGGCCAAAAATATATACCAATGGTCACCCCTGGAAAAATTTAAACGTGGCAGACCAAGATGGAAATGGAAAACCTACGTCAGAACTATAATGGATGATAGGAATTTGGAAGAGGGAGATTGGAATGATATAGCCTAAATGGAAACTGAAGACGGCAAACCTATAAGTGGGGGAAAGCCGAATAAGAAAAAGAAGAAGAATAAATACGAATATAAAAGATAAAATGCTAGTTCTATTTGATGTAATATCACTGTTAATCATCATCATCATCACTCCAGGGATTAGGCAATTGCCCGTTCCGACTTCATATTGCATCAGCCCAACGTCTTCTAGGTCTTCCAACTCACTGTTAATACATATTATATATATATTACATGTTATAACTAGATTTTTGACATTTAGCCATGAAGACAAATATGATATGAAAAGAAAAATGAATGCTTAAGTCGGGATTTGAGCCCGAGTCTCTAAACTCTGTACGTTTAGCGCTCTAACTACTCAGCTACTCAAGTATTCCAACACAAACATACATTTTTCTTATAAATGTAGTATTCTCAATTCACACAAGAGGTAGCGGGAAGTCATTCCAACTGACATCTAGTGGCCACCATTACAGGTAAGCAAATTTTTAAGGAGAATATTTACTTTATAGCAGTAACGTTTGTATACATCTGCATGACGGACTTTTATTTCACAATTCTTCATCTACAATAAATGCTAGACATCTATGCAGGGTTTTGCAACGAATTGCTGGTTCAGAATTTCCAACATTTTATATGTACGTATTTTTGTGTGATCCAAGATGCTTCAGTTAATTTATTTAAACTAAAAATGTAAAATTATTAATAGCAGATACCAATTTATTAGAATACTATTCTATGGAGTATCCTAGAGCTCTTAATGTAGATGGTAGAGAAGTGCAAATTGAGAAATTTGTAGTAAAGAGCTGGTTGGAAATTAATCTCGAGCCCCACGAAATCTGAACAAATAATAATTACAATAAATGTTCTTGTAAGTTACTTCATCTTTATATTAAAAAAACTCATTACAACTGTTGAAAGAGCCTACCACCAAATTGAATATAGGCCCATAGGCCAACAATACAACTGTGCATGACAGATTCCCTTTTTTACAACAGATTATCACTTTATATTCTGTTTCATTTGAAGATAATCTCATGATGTGCCGTCATAGGAAACGAAAATTAAGTACAAAGTCGGGCCATCACTGGCACGGGATTTCTTATTTTTTTCTTTGTATTTTGAAGTGGTCAATTGAGACAATAGTCGCTTACCCAAAAAATACTCAATAATACACTGTCATTTGTATTGATATTTCACAAGACATGTATTGAGACAGAAACGGGAAATTATATTTATTTAATAGACTTTTCTGAAATCGTAGACTTTACACCCTTCGTATAAAACCCGGTCACACAGGAACTATATATAAACTAACCGAATTCCTTTGGAAGTCGAATTTATGGTTCGATTTTGTTGTTTAAAAAATATTTGTTAATTAATTTTTTTAACCCCACAACAGGCCTCAGGAGGCCCTTGGGGTAGTAGGAGGTTAAGGCTCCCACTTTTTTATGACAATCGCACTTTATGTCAGCCGGGTTGTCAGCCCAGCGTGACGGCCGCCTTTACCCCAGAACAAGCGTCTGGTACTCATTTCCGTCAGAGGCTGAGTCGACCCCAGGGCCATAGTGCCGCCAGAGGGTTTGGGTTTGGGTCAGTTTAAAAATCCTGACCCCCAACGGGACTTGAACCCTCGACCCTCCGGCTTGTAGCTCAGTGCCTTAACCACTACGCTACGGCGTGCCCTTTTGTTAATTAATATTAATTAAATTGTGAAAGAGGTGGGAGAATAGCATTAACCATGATTTGAGGGAAATAGATTATGCAGGAGATGATTGGAAAACATTAGCTCAATATAGGGATGTGTGGAGAGCTTATGTCTGTGTGGCCATGAACCTACGGGTTCGATAGTGTGAGTGAGTTAGTTAGTTAGTTAATTAAATAGTATAATCTCATGTTTCGTTGCGAGAAAATAAACATGGCGGCCGCTACAGCGATTTTTAAATGATATACTGTTTCACATAAATCCACACTCCTTGTGTTCAGATTTCGTTGTTTTGAGATTTCTTTTTTGTTTCATTAAACAGTATATTCCGAGTTTCGTTGCAAAAGAAAACGATTAGTCCGCTAGAGCGATTTTTACATCTTCGCTTCAGATAAATCCCCCAATTTTAATGGCCAGATTTTGCTGATACCGACCTCAATGTTTCTTTTTTAATCAATTAATGTATATGCCGAGTTTAGCTCCGCACAACAAACTGGCGGCCGCTAGAGCGTTAGCAAACCTACACACATAAACGTATAAATATATATATATATATATATATATATATATATGTGTGTGTGTGTGTGTGTGTGTGTTGAATTTTTAAGGCAATTTTCGGTGTCTGTGAGGTAGGATCGATGAAGGATTGTAGGCTAATTGTTTCAAAAAGATTTTGGTGAGAACTACCGTACCTCATTAGATTCATTTCTTCATAATTCGGTAAAAACATTCTAAAACTAAATTAAATGCCATTGCCTTTCTAAAAGTTTTAGTCTAAGAAATATTTAATTTTCAATAATGATTTTGTGTGTGTGTGTATAACCTCTCCTACCCAATTCTCATCCTCACCTTCACGTGGTACAACCCGTTTTCACAAACGAGGCTCTGAGGAACGAGTCACGGCGGTATAACTGAGTAAATGCGGTATACTAATGTCTGTCCAGAGACTAAAAGGTAGCAGCCCTACCACTGGACTACTTAGCGTCGGGCTAGTAATCCGTCCTAAGGAACTTCAAAACTATTTTCAAGTCTCAACATGAAAATATCCAGAAGGAATTGACTCACAGCAAAGAAATATGGTTAATCAAGACGTCCACTCAAAAGGCTTTTGGATGGTGTTTCTCTTGAGGCCTAAACAGGTCTACAAATGGCCTAAATTCGTGAATGTACTATGATGATGATGATGATTTTGATGCGATGGAGCGGCGCCTGTTTTATGCGGGACTTTGAGGATGTTTCAGATGCGTCTTCACTGGCTATTAAAGACGAACAGTAGACCGCAACGGCAGTTGTAATTGCAATACTAAGTTAGAAGCCAGCGTGAGGAAGAATTGCAATTACAATGGTGGTTTAGGAGATGACAATTTAAGTGCTAGTAAGAATTTGGCCATTTTAATGGTTGATACAAAGATACATGAGAAAACTGTGAATCGCAAGAAACGTATACAAGAAGAATTGCCAAAAAAAATGTAAATTAAATTAGGGATGATTATAAAGAAATATTACATTTGATAGTGAAACTAGTAGTTCCTATTTAAGAGGTTCTAGATTGATGAGGTCATCCACCCTTACAAGTTGTACTACATGTTCGATAAGTAAAGGAGTTTAGCTGACGCCTTCAGAATAAGTTTAATATATCTAGGATATTCCCTATGCATTTCACTGTGTCAAGAAAAACAATAATACCCGATTCATCAGCTTACCTTAGCAGTATCAAGCTGTAGGAGCATTGGGGCCGAATTAAATATTTCGACAATAACTTTTTTTAAAAATGTTAACTGTTCAAAAAAGTATTAGTACGCAGATGCAATTCATATTTTTAGTAACAGAAGGAATAAATAAAGTAGGAATATCACCTCTAACACCATATACAGAATAACAGAAAGAATACATAAAGTAGGAATCTTACATTTAACACTATATACAATAATTAATGGTACTTTTAAAGGACCCGTGACAATACAATAATTTCATATTTATTTTCTAAAATCCTGGCCATAATCATCAGAAAACCAAAAAAAGTGTATTTGTATTTATGTAACGGAATCTTTGAACACGATTTTCACCCACTTAGAACATAGGATAGACTTGAACATTTGTATACTTGTAAAGGACCTGTGACAATACAATAATTTCATATTCATTTTCTAAAATCCTGGCGAGAATAATCAGAAAATCAAAAAAAGTGTCTTTGTATTTATGTAACGGAATCTTTGAACACGATTTTTACCCACTTGGACACATTGGATCGACTTGAAACTTTGTATACTTGTAAGGGACCCGTGACACTACAATAATTTCATATTTTATTTCTAATTCCTGGCCAGAATCATCAGAAAATCAAAAAACTTAAAACTGGTATAATAGGTTACGGACTTGTCGACTTCTTAGTCAATCGTTGTAAGAGCTCAGTTGGTAGAGCGGTGAACTAGTGGTATACAATTTCAGTAATCCATAGGTCGCTGGTTCGAATCCGGCTGGGGAAGATTTTTTTAGGAGAGTAATACTTTTAGCTCATACTACAATAGTATGGAATTTAAAGATATTTACATTCTTATCTTATTCTGCCCCACCTAGGGAGTGCAAGACCTTATAGTTGGTGGTGGGGTTTGAGTACCTCGATGACCCTGAGAGCTATGCCGGCGGTAGCGTAGCTACTGATAGGGTTTCCCATGCCGGACAGGTCAAAGGAGAGAGGTCAGACGAAGAAGCACTCCAGAAGAGGATATCCAATGGCTTCTTAGGCGGATGAAGAGTTTGGAATCTCAACGGCGAAGAAGGCAGGATAGGGAACTGCTGCCTTGCAGGATGGGAGTTGATCCTCCTAAGGCTAGGGGAAGACATCCTCGATTACAAATTACCTGGTCCTCCAGGCATCGACTTTAGCTACGTAAACGGACTTTGTTATGCAGAACTTGGAATATACAAGGTATAAGTGGAAAACTAGTAGAAATAGTTAAAGAACTAGATACTCTGGATACGGATATAGTAGTTTTAAATGAGACAAAAAAGAAAGGACGAGAACAAGAAGTGGTTGGGGATTATATATATTTCTGGAGTGGAGTGCCAAAATCAGAGAGAGCAAAATCAGGAGTGGCTATCCTCATAAAGAGGAAATGAAAATCTGGAATAGTTAATTGGAAAGAAATAAGTGACAGGATAATTAAGATAACTATACGTATTCATGAAACTACTGTGGAAGTAATAGGGGTATATGCCCCCAATAATGATGCTTCAGTTGATGAGAAAATGGCTTTTTATGAAGATTTGAGAGAAGTAATTGATGATTGTGTGAATGGACAGCTCCTGCTAATGGGAGATTTTAATGGACGTGTCGGTAGAAAAATTAACAGTAACATTGTTGGAGCCTAGGGAGAAGATACAGAAAATGATAATGGCAGGAGGTTGATTGAATTCTGTAAGGAGCAGGAATGTGTTATCATGAATACAAAGTTTAAACACAAGGATATACATAAATATACCTGGGTAAACCACTCCAGGAATTTGAAGTCTATTATAGACTACGTAATAGTAAG
Organism: Diploptera punctata; assembly: GCA_030220185.1. Lineage (NCBI taxonomy): Eukaryota > Metazoa > Arthropoda > Insecta > Blattodea > Blaberidae > Diploptera > Diploptera punctata. Next base: position 176,976 of record JASPKZ010007186.1, on the reverse strand, counting down.
ACAGCAACGATTGATTAAAGTACAAGATGTTAGAGTACGGAGGAAGATAGAATGTGGATCGGATCATCATATTGTTGTATCAAAAATTGCGTTCCTAATGAAAACTAAATTAAAAACAACTAAAACTCAGAAAAATAAAGAAATTACTATTATAGATGACCCCAGATATTTGGTGCATCTATTACAGGAAGATAGTGTACGCTATCTATATCAGGAAAGGCTGAACAATAGACTGAAAGTAGTAGAGGAGGATTTAAATGCTGAAGGCCTGTATGATTTTTTAAAACATTGTGTTAATGGAGTAGCTGAGGAAGTGTTGGGAAGGGAGAGGAAAAGTGGAGGAAGGACAGAATGGATGACTATGGAAGCACTGGAAATTATTAATGAAAAAAGAAATTGTACAATAGGTGGTTGAGCTCTAAGAGTGAAGAAGACCTATAGAAGTATAGAGAATGCAAGGAAAGGTAAAGAAGGTTATAATAAAATGTAAAGAAGAATCATGGGAAAAAGTCTGTGCTGAAATTTATCATTCATTAGGATACAGAAGATCTGCAGAGGCATGGAGAGTTACAAGGAGGATGAGGGCAGTTAATAATCCATCACCAGCCTTAAATCTTGTGAATATGGAACAATGGGAGAAGCACTTTAAAAATCTGCTTGTTGAGAAAAGGAAGGGACAAAAATGTGAAAATGTGGAGTATATGGAGAATATATCGTCACGTATGGAACCTATTTTAGAGGAAGAAATAAATCAGGCACTGAAAAAAGCAAAGAATGGCAAAGCCAGTGGACCTAGTGGAATAATGACAGAATTATGGAAATACGGACCCTCCTTATTAAAAAGACTAATCTGTAAAATGTTTAATCAGACTTTGGAGGGTAATGAATTACCAAAGGATTGGTGTATGTCATATATAACATCTATTCATAAAAAGGGAAATCGTAAAGACCCTGGAAATTACAGAGGAATCAGTGTGATGTCATCCATGAGTAGAATCTTTAGCAGTATCATCACAAACATACTTGAACACACTATCGAAGGAAGAATGTTGGAAGACCAAGCAGAATTTACCAGAGGGAAATCATGCATGGATCACATTTTTAGTCTTAGACAGATAACAGAAAAATCACATGCTAAGGTCCAGGAAATTCATTTGATATTTGTTGATTTAGAAAAGGCCTATGACTCAGTGCCAATTAACAAACTTTGGGATGCAATGGTTGATGTTGGTATCGATTTACCAACGATTTCACTTGTCCGACGGTTGTACCAGCAGTGTCAGGCTTCGGTTAAAATGGGCAAGATGATATCCTCTCCATTCAGAACTAGTAAAGGCCTGCGACAGGGCTGTAGTATGTCCCCTACTCTGTTCAAAATATACATCCAGCATATATTGGAGCAGTGGAATCGATATTGTGGAGGCATGGGAGTACCAGTCCAAGGTGGCACAATACATTCCTTATTATTTGCAGACGATCAAGTGTTGATAGCTCAGAGTCGTGAGGATCTGAAATATATGATGAGAAAACTTCTAAATGCTTTTGAAATAGGAGGATTAAGAGTAAACATGGAACAAACTGAATATCTTGTAGTAGGAGGAAGTGGACAAGATATATCCCTATCCCAAGGAATTATTAGAGCTGTTAAAAAATTTAAATATTTGGGATCACTTATTGATGAATCAGGGAGTTGTAAAGCTGAAGTAGATAGCAGGTTAGTACAAGCACGAAGAGCCACAAAAATGTTGAATGGAGTACTGTGGAGTAGGACCATGTCAAACCACACGAATAAGAGGATTTTGAAGTATGTTGTGGAAAGCATAATGTATGGTGCTGAGGGATGAACTTTGGTAGAGGGACAAAAAACTAAGATCTTGGCAGTGGAGATGGATGGAATAAGACGCAGTGCCAGGGTGTCCAGGTTGGAAAGAAGAAGAAATGAAGAAGTGAGGCAGATGATGGATATGGAGGAGACAGTGGTGGAAAGGATCGAAAGACGAGCTGTTTGGAATGGTCACCTTCTGGTAGAAGGAAACGGGGCAGGCCATGAACAACTGGAGAGAGAAGTTAAGAGATCCATAGCTTGATTATGAACGACCGAGGTCTGGAGGAGGATGAATGGCGTGATCGGCAAGAATGGCGAATGGGAATACAGGGTAACCGCTGAAAAGTGGAGAGAGCCTTAAAAGTAAAAAAGTAAGTAATCTTATTCTGTAAAATATTCAAACTAAAAAATAAAAAATAAATAATAGTTTAAAAAACTAAAACAGCACCGCTTTATTAGAAAACCGAACTCAAAAGAAAAAATAGTTCTTAATTCTCCAAACACGCTTGGGATATATTTAAAGTGGTCACAAAAAAATAATTCATCTCCAGCACATATAGAATTTAAAACCTAGAATTATCAACAAAAGAAGAAAATAATTTTACCATCAAAAGCGTGGGGTTGCTTTTTATGAATTTTACAAGTTTTTCTTAGAGACTTTACTTTTACCAATATATGTTTATTATCAAATATATTAATTGATATAGAGCACCCAACGCTTTTGATGGTAAAATTATTTTCTTTTTGTTGATAATTCTAGTTTTATTCCATATGTGCTGGAGATGAATTTTTTGTTGACCACTTTAAATTTATCCCAAGCGTGTTGGAAATTAAAATTATTTTTCATTTTTGAGTTCGGTTATCTAATAAAGCGTGCTGTTTTAGCTTTTTAAAACTATTATTTATTATTAAGGTTAGATTGCAGCACTGAATAAACCACAAAAACGTAATGAAAATCTAGTGATAACATATCATATATGATAAATCAAGCCTTTGCTGACTAGGTGTAAAAAGGTAAGACAGTACTACTCACTTGTGAGTTGTGTTTCATTGGAAGTGCACATGTATGCGGAAGGGGAGTACGGGATTTTCACATCTAGTGAGCACTTAATAAACACTCAACTTCCATCAGATTTACCCTTAATATGTTGTAAAAATGTAGATAATTTTGCAATTTGATTCCATTAGAAAATAAAAAAAAAAGTCCGTGACGCAGAAATTGCGTGAATTCCTCAGCAAGTTGAAGTTACGGTCCGATTTCATTGGTTTATGGAATATATCTTTATTTTGTTACATCGGAGAAGCTCAATTTGTTGAAACGCGTCGGACTGCAGAGAAAATAAAACCATAAAAATAGTACGTTCCTACCTTTCGAATATTGCTGTATAACTGATGCAAATTTAAATGATTCCTACCGATTAATTTTTATATTAATGTATTACAAATACTAAATAAATTATACAAATGTACGTTGCAGTATACATTGCCAATTTAGGATTAATGAAATTACATTATAATAGCGATACTTTCGGATGAGGTAAACATAGCTCTGCTAAAGTTATTACTATTCTTTAATTTCGGATTTCAGATAAATCCCAATTCTAAAGCTCCCATTTCCTTGAATTAGGAGAATACCTCCTCGTTTCATTCTAATAGTATATACCGTACTGAGTTTCGTTATGAAACATTGCGACTGGTAGATATATTTTTAAATATTTCGTTTCAGGTGAACTCCTACAACTAATGGTCCGATTTTCCTGGTTAACGAATTGGACCTTTCTTTTTCTAATTGATTGCCATATGTCAAGTTTGGTTCATACAAAACAAAAATTGCGGCCGCTAGAGCGCAATATATATATATATATATATATATATATATATATATATATATATATATATATATGGTATGATAAGAAAAATAAATGCCTGGACGGGATTCGAACCCGGATCTCTGAGTCTGTACCTCAGCGTGATATCCATTACACTACCAGGCGAATCCAATTCAAACACTTATTTTTCTTATATATGTATTATACTCTCCATTATTACTAGATGTCGCGAGAACACTATCTTCACTGCCATCTAGTAGCTGACTATATCAAGTAAGCAAATTAAAGAGAATATTTATTTTACTTTATAGCAGTGACGCTTTATATATACACACATTCTCAGGGGCGTTTAATTAGAATTGTACATGAATTTATCCTGTTTTGACTCCCATTTTCCCTCTCTGGATAATAACCTACAAAAGTATTAAAATTTTAATAAATTTGCTCGAAATATTCCTTAACTCTGCCTTTCTATTCCTCCTCAAGCCACATACCTACTTGACTCCTCACCAATATAAAAAATATATAATTTTATTTGACTACCCTTGCGTAAGTATTGTATAAGACATGTATGTATCTCAGATACTCAATGACAGATTGCAACCAAAGTAGAACTCTAAAACTAATCATGTATCACGTACTTCGCACGTTTAAAAATAAAAGTCAACTCTAGCTTAAATGCGGCATATGTGCAACATAAATTTTCATTTCTATCGGTTTGGAGAGTCTGATATGACCTTGCCATTTGAAGACTGTAATTAACATATGTCTGCATCTGTATTTGTCATTAGTGATATTCCTAAAATAACTCGGCAAACAATTATATCTGGAAAGTTTTTCTCATAATTGGTAAACATCTGAAACAAATGTAATGGTGCAAGATGGTTTCAAACACAACAAAGAAACCAATAGAGATAGTGCTTATTTCTAATCGTACCTTCATCCAGGTTTTTAATTCATTAGTGATTCCTAAAGAGTTTAACAAAATTCACATCTGAGAATTAAAATACGTTACGTGAATTAAGTACAGAAACGGATTTTTTCTGCTTGGTGTTTACCATCTCATATTCTACTTTTCTTCTCTATGATATTCAAAGGTCTAGTAATGCTCTTATATGTTCCAGGAACATTGTGTGGAAGTGTACAACTCCCATAACTGCAAAATCGGGCATTTTTGTTTACTTGTAATGTGCATGTAGTTTGTAATTTCTTACTATCAAATTACGCGACTGACCTGAAGAGTTGGTCAAATACCTGTGTACTAAACATTTTTCACCTGATTCATTCTGAACTCTAGATAATAACTACAGAAATTTCTGTGTGATCAGACGCAGTGGCGAATTGGTGAATTACGAGTGTTTTTACATCACTAAACCCAGCGCATTATGTACAACCTTTGAAAAAAATGATGGCCGCATCTCTTGATAATGGAAAGTTTTGAAGAGCGATTTACACCAGTACGTTTTTTCATGTTCTGACTCGTTTGAGTATAAAACGGACGGCGTAAGTCTCTCTTCATGCAGCATTCGTATCGTTCGCTTCTGTGGAGCAATCAGTAGGATGATCTTTTTCCGACGACGCCGACGCGGGCGCACGTTCGATTCTGGTCAGGTATATTTATATATTTTGTATATACTGTAATACTATTTAAATTGTATAAAAATGCAGTATCTAAAATTAAAAATGGAAAATATATATCAGAAGAAATTAAACTAACAAAAGGCATTCGTCAAGGTTGTAGCATATCACCAACATTATTTAAGATATTTATACATAAAGCACTGTCAAACTGGAGCAAAAAATGTTCAGGAATGGGAGTACCAATTGGAGATGGATCAACAGATACAAATATATACACTGTTATTTGCGGATGACCAGATAATAATTGCTCAAGAATGGAGTTCAGAAAATTATTGCACGAATACGATAATTGGGGTTTGAAAATAAATTTAGAAAAAAAAAATCATATGGGATGTGGAGCCGAAACCGAAGATTTGATATTAGAAGATGAAAATAGGTATATTAGAGGATGTGAAGAATTTGAGTACCTGGGAGTAAAATTAGATAAAGAGGATAAACAAGAAAGATTTGATATTAGAAGATGAAAATGGGTATATTAGAGGATGTGAAGAATTTGAGTACCTGGGAGTAAAATTAGATAAAGAGGATAAAAAAGAAAGTGATATTAAGAACAGAATAAATAAAGGTAGAGCAATAACAGCAATGATGAATGGAATCTTATGGAACAGACATATAACCAGAAAAATAAGTTACAAATATATAATTCAATAGTTAGAAGTACTGTCACACGTGGAGCTGAAGTTAGGAAATTCAACAAAAACTTAGAACAGAAACTTATGTCGATGGAAATGGATTTTTTGAGGAGAACAGCAAGATGTTCAGAATTAGACAAAATAAGAAATACTGTCATAAGAGAAAAAATGAATATTGGTTATTCAATAGTAGATTATATACGGTATAAGCAATTAAGTTGGTATGGGCACGTACGACGAATGCAAGAAGAAAGATTACCCAGGAAAACATTGGAATGGTGTCCACCTGGAAGAAGGAGGAGAGGAAGACCTCGAAACTCGTGGATGCAGGAAATAAGAACTGGAATGAGAGCAAGAGGACTGGAAGGCATGGATTAGATGGAGAGAGACGAGTGGAGAAGAAAAATAAAACTTTAGGCACAGAAAGATGTGCAAACATTAAAATGCTGTATATAAATATATAACTATTTAATAACGTCGTTAATTTTCATAATGCCTACATGTTACCAGGCTTCGTTATATAAATACATTTGTATATATATATATATGAAAATATTCACGGTCGGAATAGTCTCCTGGGTGAGATTTTTTCGGGGTTTTTCCTCACCTGTAGGATAAAGGTTAGGAAGCTTAGGGCCCAACGGTCCCCGAAAATCATCTGGCCATCATCATCATCCTTATCATTATCATCATCATTTTTCATCGGTGTGGAAAGAAACAGGAAGCTACCACACCTACAGTTGCCTAGTAAAACTGCAAAACATAGCATGAAAATACTATGATTGCAGTGAAAGACCTGCCCTCGGGTAGAATTACTATGGAATAGAATATGGACATTATTAAATTAAAGAAAATAGCTCATATATATAGAAAATGAATAACGATTGTAACTCTCATTACTTTGTTTACAAAACACATGGCAAAATAAAATTATTTATTTCCATTACTAATACAAAATGCGCCCGATTAATTTAAATTAAATTAGTATCTAATTTCATTACACAAGTAAGTCCTGAAGTACTGCATCGCTTCACACAGACCATTCTTAAGAGAGATGGTTGTGGTCTAGTGGCGTGAGCTTCTTTTTCCCGTGCATGAGGTCGCGTGTTCGATCCAGCTGTATAGCTTTTTTTCTCATCCTTATTTCAATTAATTTTCTTTCTTTTGTTGCATTTCTTTTGCTTTATTTTATTTTCAGTATTTACTGCACTACTTATTTACACGAAATTCTTTTCCATTGCAAGACACACAATGAAATAGAACGGATTTAATTTCTCAAATAGTTGTATACTTGTGAACCAAATAGCTGATCTCTGATCATGTGTAGTGGCTTCGTTCTGAGACTTGAAAATTATCTCTGCGCCATTAATTATTTCAAAGGCTGTACAATCAAAACAAAGCATGCAACGCCCTCTTCGCGAACCGTCTCATCGCTTGGACGCAACGTACGTGTGACTGAAATAGTGTTGTGTGTACATTAAGGATTTTGCTACGTAAAATTTGGTATATTCAAATGTAAAGAATTTCCAGATGTTCTTATCATGTACGAACAAGCAGACAGTAATAACGTATCGACATAATATTTCCAAATCGACTATATTCCCAAACATTGGTGACGTCTCAGATGAAATCTCACTTTTAAGCCTGCCACTGGCGACTAGAGGGAATCTAAAAGGACGAAGACTCAATAACCGGAGAAAACATTATTAAAGTTCCTAATGTCAACACAATACAACTCGCTCTGGGGGTCCGGTTCTCGGGCCACAACTGTGCTCACAATAGCAACAGGGCGCGTCCCCGTGTGGCGGATAGGGGAACGGTCGGTGGTTTGCATTGCATTCCTCCCGGCTAGGTCCAGAACGGACCCGCGGGCCATTTGTGAGGTCGTCAGGAATCGAGCGATCTACATAGCTCGTGCCGCGCCCACTTCAGCAGCCAAACGCGTCCCCTCGGTGGCGTAGTGGGGAAAAGGTCGGTGGATCTGCTAGTCAGTCTTCCCTTCCAAGTCCGATGGACTCGCGGACCATAAGTTGGGTCAACAGGGGGAAGATGAGCGACCTGTTGTCAAAGCTCGCATATCCTGGCCCACAGCAGGATCGGCGACCGCCGTGGCGAAGTGGTGGGAGACTGGAAATCAGAAGCTCCTTTCTCTTGGTTCAATGAACCCAAGGACCATGGGCGATGAGCACCCGGGATGCCTACATTGCTCAGTGGGCTGGACTCACAGCAGCGGCACGACTAGGCCTAGTCTTACGAACGGGCTGGTTGGGACAATACCGGGCGTAATGCTGGGAATTACCACCAGGTCAATAAGCTCGGAAAAGGAGAAAGCGCGGTCTTTTGGGTGTGGGATTAACGCCGACTCCGGGACGGAGTGACCCAAGGACAATCTGTGAGGTGGTCAGGAGTTGAGCGACTTGACGTACTAATGCTCAGGCTGGACCCACTTCAGCAACAAAACACGTCCCCAGGTGGTACACTGGGGGAAAGGTCGGTGGATCTGCTAGACAGTCCTCCCGGATAAGTCCAAGGGACTCGTGAACCATTAGTGGGGTCGGCAGGAGTTGAGCGCCCTACCGTACTATTGCTCACCTGTTGGAGCTTGCGAGCTCCATGCTGGCCCACAACTGCAACAGGACACGTCCCTGAAGACTGGAGATCAGAAGCTCCTGGAGGCAGACTAGGGCACGGCTCGGACCAGTGCAGAGGGGAGCAACTGTGCTAGTTCCCGGCTAAGCCTGAGGGCTCTTGGACAAACTGTGGGGTCACCAGGAGATGAGCACATAGATGTACTAAAGTCTCACACTGTGGGGCTTGCGGATTCAAGCCCTAGCCGGTCTCTCACAACGGCTGCCGGATGCGTCCCTGGAGGCAGAACAGGGGAACGGTCGGTGGATCTGCGACAGCAGTCCTCCCGGCTAGGCTCGAGGAGCCCGTGGACCAACCATGGGGTCGTCAGGAATGAGCGACCTGACGTACTATGTAGCTCAGCAATTTCCCTGAAGTTGCGACTCCAACACCTTTTTCCTGAGGTGTTGGTTTAAGGCCGAGAACTTTGAACGCGGACGCGATAATTAAGAGAGGACAAGTATCTGGGACTTGGGAGTATGGTCTCTGACCGAGGTATTCCAAGGGGTGGAGGCGTGGGCCCAGATGTAAGAGAACATATGATCCATAATGATAACATGGACATGTGTTACAAGAGTTCTGTTTATTCGATTTAATTATAACAAAATAAATACTTACAAGATGTGAGGGATGCTGTGTCAAAGTCTTGGCATATATTTCACATATCCATAGTAATTCTGCCCGAAGGCAGGTCCTTCACTGCAATCATAGCATTTTCATGCTATGCTTGCAGCTTTACTAGGGAATTGTGTAGGTGTGGTAGCTTCCCGTTGCTTTCCACACCGGTGAAGGATGATGATGATGATGATGATAATGATGATGATGATAATGATAAGGATGATGATGATAAAGATGATGGCCATATGATTTCGGGGACCGTTTGGGCCTTAAAGTTTTCCTGACATTTGTCTTAAAGGTGAGGAAAAACCCCGATAAAAACCTCACCCAGAAAAACTGCCCCGACCGGGGATCGAACCCGGGCCCGCTGCGTGACAAGGCAGCACGCTACCTGGAGACCACAGCGATGGACTATTTCACATAGGCCTATATCGAAATAAATCAATAAATTATTTTTGTTTATCTGAAGCCGGTGTAAATAAATCACATTTTGGTGCATCGAAATTCAGGATAAATAAAACATCTATAAAAGTAAATACAATAGATTGGTCTATAGTCTACCCATACATTCCCACGTTAGGCCAAGTTTCACCCCTTCGTGAGTTACTTGACTAGTTGATTTAATTGCGCTATTTCCCTACAGATGCCAGCAAGTGACATGTGGTTAGCATATGACATTAAAGAGACCTTTAGGAAGCAACTAAGATATTACTTGGATAAGAAAGGCCGATTAAATTTTGCTAAGAGATTCTGGTTTAAGCTTGAAATTCTTATACGAGCCCGAAAATCTTAAGACTCAGGACCCACGGCCCAAAAAGGAGATAGGCGTATACATCGGTTAAGAGTCCACTCACTACGTAGTCTATGTCGCCCGAGAGGGAAGTGCGTGGAGGGTGCTAGCAATCTGTTTTTAAATTTCGAATTCGAATTATATATCAAATCAGACATTCGAATCGACAGAGATGTACAATGTTATCAAAATGTTATTTAAGAAGCGGAATAATATAGATCAAATAAAAGTGCGTCATAATTTCAGGAAACTTCCCTCATACGAGTATCTAAAAAGATAAAGTTATCCGACTGCAGACCTTATTGGGCCTAGAGGAGGTTAAGGCTTCCACAATCTGTGTGAGAAGTCAGTCCTGCGTGACGGCTGCCTTTACACTCAAAACAAACATCTTGTACTTATTTCCGTTTTAGGTTGAATTAAATACAGAGCCTTGGTGCACAAGAGGGTTTAGGTTAGTTTAAAATCTTAGTGCCACCGGGATTATAGCATATTGCCTTAAATAAATAAGCTACGGCGAGTGCCGTCTACAGAATGAAAATATGTTATAAAAATACAGGTTATTAGTCACATATGATCGAAATCTGTGAGATAATAGGAAATTTTCGAGATAAAATCAGTGTATCCGAGAGTAAATGCAAGATGGTTTGATGCAAATGCTAATGCAAGACATTGTGAGCATGAGATGCTTGCAGAAATCGGAAAATTTCGTAATGTCTGAATGTATGAGTTCGTAACAATTTCGTACTTAGTTCTCTATTATCAAGTGAAGTAAATTATACACAAGAGTTTTGATTAGTTTCTATGATTCGAAAGTATGGAAACAATTTTTTTTTAGTTCATACAGTATATTTTTATTCTAAAAAGTAATAAATACCCTACACACTAAACAATGCAAAATTATAAGAGCAAAAATAAGTCCCTTATTAGTAACACTAAGGAATTGGGGCCGGAAGTAAACAATAAATATATTGTCAACCATAGAAAACCATTACATAACGGAACTAGAAGTTAATGACAAGCGAGAGTAATTTTGAAGAAGTGGTTGAATTCAAATACTTAAGAACAATATTGAGGCAAGTTTTGTAGCATAGAAAAAAACAGGCTTAAAGTTGAAGTAGTGTAAGGAAGGTAGTCAACTAAAATGATAACAATCATACTTTATCCACTTACATCCCTTTGCTACTAAATAAAATTAGGTTTCAAGAATGTAATTATACACCAAACTATTTTTTTACAAAAAATTCATCCACACCCCTTTGCTTCTAAATACCACAATTACAAACAAGACTGACGTGCAGAAAGAAATTAAACCTAGGCTGAATTCTGGATATGCATGCCATTATGCATTACAGGGACTGTTTCATCCCAACTTCTCTTAAAAACAATTAAACTGAAAAAATACATATTTGTTATTATTTCAGCTAAATTATATGGATGCAATATATGGACACATACCTTAAGAGATGAGAAAAGAATATGAGTATTTGAGAATAAAGTTCTTAAAAAAAATTGGACCAAAGAGAGACAAACAAGTGAATTGAGAACACTATTTAACAGTGAACTACATGGTCTTTATGTGAAGACATTTGTGATAAGAACTGTGAAGTCTCATGGAAACACCTTGTAGGAAAATCAGAGGAAACTACCCAGTAGAATAATATTGACCATTATTTGAGAGAGGTATATTATTCACGGCATGATTAGAAAATATTAGCTCAGTATAGGAATGAATGAAGAGCTTATGTCCGCGCGACCATGAACTTATCGGTTCAATAATACAAGTGAGTTAGTTAGTTGAAAATAAATTCTACAAGGAAATAAAGTACCGAGGTTTTTATAATTTAATTCTCAAGCTATGAGGAACTTTTATCCAATTTACATTTATTGTTTTTTTTCTATACAGTATATATACAGTTTTTCTTTATTTTTTGTACACTTAGCAACAAAAAGAATGGGCCGACTCTTGAACTCGAATATTTTATGATCTAATGCGTAATTCACACGAGTAAACTAAACATACAGTAGTGCTACAATACGTTTCCCTTTTTCCTTTGAAGAGTATTATTTTTTAACGCAGTAAGGCAGCGAACTCTTAGCTCATTGCTTAGTGACTTGATTTGTGTTCAAGAGGCGATAGGTTCAATTCCCGGTAAGGTTTTTTAATTGTTAAAATGCTTTCTGTTTTATTCCGTATGCATTATTAAAGAAAACAACGTACTAACTATTTGGAAGTTCTACTATTTTTATATGTATTATTATTTATGTATTTATTTATTTATAAACAGGTTTACATCTTCCTGTGCCCAAAGCTTTTTAAACTTTTATCTTCTTTCTCCATTCTTCTCTATCTTCCCATTCCAATTTTTTTCCAGACCTAGCTGCCTCTTACCTCTTCTTACATCATCCATCCATTTAAATCCAGGTCGACTTCTCCTTCCTTTTCCAGGTGGAATCCATTCCAAAGCTTGTCTGGGTAATATTTTCTCTGGCATCCTACGTGTATGACCATACCATTCTAGTTGTCTGCTATACATCACAAAATCTAATATTGAATTTTGGACTTTCACTTGTTGTGTGATCATTGTATTCCTGATTTTTTCCAATTTAGAACGTCTAGTTAAACGTCTACATCCATTTCAGTAGACATAAGCTTTACACTCAAATTTTTGTTCAACTGCCAAGTTTCTGCACCGTATGTTAGCGTGCTTCGAATTATGGATTTATAAATTTGTAATTTGATATCTATTCTTATGTTCTTATCCCACAAAACTCCGTTTAACATTGTTATTTCCGATCTGTCTTCTTGAATTCTATATTTTATGTAATTTTCTTGGGTACATTTTGAGTTAATTTTGATCCCCAGCTAATTACATTTTTCACATGCTTTGATACATCCCATTATTATTATTGTTATTATTATTAATAATAATAATAATAATAATATTGCTGTATATCTCCAACATTATATAAGATTTATACTGAAAAAGCTATTGAAGAGTGGAAAAAGAAATGTAAACCGATGGGAATACCACTAGATGATAAGTCAACGATATATACACTCCAGTTTGCAGATGACCAATTGATATTGGCTCAAGAATTTGAAGATATAGAATACCTCACTAGAAAATTAATACAAGAATATAGTTTATGGGGTTTAAAGATCAATATGGATAAATCTAGATATATGACAATAGAGGATCTTCCTCAAGATTTAATACTAGAAGAAGATTTAGGGACAATTAAACACACTGAAGAATATAAGTATTTGGGAATTAAAATTACTGAAGATGGAAAACAAGAAACAGAGATAAAAAACAGGACCAATATAGGAAAGTATGCTTTATCTGCCCTAAATGGAATAGTATGGGACAAACATATCTTCAAAGAAACAAAATATAACTATATTTAATACAATAATCAGAAGCATATTACCTATGGAGCTGATGTGTGGGCTTTAAATGCACAAATGAAAAAAAAAATTTACTCGCCACTGAAATGAACTACTGGAGACGTGCTGCAACAATATCCAGGAAGGATAAAATTCACAAATTCATATATAAAAGAAAAATGCAGGTACAATATTCAATATTAGATTTTATAAAGAAGAAACAATTAAATTGGTACGGACACATTAGAAGAATGGAAGAAGGAAGACTACCTAAGATAATCATAGATTGGGAACCACAGGGAAGGAAAAATAAGAGTAGACCAACTATTACATGGATTCAGGGAATCAATGAAGCTAAGAGGGAATGGGAAATAGTAGAAGATATGTGGATGAACAGACAGGAATGGAAAAATGTGTTGAAACAAATGTGTAGTTAACTGTGAACATGGGTACCGGAAAAATGTACATTCATTGTAAAAGCCGGAATAATAAAATAAAATTATTATTATTATTATTATTATTATTATTATTATTATTATTATTAAAAATGATGGTTAATAATAATAATAGTAATAATACTATTTTTTATTATTGTCTATCATCTACGGATTATTATTATGCTGGACTTGACATATATAAACTAAATATTTTAATTGAAGTGTGAAACCTTTCCCTCACTAATATGTAATAAATAAATAAACAAATATATGAAGCGATATTATTTTTTATTACATAAATTTATAGCATTAATTAGTAATTAAATTGATATCGATAGCTAAATAGTGTTATAAAGTTTACGAAGGCAAGAATATTACTTAATGTAGTGTAAAATGGACGTAGATTACGTGGCAGGAATCAAATGTTATAGGATGTATTTTTTGAAAAAACAAATTAATAACAAAACAGTGTGGAAGGATTCGAACCCTGTCTCTCACATGTATTTAATATTTTTGTATGTGGTTTAACTTTCTACGCTATACGAATGTCGGATACTAATTGTCTTGTTTGCTTTTACACTATGAACGAGAGTTAAACTTTATTTAAAAATGATTAAATATTGTATTTGTCAAACTCTTGTAAATATCTAAATACACGTCTTCTTCACTGTTCTTTAAGTACACTGCTAAAAAAATAGGGGACATTGTAGAATAACCTATTAAGACTATGTTTTTAGGAACAGTATTAGATGCAATCACTTTCTATTACTCCAAAAGAATGTCAACAAGAGTTTGAAGTCATTGCGTAACCTCTGTACCACACCAGATGTCAAAGAGATCCTGATTAGGAATATGGCAAACAAACAAAGCAACATTAACATGGGTGAAAATGTTTCTTTAGTATGGTGTATGGTCTCCTCGAACGGCCAGCACTGCCTCACACCTGTATGGCATTGATGCAATGAGGTTAGCAATGAGTTCTTAGGGGATACGTGGCCACTCTTCCATAAGAGCAATGTGCAGCTCTGGAACAGTTGTGGGAGGTGCTGGTCTGCCTGCAATGCACCTGCCTAATGCATCCCACACATGCTCAATCGGATTTAAGTCCGGGGAGGAAGCTGGCCTTTGCATACGCTCGATACCCTCCACTTCCAGCATGTCTGTGGACTGTGCATTAATAAAAGAATCACCTATGGCATCAGCATAAGGCACGACAAAAGGTCGGAGAATCCCATTTCTATACTTTACCGCAGTCAAAGTACCACCTTGAATAACGTAGAGGTCCACCACTACTGACTCCTGCCTACACCATCAATCCACCGCCACCATATGGGGATCTTTCACGTACAAAAGCTGGATTGTTTCGTGTCCCTTTTTCTCTCCAGATGAATACACGCCGACTATCACATTCCATGTTGAATCGCGACTCATCAGAAAAAAGAAGTGATCTCCATTCAGCATGCCTCCACCCACGGTGTTCCTCCGCCCAGTTTCTGCGATCTCTACGGTGTTGTGGAGTTAACCTGGTACACACCATGGGCCTACGGGCATATAGACCACTTCCATGCAGTCGATTAGGGACAGTTTGAGTTGAACCCTGCGCCCTGTTGCTGTTTGAAGTGTATTTCGCAGTTGAGTTGCATTCTGCTCTCTATTCCGACGGGCTGTTAACAAGAGGTAACGGTCATCCCTTGCTGTTGTTGCCCTTGGTTGACCTTGTCCGGCTCTTCTGTGAACAGTATGTTCTTTGAAAATGATTCCAAAGACTGGAAATCACGCTTTGAGACACTCCAATGGCTTGTGCCACCTCTTGTTGTGTCTGTCCAGCTTCCATCCTTCCTATGGCCCTCCAAGCCATTGGTTCAGGTAAATCACGTTGTCGAGGCATTACTGTCCCTAAGGCAAGTCATTCACTAACTGAAAACTGGGCTGGATTTAAAAACAGCAACAAAACATTCACCCCCACACCGCCCTTTCACATCAACAGTACAGACACTACCCTCTGGTGTGGTACCGAGGTTACGTAACAACTTCAAACTCTTATTTACATTATCTTGGAGTAATAGAAAGTGATTGTATCTAATACTATTCCAAAAAACATAGTCTTAATAGGTTATTCTACAATATCCCCTAATTTTTTTGAGCAGTGTATTTAAGACGATTAAAACCAAATACAGAGTATTTAAAAATGTAACAATGTGTTACCTCGTGAACCATAGCTTCAGCTATACGAGCATGCGCAGTGGGTAATAACTGGGACTCCTTGCTTTTTGAAGCGCCTCATTCTTTTTGTTGCTAAGTGTACGTACATTTTATTACTAGAAATTAGTTTATTTATACGGACTGTCAACAGCACGTAAGGACTACTGCCCATGCGGCCCATATTTGTAAATAACATTTTAAGTATTTTTTTTATATTAGATGTTATATTCGTGTATTGAGAAAAAAAAATATAAACAAAATAAATGTTTGAGTTAGGATTCCTGAGTGGCTCAATTGGTTAGAGCCCTAAGGAATATAGTTAGAGATCTCGGGTTCAAAACCCGACTCAGACATTTATTCTCCTTTCATGATATATATATGCAAGAAGAAAGGTTACCCAGGAAAACATTGGAATGGTGTCCACCAGGAAGAAGAAGGAAAGGAAGACTTCGAAACTCGTGGATGCAAGAAATAAGAACGGGAATGAGAACAAGAGGACTGGAGGATATGGAGTGGATGGATAGAGACGAGTGGAGAAGAAAAATAAAACTTTAGGCATAGAAAGATGTATAAACATTAGACATATGTATATAAATAAATAAATAAATAAATATATATATATATATATATATATATGTCCACCGCTGTGGTCTCGAGGTAGCGTGCTGCCTTGTCACGCAGCGGGTCCGGGTTCAATCCCCGGTCGGGGCAGTTTTTCTGGGTGAGGTTTTTATCGGGGGTTTTCCTCACCTGTGAGACAAATTTCAGGAAAACTTTAAGGCCCAAACGGTCCCCGAAATCATATAGCCATCATCATCCTTATCATTATCATCATCATCGTTCACCGGTGTGGAAAGCAACGGGAAGCTACTACACCTAAAATTTCCTAGTAAAGCTGCAAGCATAGCGTGAAAATGCTATGATTGCAGTGAAGGACCAGCCTTTGGGAAGAATTACTATGGATGGGTATATATATAATCTTACATTTAGTCTGATAAAGTCATACTATATATATATATATATATATATATATATATATATATATGTGTGTGTGTGTGTGTGTGTGTTTGTGTTTATGTGTGTATGTATATATGTGTATGTGTGTGGTGTGTGTGTGTGTGTGTAGAGAGCAATTATGCAAATAAATGTTTCTGCTGAATACACATTCCCATAAATATACGACTTTATGTTGTTTCCAACTTGTCTCAAATATAGCCTGTGCAATTATTTACCACACACAGCCTTATGCCCATATTCAGCGCATGGATCGTCACAGAATACCAAAACAAATTCTTCACTACATTCCTCGAGGCAGAAGATCTGTGGGTCGACCTTTTCGGAGATGGCGGGAGACCGTAACGGGCCACTGGGCCTAATACTTGAAAGGACGATAATGATGATGAACCTTATGCGCTGATTTATTTCAATTTTATCTTATACAGATTAGTTAGTAATTATTTGTTTATTTAACGTCGGTCTTTAAGGTTTCGTGTCATTAGATGTGTAATTCAAATCTGAGGGTGATATAGCTGATAAACTTAACTGATTTTACAGTTTATCATAAGTAATGCCGCGAGTGAAGTGAGAATTTGGAAATCAAGAGTGGAATTTGTTAGGACTATTTAACGAATAAAATTAAGCTGTTTACTCACAAATAATTATTTAACTGTAGTTATTTTAAAATATTTATATATTTAATGTAAACGGCGATGTTTGAAAACAAATGAGAAACGATTAGTACGTTTAATTTGCTTCTTTTGTTCACCACTGCAACCAGATCATATTATTTATTGCCAAAGGATCGCAATATTGTAAGAATGCACCATAGTGGAGAAATTTATCATCAACATTATAGGTATTAACAAGTAAATGTTGACAAATCAAGAGCTTCAGAACATTTTAATACTACTACTATTACTACTATAAAGGTATTGATTAATTTCTGATGTCCTATGAAGTAAATATGTCAATTATATTTTTCTGCAACGTCATTTCCTGGAAAATAATTCGTTTAAGGAAGTGCAAACAGTGTGTTTTTTTTTGGTATAATCAATTGCTAACAAATGTTTTTTATATTATCTCCCGCATGCACTATGAGCTGACATTCATGCACTATATATACAATCAGGCAGCAGTATTTCTTGGCGAGTCTGTCACTGCAAAATAATGCTATGACCTATTCAGAATGTTAGAAAGGAGGTGCTCTCTTTAATATGATAAACTTTAGTTGATAAATTCGAGGAGAAACACGACTGTGATTGGTTGTAAATTAAAAATCATTGAAATGTGATTGGTCATTGACTCCCATTTGGGGCATGAGTTAAGTCCATAGAAGTATTCCGTTATTAACAACTGATGTACTGTTCTAAGCATATGTACTATTATAAAACTTATATAATTACAAATAGAATTTCAGCTTTGAATAATTTAGGGCGTGTAAGTGCATCAAGAAGAGTATATAGAGTGTAAGAAATCAAGCTGTTCTTGCATCATTTGCCGTCTTTCAGAATGTATTATACTGTTTCCCCATTCATTAGGTTAAACGTCGACGTAATTGTGCGCCGACATTAAACTAGTCTCATGAATGGGAATATAAACATTGTATGAATGTCTAAATTTTAACTCCCACTGAAATTTCAGTGAACGAAAACATCTAAATGAACAACTGGCATCAAGATATAAAATATTATGATAACCAAGATAATGTATCTTGCAAGTTGTACCGAGATTCCCAGCTTAAACCCCCTACATCTTTAGGTATCATATATAATACCTTTGGCGTCTAATATTTTTCTCGCTTCGGGAATAATTCAATTTACCGTGGTCGGTGGTATCAAATTCGATATCTTCAGAGCTTCAAGCTATTTTTTTTTTCGTTTCCAATTGTAATCTTGAGATGTCAGCATCAATTAACGGGCAAAAACTTGGTTCAGACCAAAGGTATCATATATATCTAGATTAAACCGTCATAAATGCCCCCCCTAAAATTCTATTTGTTCTTTAAAATTGTTATTGTGACCTCTATGAACCCATTAAACGTAAAAATGAAATTATAATAGACAAAATCTCAATTCAAGACCCCCTAAAAGCCTCCTCAATTTTGCTTTAACCGCCAAATACGTTTTGTCGTTTGGCTCTCTTGAAACTCATTAAGCACAAAAATTGTTTATATCTTGTTAAAATTTTATTCGAGACGCAGGAGGCGGTTAAACGTTTGTGATTCATTTTTATGAGACTACATACAGGATCCCTCATTGACATTAACTATATTGAATTTGGCATCGTTCCGCGCCGTAGCCGAGCGGTTAAGGTAGGAAGCCTTGGCGCAGAGCTACGGGACTTGCGCTGGTTCCAGTCTCCATGGGGGAAGAAATTTTCTCATGGTATTTCGGCCAGTATAGGACCGGTGCCCACCCAGCATCGTGAGGCAATTGGGTAGCTACAATAAGTAGCGGCTCCAGGTTGAGGAACCAGCTATAACGGTTGGGGGACTCGACATGCTAACCACATGTCACCCCTACACTAGCTGTTGATCATCTACCTCTGTGATTGACACATGTGGATATGAAGGGCCAGCAGCCGGCTGGTAAAAGGGCAACCGCTGAAAAGTGGAAAGACCCTTAATCGGATCGGAATTGGGCATCGCTGTAGATTTGAAAAGACGGTGGAAAGAAATGGGCATTTACACAGAGAGGACTAAGTGTTTAATTATCATCTAATATATGTTACTTAGATTAGCATAGGCTAAGTTATGAATTAAGTTATATAAAATCGGCACCCTTCTAATAGTAATGCCGTTGTCGTACAAGTAATTATCAATTTATTTAACTATTTACGTTTATATAACATTCATCGTCACAGTTGATCTTCAAGAGCTTAATGTAAATACAGGTCAGCAACTATATTGGAGAGTAGTTAGTTCAATCAGAAATCGAAAATGCAAGCAACTATAGTGCCAATGTATTCTCAAAGAAGTTTTAAAGTCTCTGAGTGTATCTCCACCACTACCTCAAGATCTAAGATCTGCTGCAACCGAGATCATCCAACACTAGTTAACGTATATTGGAGTGTTTGTGGCATAAATTAAAATATCCCTTTGATGTCTGCATCTTTAACCAATGAGCACAAACCGAAGATTTTGCGATCTAAGCAATTAAATGCAATTTAAATACAACTACCTAGAGGGTTGTATATACGTTTGCAGCCATTGAGAATGTCTGCGGACACCCCTATTATTGTACACTGTGTACAACAAACACTGAAGGAAACTTTTTCTCTCATCTAAAATAAATATACCTAATTAGCAGGACAAGAAATCTCAAGAGGTGTGAACTCTAGGTTCCGTGATTCTTATCCAAGTTACGAAAAGGAGGTAGAGTGGCTAGCCCTATGCTCAGATCAAGATTATTTCTGGGACCTTTCCGGTATTAATTTAACTGAAGTCTCCGTGTGTCTGAAAATCAATCTGGACACGAACGAGTGAAGAAAAATGCCAAATTCTCTGCTGTCCGTTATCGAATCTGGGACGCTCAGCATGTTGTGAAGCGTTCGCCACTTCAGCTATTTTGCCCATTTCCTTACACATATAGAAAGAAAATATTACAAGAACAGAGTTTCACAGAAAGTATTTTCAAAAAACTCCATTTGTATTGTACACTGGACAGCTTTTTGTTTTATGGAATGCAATAAGAATCTATTTACAATTTTTATTGAATGTTTCTCCAAAATTTCCTGTTTACTATACTTCATGCTATGTATGTGATGAAATAAATGAGAGAGAGAGAGAGAGAGAGAGAGAGAGAGAGAGAGAGAGAGAGAGAGAGAGAGAGAGAGACACTTCTTACGGACGAAGATAAGTTATCTCTGGGGAAAAAATACTGTCTCGATTCAATTTGCAGTTTTTTGTGTCAAATAGAAGCAAGCTTTTGAAGTTATTTTCAAATATTCACTTCACGCCATACCAACATCACTTCAGTTTATGGCGTTCTTTCTTCAAAAAAGACTGTAAATGTCAACAGAGAATTATCTGACGTATTCATATCGTTATTTATGACTTGCAACACTTTTGCGTTACAATATGGCGACTGAGAGATGAGCAAATGTTACATTGCTTTCTTTTTGCATTCATTTACGCGGAGCTCCATAGAAATGTGCTTAAAATACAGAAATATTTATATTCTTTTCGATCTAAATCCTCATATCTCTATATCTCTATAGTGTAACAAAAATACAATACAATTTTGGAAGTAAAACATTCTTACATCTAGACCAAAGAGTGAAACATATCTAGGAACATAGAAGTTGCAACAAGATAATCCGATATTATATTGAGAATGATCTTAGTAACTGTGATTGGATAGAAGTCGTTGCGGTAGATGTGTGGCTGCGCGACTGGGATCTCAGTTTCGAATTTTGGCGGTTATGGAAGATAATGGTAATGGGCCGCACCAAGATTTTCTTTTGGGTTTTTCTCGGGGTTCTTTCGTTTCCAGAATTTCATCTCACCAACACTCTCCCAACATGTCATTTCATCTCCATTCTATCATTTCATACCACCTTTCATGTTAGTAAAAAATAATCTGGTTTAGCAAACCACAGGTATTTAAAATACGTAGTTGAGGGAATATCATACGGATACACTCTTGTACTTTCTCAAGGCTCCGAGTCTGTATTTCAACTTAGGACAGAATACGGCCTAAGGGAGAGTTGCAGTCCCACATTGAGGCCTTGGTTGTACGAACCAGAAACATCATAATATACTACATATCACCGAAAGTATATTTCTTCTCATTCATTCCATAAAGTAACGATAGGTAAGATACAATGATCCAAAAATAAGCTTGCCGTATTATGATCTTTAATCCGAACCATTCTTTATTAATCTAATATAATGTGATTTCATACAAAATCTTCCTGAAGAACACGTATCCATCAGAGATCATCTCGGGATTCCTTAAAAGTCTATCGAAATCGTAGGTTCATGGCAGCGCAGACATAAGCACTACATAGTTCCATACATTTCTATCCTTAAGTAATGTTTTCCAATCATCCCCTGTATAATTTACTTCCGTCAAATCATGATTAATGTTATTCTCAATTCTCATTCTTGGTCTTCCAACTGAACGTTTTCCGTCTAATTTTGCTACAAGAAGCTTCCATGTCACTCTTCAATTCGCCATTCGTGCCACATGTCCTGCCCATCACAATCTACTAGACTTAACTGTTCTTATTATATTTGGTTTCCTATAAAGATTATATAGCTCACGGTTATGAAGTTCTCTCCATTCGCCTGTCTGTTCTTCTCTCTTTGGTCCAAAAATGTTTCTAAAAACTTTATTCACAAATTCTCGTAAACATTTCCCCTCAATTAAAGCATGAGTCCATGTTTTAGATTTAGATTTATTTATTTAGCCTGGTGGAGTTAAGGCCATGTGGCCTTCTCTTCCACTCACCAGAACAAGCATATGTTACATATGAATACAAAAAAAAAATACAATAATAGTCATATAAAACAGGACAAACATATGTTACACATGAATACAAAAAAATTACAATAGTAGTCATATTAGACAGGACAAACCTGTTACATATGAATACAAAAAAAAGTTACAATAATAGTTATTGAACAATTCATTATCTGTCATATTGAATAATAATGAAATTAATGTCTAATAATAGAATGAAACTAAATACAATTAAAATTAAATTAATGATACAATGAATAAAAAAAGAATAACAGCTCGAATCTACTATGCATAAAAAGAAGAGAAAAAAAACACTACAATGAATTAATCTACGCTTTTTATACAAGGCATTAGGTAAATATGTTAACAAATCCTAAGTCTATTTTTATTAAATAATGTAAAAACGCATTATTAATTCTTAAAAAGTAGTATTAGTGAGTTGTTTCTGTTAGTGATTTTATTTTCAATTTATTTCTGAAAGATGGTAAAGTTTGGCAGTCTCTGACATAGGGTGGAAGTGAATTCCATGTTCTAGCAAGAGAAACTGTAAAAGATTTCGAATAATAGGTAGTATGATGAGGAGGGATATAAAGGACACTGTGCTCAAGGGATCGGGTATCTAAGTTATGTGTATCAGAGAGTTTAGTGAAGCGGTGTGATAAATAATAAGGTAAAGATGTGTGTAATATGTTATAGAGTAGGCATAGGGAATGGATGGTTCTACGATCTTGAAGACGAAACCATGACAATTGTTCCAGGGATGGTGTAATGTGATCAAATCTACGTATACCACAAATAAAACGTATGCAAGAATTGTGAACACGTTGAAGTCTTTGGGTAAGAACAGTATTTAGGTCAGTAAAAAGAGTATCACAATAATCAAAATGGGGCATTGCGAGTGTTTCTACTAGCATTTTTCTTAGAGAAAACGCTAAACAATTTCTTATACGATTTAATGAGTGTATTATTGAGAAGATAGCTTTGCAAATGTTATTTATTTGTTTATTCCAAATTAAATGTTTATCCATAAACACTCCTAGATTTTTTACTGTCTCACTATAAGGGATCTGAACCCCATTAAGTGACACATGTAATACTGCATTTGTGTTAATTGAGGATAATAGTCTCTGATGGCCCATAATGATTGCTTTTTCGCACCCATATAACAGAACTGAGAGTTATATAATATAATTTAACGGAAGTTTTATATTATATTTTCAGTTTAATGTTTTTTGAGAAAAGTTGGAACGATAAAAGTCCCTGTAAAGCATAATAGCATACATTTACAGAATTGAGTCTATGTTCAATATCTTTGTGAATCTCATTTCTATTAGCAGTTATTGTTCCTACGTATTTAAATTCAGCCATTTGTTCAAAATTTCCTTCATTTGTCATTAACTGTCCATTTCCATTACATAATGTATTTCTATGTGTAAACATATATTTAGTTTTATTGATGTTTACTTCTAGTCCCAATTTATTAGTGTTCCTCAATAGAGAGTGCGTGCTGACCCTTAGTAGTTTCTTCGCTATCGCCTAATAGTAGGCCTACGTACTACATCATCAGCATACGCTAACAGTTTATTAATAATATTATTGAGCTGTTAACCTTCTTCATCCACTAAAGATTTGATGGCATGCTCTAGTACAAAATTAAATAGTAGAGGAGATAGTACATCTCCTTGCTTTAACCTATTGTGAAATTGTAAAAAACTGTTTGCCTACATACCCCTACGATCTTTGGCATTTAGACACATTCGAATAAGTTTAACTTGCTTTTTAGTAAATTCAGAATTCCAGCAGGATACTATATAACTTCTCCCAT
Source organism: Diploptera punctata (assembly GCA_030220185.1). NCBI lineage: Eukaryota > Metazoa > Arthropoda > Insecta > Blattodea > Blaberidae > Diploptera > Diploptera punctata. The sequence goes on along the minus strand of JASPKZ010007186.1, from coordinate 152,697 downwards.
TTCATTTAATCGTATTACGTTTCTTATTGAAATGTTAAATGCTAGTTTAATTGCGAGACAACAAACGTGGTAGCCGCTAAGTCAATGTTAAAATTTCGGCTTTCAAGTAAATCCGCACTTTTACTGTTATGGTATTACTGATTTTTTGAAAATCCATTTCTCATTTAACTTAAGAGCATATACCGAGTTTTATTTCAAAAAATCGAAAATTCTCGCCGCTGGAGCGATTTTGATATTTTCGCTTCAGGTTAACCTCCACTCTTAATTATATTTTGTTGTTAATGAGTACGACACTATTTTTCCTACTGATTGCTATATACCGCGTTTGATTCCGGAAAAAATAAAAATTCCTGCTGCTAAAACATTTAGGTCCCTATATACACACACACACACACACACACACATATATATATATATATATATATATATATATATATATATATATATATATATATATATATGTGTGTGTGTGTGTGGTGTGTGTATGTGTGTGTGTGTGTGTGTGTGTGTGTGTGTGTGTGTGATTTTTGTTATTAGAATTTTAGGTGTCTAGTTGGTAGGGTTGATGGAGATTTCCATTTTTCAATTAATCGCGTGGGCATAACGTCATCAACTTCATTGCTTCGGAATGCACTAAATAGTGCATTATATAGAAGTATAGTCCGTTCGTCTGTGTGTTTGTATGTGTGTCTGTATCAAAATTCTGTGAGGTTGATTTAAATGGCCTCTAATTTGTACATAAAATTATATCATACTTTAAGTTGCTCTAACATAAACTATTCACGTTTCGTCGTAAATAATGTGATAAGCAATTAAGTTACTTTTTGAGATTATATATAAGAGCATTTATTCAACCTTCAAAATTATGATTTTAAGCCTATACGTATGAACATACATAAATAGCATAGTACATTCCATTAGATTAGCAACATGGTTGCAATTTTTGGCCTGTTTATTGGATAGAGGTTATTGTGCAGGGCCTTGGCCGAGAAATAGCTATAGGTTGAGGTTGGTATCTTCGCCAAGCTAACATCCCTATTAATAGATACCCTTCACGTGCTCATTTTAACGCCTCTTCAGTCATACTCAGACTAAATGTTAACATTCGTGGGGATTTGGACGTGAAACTGCACGACTGATTTGAGATACAATCACATATTATATGCTTTAAATAGAACATACAGAAAATAAATACCTTACGAACCGTTGTTAGCAAATCCACATTAAACAGAATGAGAAACCAAGATGTCACAAAACAATTTAATATAATGGACGCTTTAAAATAATGAAAGAGTCGAACTCCAATAATAACAAGGTTAATTAGAACAGTTCGAGATTTATAAACAAAAGGGGAAAGAATCGTCGGCAGACCGGAATAAACGATGTAAAGAAGAACAGATTTCATCCTCTAATTAATCATGAAGATAATCAGACTTTTACCAAGTTAGAAGGATGAAAAAGAGAAAATCTATTATCATCTATAGGCCTACCTCTGCCATGCGTAAAACACGTATTTTATGTCAACTGAAATTACAAATATTAATTTACAATTAAATATTATAGTTTCAAATCTCATCTTACTTAAAATTAGTATAAAAATTAGTTTGATGTATAGCAAGCATCTCTTGCGTCATATATCTATGCTAAAAGCGTCATCGATAGTTATGCACGACCGATTTTTTATATTTTTTTACACATAACGATGAGGCAACTGCGTTAACTGATATTCAGTCACATCAGTGCAGGCCTACTAAGTCGAAACTTAAAAAATAAACTGGAAATGGTCAGGCGAAATCATAATATTCCGCTCTTAATTTCGTGTTCCATAATCTGTGATCTATCCTGATATTCCTCGCTCCACCCCACAACATCATAGCACTGGAAAATATTGTATCATATTCTTAAATTGTGTTCAGTTTTATAAGTGTAATTTTTAACAACATTAGGGTGTAATGGAACACCATGTTTTTTATTATCCTGATATAAGAAATAGTAGAAACTATTCAACCTCTCACTTATCCTCACACTAACACCTCATGGTGATGGGGATGGAGGAGGAAAACTTATTTTAATATTTGGATCGATTTTGTAAGATACGAAAAAAAGTGAGACTAAAGTTTTAAAAAAAAAAAACTATATACCTTAATCAAGGTTTACATTGTGTTTAATCGTGGGAATATTCCGTGTCATTTTTTTCTAGAAATCCATGAAGGGTTTGCAATTTAGAGGTAGATTTTGTAGCGCAGGATTGACTAGACAAAATATAGTGATATGACAATGACCTGTCAATCATCTGAGCCTGCGAACGGAGTTGAGAACAAATCATGCAGAAATGTTACCTGTTTCCTAGCACTGTACACAAAAAGTTTGTGAATTTACATTTGAAGACCATTTTGTGTAAAAAATATGTAATATTCCAATAAATATCTAGTAATGAGTAAAATATGTAAAAATATGTAATATCAAACTTGAATATAAAATCTAAATTTATATGCTACATCAAAAGTTTTGGTTATTATTGAAGATCGTACCAAGGAAACATATGTAATTACACACGAATCCGGACTCTAGTTATCATTCATTCTGTTTACGTGGCAAAACCATCTGAGTGATATCATATGTATATTATTTTTTAGAGGTTTAACGTTAAATATATATATATAATATATATATATAAACATAATTTTATCTTTCCTTGTTTTTCCAACAACCTTGCGAAAGAATTTAATTTCTACTGTTTGTATTCTTTGTTTTCGTATCCATAACTGTAGTGTCATGTGCATGATTAGTTTTAAACTAACCTAGATTAACAACCTGGAATTTATTTAATCTGCAATTATTACACTTCCACTTCCACTAAAACTTACAGTCAAATATACAAAATGTTCTTCTTATTCTGTGGCCTCACGGCCCTATTAGCCTAATCTTAGTCTCCCTTTTAATAATCGACCATTTTCTCCTTTTTCGATTTATTTCTTCATGCTTTAACTCTCAAAGTTCTGAAATGTGCATCGACATAATCCAGGCATGTCAATTTCTGTCACCCCACAAAACTCGACCTTCAAATTTTGAATTCAAGAATATTTTTGAAATAAGGTTCTCTTTATTTCTGATGGCGTATCCCAATCATTTCAATTTCTGACTTTAATTTGAGCTACAATATCAGGCAAATTATTGTTCTAATTCTTTATTCACAAGACTTGCTCGTATTTTGTAAGCTTCTAGTCATCAATCACCACGCAAGACATGAGTTCTCCAATTAAGATTAACTGCAGGTCACGACTACCTTGCTAAATACTTGCACAAGATCAATATATTGTCTAAATCCAAGATACATTCTAATGTAACCACCGACAGTAAGGAATGGAAGACGAACACCTCCACAACCGTACAGCCGTCAAACAAAGAACTTCCAAAACTTTAAATAACTGGAGAGCAAGACTGCTAATGCCTTCAGTGTTAGATACCACCAATCAACAACCTTCCTTAATTTTTGTGCGCGCAACCAGCTGAAATATATAAAATGCAGATTTACAAATATATAGGCTTATACAATACACAAATTATAATAATTTATAAAAATATATATAGTATTTTTATCCACTAAACATGATGATGATGATGAAGATGATCATAATAATAATAATAATAATATAATTAGAAAAAAATATCCAATTAATGTATACCACGGTCAAGATAAACGTCAAGATGATGTTTAAACCACTGTTATAGCAAATATAAATTTATATTTATTATAGATCATTCTGAAGCCTGGAAGACTTTGATTTCCTGCAGTAGATTTGTAAGAAAAAAACATTTCATGTACTTTTTGAGAAAGGCCAATCCCACTATGTAACATTAGCTTAATCCAAATAATACAGATAAATTAGAAATGGAATGTAGAGATTGTTTATTAGAGGCTATAACGTAGTCTATTTTTGTTACGAGGTTACCACGACACCAACAGATGAGTTCCCGACTAGGATACCAAGTTCGAATCCTGGCGGTTTCGGAGGGGCATTGGCGGTGGGCCATTCGCAGGTTTTTTGCGTTTTTCTCGGGTTCTCCCATTTTCCGGATGTAAACCCACCAACATTCTCCACTCACCTCCCTTCCCTTATCATGTCATTTCATCTTTATTTATTCATTCATTTCACGCAACGCAACACTTTATCACTTTAGGAAAAATAATCTGGTCTGACAAATCACAGGTCTTTAAAATAAGTGGTTTAAGTGATCCAGAGAAGGGCACATTAATGTACTTCCTCATGACTGTTAGCCTATATAGGGCAGAATATGGCCAAAGGAATGGTTATAGCCCCTCCTTGAGTCCATAAACCCAGACAAGAAAATAGCGACATGAATCATCCCTGATGTGTCAAAACCAGGAAGACATCTAACACCATAGAATGTATTTAATTTCCACTCATTTATAACAAACAACAGTGGGTCCTGTAATAAATGAACTTACTGGAGATTGTCGTGTTACGGGAAACGTTGTTCTAATCTAATACAGTAAAACTTGTTCAAAGTGGAATCGCATGGGACCAATTTTTTTCCACATTAGACAACATTCCGCATTATAAAAAACTATTAACCCATCTTAGATTATAGAGCACCGTATATTATGCATTTTTATGTACCTTGGAATAATTGTAGTTCCGTTGCCGTTGGAAAGTGAAGTATAGTATGTACGAGCGACTTCGACGGTAACGCGCGAAAAGAACAATGCTGTTCCGTCAGCGTTAAAAATGTATCTTAGGTGCGTATCCTGAAATTAAAGTATGCAGTTTCGGTTTCCACTCACTAATATTATTATACTTTCGTCCACATCCTTTGATTCACCGCAAATTTCATTCACGCTACATTGTGTCTTTTAAAACTGTCCACAACTAACCTGACAATGCCTGGAATCGTTCGCAGCCGGGACGAACTGAATCGTCAGGGACAGAGAGCGATGGGGAACTCTATGGAGTGAGATATCAAGGTGTGATAATATATGTAGAAAAGTGGTTCATAACCAAGGTTGAAAGATAGAGGAGGCAAAATAAAACTTTAACAACCAAGAAAAAATATGGAATGGCACTCCAAGTGTGAAAGAACCGAGCTTCTGAAGGGATTCTTTGAGCTTGTATTATTATTATTATTATTATTATTATTATTATTATTATTATTATTATTATTATTATTATTTATTATTATTATTATTATTATTATTATTACCATCATTATCATCATTTTGGCTATATTCCTCCTTCCCCACAAATCGTTCCAATTTTTAAACTGCTAATTGCTATCTCTACTGCCTCAATATCCAATTGTACAGTATACTTGTTCTGTTTTGATCATAAGTTTTTCCTACAATTCCACTTTAAAAATTCTTCAGTCAATAGCTTCCTAAATTATAACTTACATTCATGTAAATAAATTATCTGAATATTAATTTTATTATATATAACTAGGAAAAATAAGTTACAAATATATAATTCAATTGTGAGAAGTACTGTCACAATATGGAGCTAAAGTATGGAAATTCTATAAGAATTTAGAAAAAAAAATTATGTCGATGGAAATGGGTTTCTTGAGGAGATCAGGAAGGTTTTGACAAGTAGATAAATAAGAAATAATGTTATACGAGAAAAAATGAATATTCAATAGTAGATTATATTATAAGATACAAGCAGTTAAATTGGTATGGGCATATATCACGAATGCAAGAAGAAAGGTTATCCAGAAAAACATTGGAATGATGTCCACCTGGAAGAAGAAAGAAAGGAAGACCTCGAAACTCGTGATGCAAGAAATAAGTACTGGAATGAGAACAAGAGGACTGGAGGACATGGAGTAGATGGATAGAGACGAGTGGAGAAGGAAAATAAAACTTTAGTCAAAGAAAATATAAAATAAATAGGCCTATTATTATTAGTATTATTATTATTACTATAATGTCCACTGTGGGAAAATTAGATCAATTTTAGAATAAAATTCTTTCTTTTTTTTTAATAAAACAGCACCTTTGCCATGAAAAGTCTATAAAACTATAACTTGACTTAAAATCTGTATTTTTTTACTTCTTCCTGTGCATTTACATATATTTGAAGTAAACACATTAAGAAAAACATCGAAAGAAATTAAAAACAAAATAGCCGTATAATTCTCAAAATTATGGATACATTAACTTAAAATAAAATAAGTTAAAATATACCTTCTTAGGTAAGATCCGTCGTCCTCAACTTATAAAATATGTATCCTTTATGCCTGTAGGCCTTTGAGAACATCCGTTCCATCTTCAGCAGGTCCTTCTTCGCTACAATATCTAGTATGATGATTGATGCTGCTGGTCCTAATGTGGTGTTGTCGTGGTGCAGCATCAATCATCATACTAGATATTGTAGCGAAGAAGGACCTGCTGAAGATGGAACGGATGTTCTGAAAGGCCTACAGGCATAAAGAATACATATTTTATAAGTTTAGGACGACGGATCTTGCCTAAGAAAGTATATTTTAACTTATTTTATTTTATGACTCTCCACCTAAACGGTTTTAACAATGAATTTTATTAGTACATTAACTTTCAAGAAAACAGGTATATAAAATTACTATCGTTATTATAACTTTTACGTATTCCTTTATTACACTTTCCAGTTTTCTTTTATCGCATGTGCCCACGTATTAAAAAATTAGCTGAACATCCTGTTGGCCCATCGGTCTTAAGATAACGTTCAATTTGGCGGATAGAATCGCAATCAGCAATACTTCTCTACTTATTTCAAAACCCTAATAACATGGCAGTGGAGACTTAGTATGTTACGTTTACTAGTACTGTGCGACTTAACTGTACAGAGGGAGTACGTCAAATACGTCACGACCATAGTATTTACAGTTAACATAGCTAACATAAACCTAGAGATTTATTTTAGTTTGAACAACAGGTGAATTAATACAATTATGAATACGTAAGTTTGTAGTATGTACCAGTTGTCAGAGTAATCATGCACACAGAGCAATAGGCATCACTAGCCTACCGCCTGTCTTGACATCCCCTGAGCCATTCTCTCGCACTTAGTAAACAAAGTACTTAACTTCACATCTCGGTACTATTTCCCCCATCTGGTTATGAATATGTAAGTTTTTAGTATGTACTAGTTGTCAGAGTAAGTAGATCGAACTTTAGGCAACATTAGTTTGTCATCTATCTTGACATTGTCTATGCCAGTTGCTAGCACATTGTAAACAAACTAAGTTCGTTTGCTCGTAACTTCACATTTCGCTACTATTTCCCCGCAGTCTGCTAATAACTCAGCAAAAACTTGTATGTCTCACTCTTTCTCTTTATCTTAGTTTAAACTCCTTCTCTATAGGCTCTTTCATGTTCCATACGTAACCCTGGGACACGACCTATAGGCAGAGGATTTGAAACTCTGGATCAGTCACTTAGTTTTTGAGCACACGGGCTCATGGAGTGATCAGCTCAATGCTAGGTACCTCCGAGACAAAACAAGACACATGATTCACTCATATTCTTATAGTGAACATGGATTATTATGTTGGAAAGATGATATTTGGAAACAATATTTAGTCTTCATTTTTTCCTGAAATTTGTCTTACATGTGAGGAAATACTCCGATAAAACATCACTCAGAAAGCTTGTCACGACCGGGGATGTTTCCGGGCCCACTATACGAAAGAATGCCTTTACCCCAATATCACAGCGTCGCGACGCGTCGGTAGGAGTACAGCTTGCATATATAAGTGGGGACACGCCGTAGTGTAGTTGTATAAGGCAATACAAGCCTGATGGTATAAGAATCGAGTCCCGGTGGGGGGTTACTATATCTTGTGGCGGCACCATGGCCCTGGGGTCGTCTCAACTTCTAACGGAAATCAGTACAAGTCGCTTGTTCTGGGGATAAAAGCGGCAGTAACGCAGGGTTGACAACCTGTCTGACATCTCGTCCCGACTGCCTAAAACGATGGGAGCCTTAACCTCATACTAACCCTAGGGGATATATATAGCCTATATATCGCTCATTTGCTGCAACGCCATAACTCAAAAATTGTCGATTTTGAGTTATTGTTACTACATGGAAGATAAAAGTCAATTCTATATTCACGAAGAACGACATAAGCTATTGTACATAATGAGTTGGTATAATAATTTGATATTTATGACAAATACAGGCAAAGATATATGGATTTCGAACCTTTGAATGCTTCTCCTGAAAAACTATGTTTTTTTACACGCTTTATATTAGCTTGATCTGTATCTATCTATCTATCTATATATCTATCTATCTATCTATCTATCTATCTATCTATCTATCTATCTATCTATCTATCTATCTATGTAACGGAATCTTTCAACGCGATTTTCACCCACTTAACATCATTGGATCGACTTGAAACTTTGTATATTTGTAGAGGACCCGTGACAATACAATAATTTCATATTTATTTTCTAAAATCCTGGCCATAATCATCAGAAAATCAAAAAAAGTGTTTTTGTATCAATGTAACGGAATCTTTCAACGCGATTTTCACCCACTTAGAAACATTGGATCGACTTGAAACTTTGTATACTTGTAGAGGACCCGTGACAATACAATAATTTCATATTTATTTTCTAAAATCCTGGCCATAATCAACAGAAAATCAAAAAATGTGTTTTTTTATCAATGTAACGGAATCTTTCAACGCGATTTTCACCCACTTAGAAACATTGGATCGACTTGAAACTTTGTATACGTGTAGAGGACCCGTGACAATACAATAATTTCATATTTTGCTTCTAAAATCCTGGCCAGAATCATCCGAAAATCAAAAAAATGAAAACTGGCATAAAAGGTTGCGGACTTGTCGAGTTTTTAGTCAATCGTTGTAAGAGCTCAGTTGGTAGAACAGTGAACTCTTAGTGGTATATAATTTCAGCAATCCATACGTCGCTGATTCAAATCCGGCTGCGAAGGTTTTTTTTATAGAAGAGTATTACTTTTTGCTCATACTACAATAGTATCGAATTTAAAGATGTTTACATTTTTATCTTATTCTGTAAAATATTAAAACTAAAAAATAAAAAATAAATAATAGTTCTAAAAAACAAAAAGAACACGCTTTATTAGAAAACTAAAAAATGAAAAATAATATTAATTTCCAATACGCTTGGGATAAAATAAAGTGGTCAACAAAAATATCATCTCCAACACCTATTGAATAAAATTAGAGTTATCAACAAAAAGAAAATAATTTTACCATCAAAAGCGTGCGGTGTTTTTTATGATTTTTTACATTTTCTTCTTAGAGAGCTTACTTTTACCAATATCTGTTTATTATCAAATATATTAATTAATATAGAGCACCCCACGCTTTTGATGGTAAAATTATTTTCTTTTTGTTGATATATCTAATTTCATTCTATAGCCTATGTGTTGGAGATGATTTTTTTGTTGACCACTTTATTTTATCCCAAGCGTATTGGAAATTAAAATTATTTTTCATTTTTAAGTTTTCTAATAAAGCGTGTTCTTTTAGTTTTTTAAAACTATTATGTATGTTAGTTATGAAGTTGTTGCAGCAAATGAGCGATATATATATATATATATATATATTATATACTTATTTATTTATTTACTTATTTATTTATAAGTAAATAATTAAACAAAAATAAATGTTTATGAATATTTTATGAGATCAAAGTTTATTATATAAAAAGTTCATAATGTTATAATTACAACCTAATCTTTAAAAATCCGACAATTCCTAACACTAAGAATTTTAATTGTTATAGCATGGCAACTATGCTGTTGATCATCAATATTCATTACCCTCCATGTTCTAGATGTTATGTACGAGAAAATAAGAAACAATGATTCATTAACATGATATGAATATTAATCAATCTAGCTTATGCTATTTATTTTTCATGCACTAAAATGTCATATTAAAGAATTGACTAAAACTTAGTTTTTTCTTTCCCCTCTACCATGAATTTCTTCTTGTATCATGTATACTATTTAACAACAACAATAATAATAATAATAATAATAATAATAATAATCATAATAATAAAACACAGAATGCTAAAGATGCATTTTTTAAATATTGTTGTTCAACGGAGTAATTCATCCTGATAGGCCAATTTACAAATCCGTCGGGTTGGCAATTCTATTTTATAATGATTCTGCCTAACGTTTGGAGCAACGATATTGCTTTTCACGATTTTGGGTTATATTATGTCAATTTCTATTTCATTTTTATCCTATTTATCGTATTTTCCCTCTCCCTATATATACATCTCGGGTCGAAAACTAAATTACGCGACAGCTTATTTTAATGCGCTTTTTCGCTGACATTGTACATCCTTTGAAATACTTGATGGCGCACAGATGCTTTTCATGTCTCAGAATAAAACTACTGCGCATGATCAGAGATCAGCTATTTGGTTTACAAGTATACAACTGTTTGAGAAACTAAATCCGTTCTAATTCGTTATGTGTCGTGCAACGGAAAACAATTTCGTGTAAATAAGTGGTGCGGTAAATACTGAAAATAAAACAAAGCAAAAGAAATAAAACAAAAGAAAGAGAATTAATTGAAATAAGGGCGAGAGAGGGAAAAAAAGCAGGATCGAACACTAGACCACAACCATCCTAGAAATTGTCTGTATGAAGCGATGCAGTACTGCAGGACTTAATTGTATAGTGAAATTAGATAGTAACTTAATTTAAATTAATCAGACGAATTTTGTACTAGTAATGGAAATAAATAATTGTATTGTGTCACGTGTTATGTAAACAAAGTAATGAGACGTAACAATCGTTATTCATCATATATATAAGCTGTTTTCTTTAATTTATTTATTTCCATATATTACATTTCATAGTAATTCTGCCCGAGGGTTGGTCTTTCACTGCAATCATAGCATTTTCATGCTATGTTTTGCAGCTTTACTAGGGAATTGTAGGTATAGTAACTTCCCCTTGATTTCCACACCGATGAAGGATGGTGATGGTAATGATAAGGATGATTTTCGGGGACCATTGGGCCCTAAGCTTCCTGATATTTATCTTACAGGTGAGGAAAAACTCCGAAAAAAATCTCACCCAGGAGCCAGTCCCAACGGGGAATATTTCCATACATATACATATACACAAATGTATTTATATAACGAAGCCTGGTAATATGTAGGCTTTATGAAAATTAATGACGTTATTAATTAATAATATATAAAACAAAAATAAAAAATATATACCTGAGCAGAAACGAACGGGGACCCGCGTTGTTGGAAAAGGAGCATCTAATCGACTGCTCTACTGAAGCGAACGGTACGATTGCTGCATGAAGAGAGACTTATGCCGTCCGCATTATGCTCAAACGAGTCAGAACATGTAACAACGTACTGTTGTGAATCGCTCTTCAAAACTTAACTTTCCATCATCATTATTTTTCTCAAAGGCTGTACAATAGTTGTTCATATGCAGGTTATATAATATAAATCAGTGATTGTTTTATTATTATGTATAAAGCAAATAATTTTTAAGTACCAGATAAAATTGGAATAACTGTGTTAGATTCACAACCTGTTTTAAACGAATCTGTAAAATCTGGCAGGATTTACCTGACTTAATAACAAGTTCAAGTTAAATTAACTTAATTTACATAGAGTTTTGGGTGTCCTATATTCATAATCATAATTTTGTTTTACATAAGCATATTGATTTATGTATTTACAAAGTAAAGATGAGCGTGCTGACTAGCATCCTAAGGGTCTAGGCTACCTACTACTTTGAATGCAAGTCTGGGAATAAGATAAATTTCAGCCTCGTGAAGATAACTGAATAGCTAGTTGAATTTCAGCCTCGTGAAGATAACTGAATAGCTAGTTGAATTTCAGCCTTGTGAAGATAACTGAATAACTAGTTGAATTTCAGCCTCGTGAAGATAACTGAATAGCTAGTTGAATTTCAGCCTCGTGAAGATAACTGAATAGCTAGTTGAATTTCAGCCTCGTGAAGATAACTGAATAACTAGTTGAATTTCAGCCTCGTGAAGATAACTGAATAGCTAGTTGAATTTCAGCCTCGTGAAGATAACTGAATAGCTAGTTGAATTTCAGCCTCGTGAAGATAACTGAATAACTAGTTGAATTTCAGCCTCGTGAAGATAACTGAAAGCTAGTTGAATTAGGAAGCGTTGAAATGTGCTAAATAAAAGTAAACGACATTTAACACGATTCCTTGTATTGCCAATGATAGTAGGAACCGTTTCTGCGACTTAAAATTTTGTTTGAAACGCATTTCTCAATGTGTAATTACTCCCTAAACCTTCAAAACGTAGTCACATTATATATAATTTTATGCACTATCGCGTGAAAATTATTACGCTGATACTTACATTTTCCCAAACGGCGTAAATTCAATTAATGTACAATTGAACAATTTAACCATTTTATACAAATAAATAATAACAAGTTAATCTGTACTGAATAACAACTACTGTCGGATATTTTAATTTATTGGTAGATGGAAGGAAACATCATAATTTATAATTTTCTTAACAATTTCTTATGTATGTATAGACAAAGCACTTTCATAGATATTTTAATATTAATTTATTATTATTTTTATTACTATTATTATTATTATTATTATTATTATTATTATTATTATTATTATTATTATTATCATTATTAAGTCAAATATATTAGACAAATAATACTTTATTTTATCTTCCTCATCAGTATATAGAAATATAGAGGAATTATCACATTACATCAATAATCTCAATACTATAAATTATTATGTTTTAAGTTTTTTTGCTAATGGATAGTTTTCGTTTACATTCGCGTGTATTAATTCAATATTTAGCCTACACTCTAAAAATTAACATTGAAAGCTTGAAATTTTCCAACGCGGTGTAATATTACATACATAGTACACTAGATACGAATGTCTGGGTATTACTACAATATATGATGATATGTTATGTGTCAGGTGGTTAGTTTTGTTAACGAAATTTTTAACAGCTCTTTCGGAATCCAACCCTGTGCCCACCATTTTGCTTAATTCAGGCTTCAGTTCCTTTTTTTATGCTGTAAATCTACGAGACTGGTCACATGGCTTAAATTTTCTTCCGAGGGAAGATAATATACTAAAAAATTTTACACCTTAAAAAAACCTTCGCCCAGTGCGAGTTTGAACCAGCGTACCAAGAAACCAGAGGCAAATATGGTAACCAGTAGTCCATCGGGACCAACATGATATTCGAAGCTTGTGATGAATTAACATCACTTCCTTTTCTTTTGCGTTAAAATATTCGAAATGTAGTCAGCGATATTTGAGAGGTATCCCTATAAATATATTTCGTCTAACTCAACATAACGCCTATTGACCTTGACATTGTGAATACAGACAAACATATACATACATTGTTCAAAGGCAGTGCCAGTGAGTCTCGCTGATCATACCACAACATTATATTTTTCGTGTGTAACGAAACATGATTATTATACAAAGTGATCCCACTACAGGCCTTAGGAGGCCCTTAGAGTAGTAGGAGATTGAGCCTCGTACTTTTCTAAACTATCGGCACTTTATGCCAAGCGGATTGACAGGCATGCGTGAAGGCCACCTTTACCGCAGAGTAAGCGATCGGTATTCATTTCCTTTAGAGGCTGATATAAAAAACGTAATTCCACACATTTGATACTATGACCCCTATTTTACAACATGGAAAATATTCGTTATAAATGTATGAAGTAATTGCTGTCCGAATTGTGACGATAATGACCTTAATTGTTAAATAGTAGGCGTTAGATAATCCACTGCTGATGCTATTACCACCAAGCCTACTAATTCCAATGATTTAGAAGATCTCCGACTTCTAATAAGAGTTGAAATAGACACAGATGACCTTGCGGAGCTCTCAATGAATGACATGTGCTCTCATTGCGTCAGACTTCAACGTAAGCGGAAAAAAAATAGCCTATATATATAACAAAAAATAAAAAAAATGTTTTTAAGCTCTTATATTGTATGTAATCATTGATTAATTTTTCCTAAACTACTATATAGTCCATGCCCACCATTTACTGCAAATTGCTTGAGATTTACTGTATGCTCAAAAAGTTATTTTACTCGTATTCTTGTTTGGTGTAAGTTACTCTATTTACCCCCCCCCCTAAAATAGACCTATACAATTTAGACAAAAGATCCTATCTATAATAATAACACCCTTAAAATATATTACATATCCAATATAAAGCGGTTTCAATCAATAACTCCGTTAATAACTGCTTCCAAACTATTAATTTTTTTAAGTACTTATTTTTCAAATTTACAATTACGTTACTTCAGACCTATAAGAGATACACATTAATATTTTTGTGTCACATGCTTGTAACTCTACTCACTAAATTTAAAGATAGACCTACATATAATAAAATAAAATTTACAAGAATTTTGTACTATCCGAATTCGCATGGCAATAAAATGATGTAAATTCTAAACACACGTTCAGTGCTATTGGAGTACATATTATCTACAATACTAAGTACACATTTAATTATAGTTTCACATGTAATATACATGCTTATATTAATAGCGTAAGTCTTGAGAAAGTAGAGTCCATTAGATAATGTATTTAATACATACTCTTTATCTATCACAGTCATTATTCATTATCTTGCTTATAAAGTCTGTTCACTGCTCACGGGAAATTTGTTCTAATAAGACTCCCGGTCGCTCTCGTCTGCATTTTACTCCCGCGCACTCGTTTGGCATTCCCTTCCCTTCACCAACGATTTCCTCCGGAGAAGCAACGAATTGGAAAGCTCGGAGAGCGAATTCCGAACTGAATGAATGTGTACTTGACTGGCTCTAGTAAATTTTCTATCCGATCCATCCTTCCATTCTTTAATTTCAACTTCCGAGGAATCCAATTTTATCCTATCAACCAGATTATATTCTGGATTGTAGTAAATACAGTAATTTTATTAACATGAATTGGAGCACGCATTAAATGAACTATTAAAAAAATCAAAATTATCAAAATAAGAAAAATAAGATTTACACCCCAAACCCAACCTTGTTCAAACTTTTCATGTTTTATTTGGTGGATTATTTTAAGGAATTAGGCAAAGGTTTATTCGCCTGTTTATCAAAAACTACTTTGGTAATTTGTCCGTTTTTTATTGTTGTATCGAAACGTAAGGAAATGCAACATGTCATAACTTTACATACTTACCTCTACACATTTCTCGAAAATAAGAAAATCAATAAATCCAGATCGACGCATATTTCCATATACATATTTGTTTGCTTTAGTGAAACTAGTAACTTTTAAGGACATCCCGCAAAGGGGAACACAATAACACACTCTCCAAACATATATTTCCATCTCAACTGCAAGCCTTGAGGCCTCACATGAAAAACGATTGATCAACCGGCACTACGTATTAAGGAAATATATCGTTAGACGTAGCAGTAAAAAAATGTTGACATTACTAACGTACGTACATCATCTAATAGTCGATAGCATTCAAAATAGTTTAGAACCTATGATCCATTCTAAAATGCAGTGGCTTACATTTCGCTGACAGTATGCTACCCCATCTATTTTAGATTTGGATTTGGATATATATATATATATATATAATAAATAGCATATCAATGTTAACCAGATATAAACAGCTAAGGGATTCTCGATATATTGACCACATGCAACTTCTCCTTTGACCGGATGATCATTCATCTCTGTGATTATCACTTGTGAAAGTGAGATCAAGTAGGCCTGTCACAATATGGAGATGTTTTTTTTTAATTACAGTTTTTTTCTGACTTTTACAGCTATAATTATTATATTATGCTTTGTATAAAATTTAACCTGTGTATTTTTTTTAAATTCCTCACAAAACTGAATATACACTAGAATTGTATTTTTTGTAATGTCGTTAGCTACTCTTTCTCAAATTTTTATAATGCCATCTTGAAATTTTATTCACATCAGTTTCAGAAACTTAGAAATATCATATCTATACAAATTCCTTGGTTCTTTACATGAAAAATAAAAATTTTATATTATAGTCATGTACAAAAACAACATTTATAAATATTCCCTTGATGCAGTTAATAAGATTGTAAAATTTGTTATGGTTCCAGAAATGTCCACTATACTCATAAAGTTTTATTTTAAAGGGGGGTTGAATTTGAATTAGAATATATCTAATTGGCAATTATCAAAATTCAAAAACAAATTATAGTTGAAAAAATATATTTATGTTGTAATAATAAAATTTAGGAAAAGTTCGCTTAGGTTTGTTAAACACATCTCAAAAACATTAAAATACACCGTAATTTAATGATAGCAATAGTATCAATAATCTCAAAAATCATATATGTCTATAATTGTACCGATTAATGGATGTTTTAATTCCATTCAATGCATGTAAACGACGAACTAAATCAATTGATTGGAGGAAGTGTGAATTCATGGAGAGTTTATTTAGACTATAAAAAATTGTTTTATCATAAAAGCGATACCACAGTTTTGACTAAAAATGAGAATATTAATCTCGTTACAATTATATGTATACTTACTATTACATAACATTTTATAAGGCTAATTTAAAATGGCAATGCTGTTAATAATACTTAGATAAGTTATATCGATAATCGGCAACATATCATAAATCAGAAATCATATTTATTATATAATGAGGTTATGTTTTATATTAAATTTGTAATTTTAGGTTAAATATATAATTAATAGGACTAACACTCATAAAGTGCCGTTGTTGCACGGAAGAGAAGAAACTTCTAGAATTAGTGAACCGGTTTCTTACCTGCATTAGAGGAAGGCCTCCAGTCTCTTCCGGAAGTTTGGTTTCAGATGTGATGGTTGAAGGCATGGTGCTGGTAGTGATGACGTCATTGGTTCCATTTTCCACTTCAACTGATGTAATTTTAGTATTCACCGTGTCTTCCATGCTCTTCTTTTTAGTCGTAGAACCTTTAAAAAAACGTATATACTCGCGCCGAGTCAACAAATTTCTATACAGCTCAGGCCTAATTATTTAATAAATATGTTAATTAAATCCAATTATTTGAGTGTGGTATGTGTGAAAAATATTAAATTTTATATTTAAAAATAATTTTGTAGATTAAAAAATGGTTTGCTAGTTAGCTTTATATTTTAAATGGTTTGTTATTAATTTATATTATCAAATAGCCTCCTACAACGAACTATGATAAAGGAAATATTTTTTATGTGAGCACAGCAAGTGGAAGGTCACTAGGTTTATGACGACGACACAATTTTTTTGACTCGACGCGCCGGATTCACACGCCACACTAAAGCTCGCTTAGCACGTTCCTTTGCCTGGATACTTTTAACAAGAAGCCATATTGCTGCCGTGTAGCTACACCCATTGCGCATAAACGTTGCGCACCAAGGCGCGACGCCGTCTAGCCGTGTTTCCTTGTGAGATGACGATTACATCTGGATTTCATTACATAACTGCTAATATTACAACATAACAATTGCAGAGAAACTGATAAATCAATCTTTATAATTAGAATATTTACTCTAATTCTATTTTAAAACGATTGAACGTCTTTGGTCCTATCGCGCATAAGTAATCTTTATACTCTATGTGTATTGTGCATGTATATACATTTTCTTCAATGCAACAGTTATTAAATTCTATTATGATTTTGTTGCCTCGGACAGGACAGGCCTGGATGTTATCACTATCGGGACAAGGTTCTCGGATGAGGTTACTTTTCGAGGTATTTGTTTGTTTGCAAGACAAATTTAAGGGAACTTTAGAGCTTAAATAGTACCGAATACCAACACAATCACCCATATCATAATTGCCTTGTTTACTATGAATGCATGAATCAATGGCGTGACTTGTCCTAAATGTTTGTGTTGCTTTGCAGGTGACCCTGTCATTAAGAATGTCCTCCATTTGCTTGTATAGTATGAGAAGTTGGAAATCTCCTCCCGTGAGGGTGTCCAGGAAGCGGTAGGTACTTAATAAGTTCCACCAAAGGGAGAAGATAAATTAAGGAAGTGGGAGAATTGAAATTATGATTAATTGTCAAATGAATCGTGGTTATGAAATTCCAATCCAGCAATTGCTACAATAACTGAAGAAAACCATAAAGAAAAACTGATAAATTTGGTCGGCATCGAAATTTGAACTAGGAGTCTCCTGAATTGAGGTCAAATGAAATCATCTAAGTGAGTTCCCTAGAAAAGCTGCAAAGCATAGCATGAAAATGCTGTGATTGCAGTGAAAGACCTGCCCTCGGACATAATTACTATGCATACTATACATATGTATATATATATATATATATATATATATATATATATGTCCTAGCTGTGGTCTCGAGGTATTGTGCTGCCTTGTCGCGTAGAGGGCTCGGGTTCGATTTCCTGTCGGGACAGGCTCCTGAGTGACCTTTTTCGGGGTTTTTCCTCACCTGTAAGACAAATGTCAGGAAGCTTAGAGCCAAACGGTCCCCGAAAATAATCCGGCCATCATCATCAACCTTACCATTATCATCATCATCATCCTTCAGCGGTGTGGAAAGCAACGGGAAGCTACTACACCTATAATTCCCTAGTAAAGCTGCAAAGCATAGCATGAAAATGCTATGATTGCAGTGAAAGACCTGCCCTCGGGCACAATTACTGTGGATGGAGACATATATATATATATATATAGACATTGACCTACTATTATTGAGCCCAAAATTAAATAATTTAACATAATTATTCGATACCATGAAAATGTCATACCGAGGTGAAAATTTTGAAACTGACGCAGGAATAATTTTGTTGACGTAAAATACTCCGTATATCTGTAATGATAGAATTTTATAATTATATAAGATAATGTTTCAAATGTGTATGATTTTAATCTAATAATAGTGGTAGAATTTGTCATATTCCAAACCTGAAAAAATACACAAAATGTTATCAATTTCTTGTTTAATGAATTGGTCATATGAATTCGTTTTATTTCACGAACTCTTTTGTTTAACCATATTTTGGTCCTCCTTGACCGTAAATGAAATAATATTAATTGAATTCTAAAAATAATATATAAAAATTTCGTGTCACGTTGTTTGTCCGCGATGGAATCCTAAACTATTGAACCGATTTTAATAAAATGTTGCACACTGTGTGCAGTTTGATCCAACTTGAGACCTAGGGTAGTTTATAACTAAATTTATACTCGCATTATTTTTTTATTGCAAATTATTTGTTTATTATTTAACAAAGACTTAAAATGATTTGTGAGTTCCATACGATTCTAAGAGATGGCGGTGTAAGGTACAGCTCGGGTCCAAGCTCTGTGTGTTTGCGGGGGGAAGTATGGAGGAGGTACACTTCTCTGCTTCGCATAGTACTAACAGCTGAGTCCAGCAAATTCCTTTCAGACACACGGAGCTGGGTCCCGAGCTATAATTTGGTAAGGTAACTGGTTTATTATTTAACAAATAGAGATCCAGATGGCTGTGATTTTTGTTGCAACCGCGAATTTCAACTGAATTACAAATATTGATTATTTAATAATTTAAGTGTGTTCAGTGTTTATTTTATTTTCAATATTATTAATTTCGTGTGTAAGTATTAGTTTTAAGTAATCTGGCTGAAAGACAGCAACTTAATTTAATTTTTTAACGTATACCTTAGCCACAGCAACGCGTGGCCGGGACTTCTAGTATTCTATATACCTTAAATGTGTTCTGTGGTGTTTACTGTAAGTTGCGGTCAGTCAGTCACAGAAAAAGGTATAAAAATTACTATAGACAATATAATAATTGATGAATTAAAATTTCCTCTAGGATTCTACGTTATCGGTACACAACTAACAAAAAAGTTGTTGATGATATTTTGTTGTAAAGTCATTATTTTCCCGCTGGATTCCCGTCACTGACTGATATTTTGACCCCTCACTTACATTGTTAATACGTATGACGCAGTCAGTTTCTTGCTGGACTCCGCTGAGTATTAACATAAACATGGTTTAGAAAATCTGGTAGATTGTTCGGCGAAGCTGTTTTATAAAATAATTACAAGCCCTTCTTCTGTGGCAATTTGAGTTAAAAGGCAGTCAGCGGAAGGATTTAAATATACTGATTCCATGAAAATGTCATACCGAGGTGAACATTTTGAAATTGGCGCAGGAGTATTTTTTTCGATGGGATATACTTTTTTATAGATGGAATTGCCTGATTCTAGAAGTTAATGTTTGAAATACGGATTATTTTGATCTAAAATTAATAATAGAACATGACATATGCCGAAACCTTGAAAACACATGCAAAATTAAACGAAATTTTGTTTTACGATTTCACTGTATAAATTTGTTTTGTTTCACTGACTTTGTAAGAGAACTGTAGATGCAATTGGCGGCCAGGTAAAAAGGATGGCATGGATATCTTCAAAGTCAGGAAATAAGATTCAAAATGCTGCAGATTTCTGTAAAATCATAAGTAGTAAAACTAAACAAATAATAGTTCAGGAGGTGACACAAAATGAGGTAGAAGAAGGGAAGATCTTTTTATAAAAGCGATTTAAACATCCTGCAGATATCCCGGCAACTCATGAAGTTAACCATGTGAAAGTGTTGAAGCCGTATGTTATAGAATATACACAAATTTAAAGTGAACAATCAGTGTGAAAGAAAATTATATTTTTATTAGTGGTATTTAAATAATTCCTCATTGTGCGATACTTCGATATGTATGTTATTAAGTGAGATACTAGATTATTTTGCTGGCCACAATTAAAAACAAGTGCGCGGGATCTTACATGTTAGAAAATAATGGAATGCGTGTGGGCGATCATGTACTGGAAGGGTCTCGCATTAGTTTGGTCTTTCACATGTCATGTGTGTCATATTATTTCGGGACTTCACAATGCCACGTTGCCACAATTCCTTTGCTTGCATTACACTTTGTGAAAAAGTCTTGCATCTTGATTGCAACAACAGTTTTAAATCACATGAAGTTACTTGTATAAAAATACAATTGGCGTGGCGTATATGGGATTAAGTATAACCATAATGTATAGGAAAATTATTATTGGTGTAGCATTATTGGAAATCAACAGAATGAAAATACGTATGACAACGCTGTAATATGTGCGCCAGATGGGAACAGATACGTCAGTCATAAAGTAAGATTTCGCACATTGTAAGAGATTTGTTTCAATTGTTTAATTTAAAAATAGAACTCATGTCAACAATGTAATTTGTAATCAGTTGTTTTGAATCAATTATAACAGCATTTTCCAATTTCAATAATTTGTATACTGTACTTTATCGTTTTTTTTTTGTCTTTAAAGTTGAGATGTGTGAAAGTTAATTTTATTGTTCTGGAACGAACACTGTAAATTCCACTTCGGTATTTTTTTTATTTACTTCAATTATTCAATCTAATAACAGCATCAGAAATATTAAATATAGCATCAGATAAATTATAATCAGTTAATATGGATGTAATAAAATTATATGCATGTTAGGCATATTTAACTATATAGAAGGCCCTTTGTTATTAAGAAGTTAATATTTTCTTTATTTTGTGAAATTTAAAATGGTACATGGTAACCAAGTTACACAAATTACACTATTTACTTAATCTTTTTTACAACATATCATATTGTATATTTCCTATACATGATAAAATATGTGTAGTACTTTATTTATCCCTGTACTATCGATTTTATCTATTATTATTTCAAATTATTTTGTAATATTTGTATAATATTTGCAGCTCCACAATATGAAAGTCTTAACAAAATTTAGATATGTTAGTCAGTCACAAAATGGATTCAGTTAGTCACAGATCACATATTAGGTTATAACTCGGGTCTAATTTTGATTTTTGTTTCCTTTTTTATTGAGAATGTGACTTGAAATGTTCCCTCAAACGGTATTTTGGAAAATTGAATTAGGAATCACACTTCAGAGAATGATGCAGATGAACATGTTAAGCTGCATGATGAGTTATGTTCAGTCAGTGACACATACTTTGATAGATAAATAGCATTTTTTTCTTCTGAAGTTGTATACTTATGTACAGTCTTAATCGCACGCTTTTCTCTATCATATCACGTAGCTAACACCCCTAATTTCAATCAATTGTAATATTTATGCAACCATTTTGCAGCAAAAGTGTATTGTAAAAGTCAGTCACATATGGAATTGCTCAATTGTTATTATGTATAAAACATGAACGTTTATTTATGGTATCTGGTTTGACATGTTTGAACATTTTAAGTGTAAGTTATGCTATAACAATATTTACCAGTTGACTGTATATGTATACTACCGTGTATGTTGGGGTTCCTTGATTTGCACCGTTAATTGATTTTAACTTTTAATCAAGTACAAAATTATGATTACTGCTGAAATTATTAATATTGCAATGAAAATCCATTCCAGATTTATATTTAGGCGTTTCCAGCCGTCTCAGTGAACGCGTAGCTGCCCCGACTGGCGTCTCATTTCGAATCAGATGGTTCTGGAGGGGTATTAGTGATGGGCCACACCGGGAATTTTCTGTTTTTTCTCGGGACTTTTCTGTGTCTCGAATTTAACGTCACCAACACTCTCTACCCTCTTCCCTTCCCCATCATGACATTTCATTTTATTCATTAATTTCGTATCACCTTTCCCCTCATTTCGTATTAAGTAAAAATACTTGGTTTAACAATCCACATTTGTTTGAAATGTGTGGTTATGATGATCTAAGGGTCACACTCACATATTTTCTCATGACTCCGAGCCTGTGTGTTATCAACTTAGGGCAGAATAGGGCAAAATAGAGGGTTGTACCTCCTCCTCAGCTCTTTCGCCTAGCCCAAATAAATGATGGTATGAGACATGTGTGTGTCAATGCTTGTGCGTCGAACCAGGAACACCATAACAGACTACATATCACTGTAGAGTAGATTTCATCTCGTTCATTCCATAAAGTAAAGATGGATAATTCAATGGAAATAAAATAAAATTGCCGTGTCAGGGTCTTAAAAGTCCTTACCCATCTCTACAATCTATTCTAATCTAGGAGATTACAGGTTCAAGTATCGATTTACCAACTCTACTAAGTTGTCTTACATGCTTTCTTCAGCGATCAAGATAAATTCTGAATTACAATTTTATTATTAGAATTCACTTTTATAGTCTCTTATTCAAAAGTAAACAAATGAACAAATAATATTAGCATTTTGGATAATATCATATCCAGGTACGATATTACTCCAGACGTTCAAAAACCTCTAAATAAGACTAATGGAATAAAACATTAAGAAAAAATTGAAATAGTAATTAAAACAAGAAAGTCAGCATTAGACTCGCATGCGGAAAATTTGGGCTAGAATACCGATACCGAATTTACTCAGTTTTTTTTTTCTGTTGTAAAGGCAAATTCTGAGTTGAATTTCATTACTATGACACATTTTGTAAAAATCGACATTTCATAATACCTTTAAGTACGTAAGTCTCTTCCGAAAAACCATTTCTAATACGATATCAAATGACAGCCTATAGAATTAAAATACAAAATTATGGAATATTCAATACATTTAACCCCTCTACCAGATCTTCAGTGAAACACCAGTTTTGAATCCTGCCGATGATGGGAGAAGTCCCGAAAGCGCTAGAGTTAAATAACTAATTAAGTTGAGGAGACGGACTTTCTGGTGAATATTCCATAATTTTATATTTCAATTTTGAATAATACCTCAACGGAACAAATATATTAAAGAATTGAAAGTCCAAAATATGTTAAATGATATAACCAATAATAAAAAAATTAAGAATAATAATAATAATAATAATAATAATAATAAAAACAGCAATAACAGTGAGCCAGAGTTGAACTAACTTATTGCAGAACACAAAATTAACTAGTTAATTAAAATAATCATAAGGGATTATTAACGTGCACTAAACAATATAAACTTTTGTAATACTACATTTAATAATGTTAGAAATATTAGAAATAATAACTACTAAAATAATAATTATATTAGTAAAATAACCTTACGTCCGAGCGGCCATGAACCTACGGGTTCTATACAGCCAGTGACTTAGTTGGTAGTAAAGTAATTGTAATAATAAAAATGAATTGATCTGACCTTGTGAATCCAAGAAGTGATCTCAAAAATCACATATTTTAATGATTTGTCTAGTGTATTTATTTCTCGTGTTACGATAATTGTTTCATAAACACAAATGAGGACAGACTGTACTACAGATTTATAAATCCCGAAAAGAGAATGTATTCACTTACTTATATTTTTAAAAAAAGCACTTAAAAAGCAATAAGAGTAATTCTATTTACATGTACAACCTATAAGAGATCGGCCCGAATTACACGATACATCGGCCCAAATTACATGTAATCATTATTTATGTAAACATAATTTTTAAAATTTGTCTGGAAATTATTATACGACGTAGTTATCATAAAAGCAATCAGTACTGTGTACTATTCATCATTTATAAAATGTATAATTTACTAAACAGAATATAAGTCGTTACCCGACTTTTAAATTAAGTGGGCCAAAATTCGCGACCTTCCCCCTATATGTAACATAGTATAATATAGAAATAGTAATAGAAATAGTATAGTGTAATGTAATGTAATGTAATACGGTGCGCTGTGCGGTGCGCGAGCGATGCGCTGTGAGGTGCGCTGTGCGGTGCCCTGTGCGGTGCGATTTGAGGTGCGCGGTGAGGTGCGCGGTACGGGGCGCGGTGCGCTGCGGTGCGTGGTGCGGTGCGAGGTGCTGTACGAGGTGCGGTGCACGGTGAGTTGCGCGGTGAGATGTGCGTTGCGTTTCGAGGTGCGGTGCGAGGTCCGATGAGCGTTGCGTTGCGAGGTGCGCTATGCGGTGCGAGGTTGGGTGTGCGGCGCGGTGCGTGCGCCGTACAGTACGAGGTAGGTTCCGCGGTGCATTGCGAGGTAGGTTGCGCAGTGCGGTGCGCGGTGCGGTGCTTTGCGCGGTGTGGTGCGCGATACGGTGTGGGGTGCGGTGTGAGTTTCGGTGCGCGGTGCACGGGTCGGTGCGGGGTGCTGTGCGCGGTGTTGTGCGGTGCGGGGTGCGTAGCGAGGAGCGTTACGCGATAATGTAATGTAATGTAATGTAATGTAATGTAATGTAATGTAATGTAGAGTAATGTAATATAATATAATATAATATATAATATAGTAATCGTAATAGTAACAGTATAGTGTAATGTAATGTAATGTAATGTACTGTAATAATGTAATATAATATAATATAATATAATAGGTTTAAACCGCGTAATTTGGGCCGACGTGTAAGTTGGGCTTTTTTAAATTTTGATATTTCCAAGTTTGTTCACCCCTTGATTTTAACGGGATTAGCAAGGCAATTAACATTACTTCACCCCCTGAAACTTCTTTTATTGTATCCCTCAAGGTTTCGAGGCAAAGAAGAAAATATTATATTGTCCATTTTCACTAAAAGGTTTCAGTTCAAAATGAAATAGTTTTCTGAAGCTAGTGGTTAAGTCAAGTATGTGTATTTTTAGTTAAACTGCTGTAAATATTTCAAAGTACGTTTTATTAATATTTCAGTATCGTAATTACTATAATTTTTGTGACACATATTTTTTTTAATTAAATGATACATGGTGTGTAATTTGGGCCTCATGAGAGTGTGTAATTTGGGCCTCGTCTATAGTATGTAACATGGATCTGAGATAGAGCATTAAATGTTTGTAGTTAAATATATTGTTATTAATAATAATTATAATAATACCAATAATAATAATAATAATAATTATTATTATTATTATTATTATTATTATTAATCGAATTATGTCTGCTGTAACAAAGAACATAACTAAAATAATATGTTATTCTCTTTTATTATTACAATTACTTTACTGCCAACTAAGTCACTGGCTGTATAGAACCCGTAGGTTCATGGCCGCTCGGACGTAAGGTTATTTTACTAATATAATTATTATTTTAGTACTTATTATTTCTAATAATTCTAACATTATTAAATGTAGTATTAAAAAACGTTTATAATGTTTAGTGCACGTTAATAATCATTTATGATTATTTTAATTAACTAGTTAATTCTGTGTTCTGCAATAAGTTAGTTCAACTATGGCTCACTGTTATTGCTGTTTTTATTATTATTATTATTATTATTATTCTTAACTTATTATTATTATTTTTTTTATTATTGGTTATATAATTTAACATATTTTGGACTTTCAATTCCTTAATGTATTTCTTAGATGATCTGACCTTGTGAATCCAAGAAGTGATCTCAAAAATCACATATGTTAATTATTTGTCTCCGTGTATTTATTTCTCGCGTTACGATAATTGTTTCATAAACACAAATGAGGACAGACTGTACTACGGATTTATAAATCCCGAAAAGAGAATGTATTCTCTCACTGATATTTTTAAAATAAATCACTTAAAAAGTAATACGAGTAATTCTATTTACATGTACAACCTATAAGACATCGGCCCGAATTACACGATTCATCGGCCCAAATTACACGACCTCGGTCCAAATTACACGGAATCATTATTTATGTAAACATAATTTTTAAAATTTTTCTGTAAATTATTATACGACGTAGTTATCATAAAAGCAATCAGTACTGTGTACTATTCATCACTTATAAAATGTATAATTTTCTAAATAGAATAAAAGGCGTTACTCGAATTTTAAATTAAGTGGCCCAAAATACACGACCTTCCCCTATATGTAATATAGTATAATATAGAAATAGTAATAGAAATAGTATAGTGTAATGTAATGTAATGTAATGCGGTGCGCGTGTGTGCGCTGTGAGGTGCGCTGTGCGGTGCCCTGTGCGGTGCGAGGTGAGGTGTGCGGTGAGAGGTGAGGTGCGCGGTGCGGGGCGCGTTGCGCTGCGGTGTGTGGTGCGGTGCGCGGTAAGGTGAAGGTGCGGTGTGAGGTGTGGTGCGCGGTTCGGTACGCGGTGCGTTGCGCGCTGAGGTGCGCGGTGCGGTGCGCGGTAAAGAGCGCGTTGCGGTGCGAGATGCGGTGCGCGGTAATGTGTGCGTTGCGGTGCGAGGTGCGGTCCGCGGTGATGTGCGCTGTGCGGTTCGTTGCGTGGTGCGTTGCGCGGTGCGGTTCGAGGTTAGGTGCGCGGTGTGGTGCGGGGTGCGTTATGAGGTGCGGTCCGTGGTGAGGTGCGCAGTGCGGTGCGTTGCGAGGTGTGGTGCGAGGTGAGGTGCGCGGTGCGGTGCGCGGTGAGGTGCGCGGTGCGTAGAGGGTACGAGGAGTAGTGCGCAATGCGGTGCGAGGTAGGGTGCGCGGTGCGTTGCGAGGTAGGTTGCGCAGTGCGGTGCGGTGCGGTGCGCAGTGAGGTGCGAGGTAGGGTGCGCGGTGCGGTGCTCTGTGAGGAGCGCGGTGCGGTGCACGGTATTATGCGCGGTTAGGTGCACGTTGCGTTGCGTTGCGAGTTGCGGAGCGAGGTCCGATGCGCGGTGCGGTGCGAGATGCGGTGTGGTGCGAGGTACGATGCGAGGTGCGATGCGAGGTGCGGTGTGCGGTGTTGTGCGGTTCGTGGTGAGGTGCGAGGTGCGTTGCGCGATAATGTAATGTAATGTAATGTAATGTAATGTAATGTAATGTAATGTAATGTAATGTAATGTAATGTAATGTAAAGTAATGTAATGTGCTGTACTGTAATGTAATGTGATATATAATATAGTAAGAGCAAAGTAATAGTATAGAGTAATGAAATGTAACGTAATGCGGAGCGAGGTGCGGTGCTCTGTGCGTTGCGCAGTGAGTTTCGTGGTGTGGTGCGCGGAGCGGTGCTCGGAGCGGTGCAGTGCGATGTGCGTTGCGCGATAATGTAATGTAATGTGCTGTACTGTATTGTAATGTAATATATAATATAGTATAATAAAGTAATAATATAGAGTAATGTAATATAATGTAATGCGGTGCGAGGTGAGGTGCGCGGTGCGGCGCGAGTTGAGTTGCGCGATTATGTAATGTAATGTAATATAATATATAATATAGTATGATATAGTAATAGTATAGTGTAATGTAATGTAATGAAAAGTAATGTAATAAATATTATATAATATAATATAATATAATATAATATAATATAATATGGTGCGTTGCGCGGTGCGGTTCGAGGTTAGGTGCGCGGTGTGGTGCGGGGTGCGTTATGAGGTGCGGTCCGTGGTGAGGTGCGCAGTGCGGTGCGTTGCGAGGTGTGGTGCGAGGTGAGGTGCGCGGTGCGGTGCGCGGTGAGGTGCGCGGTGCGTAGAGGGTACGAGGAGTAGTGCGCAATGCGGTGCGAGGTAGGGTGCGCGGTGCGTTGCGAGGTAGGTTGCGCAGTGCGGTGCGGTGCGGTGCGCAGTGAGGTGCGAGGTAGGGTGCGCGGTGCGGTGCTCTGTGAGGAGCGCGGTGCGGTGCACGGTATTATGCGCGGTTAGGTGCACGTTGCGTTGCGTTGCGAGTTGCGGAGCGAGGTCCGATGCGCGGTGCGGTGCGAGATGCGGTGTGGTGCGAGGTACGATGCGAGGTGCGATGCGAGGTGCGGTGTGCGGTGTTGTGCGGTTCGTGGTGAGGTGCGAGGTGCGTTGCGCGATAATGTAATGTAATGTAATGTAATGTAATGTAATGTAATGTAATGTAATGTAATGTAATGTAAAGTAATGTAATGTGCTGTACTGTAATGTAATGTGATATATAATATAGTAAGAGCAAAGTAATAGTATAGAGTAATGAAATGTAACGTAATGCGGAGCGAGGTGCGGTGCTCTGTGCGTTGCGCAGTGAGTTTCGTGGTGCGGTGCGCGGAGCGGTGCTCGGAGCGGGTGCAGTGCGATGTGCGTTGCGCGATAATGTAATGTAATGTGCTGTACTGTATTGTAATGTAATATATAATATAGTATAATAAAGTAATAATATAGAGTAATGTAATATAATGTAATGCGGTGCGAGGTGAGGTGCGCGGTGCGCGGCGCGAGTTGAGTTGCGCGATTATGTAATGTAATGTAATATAATATAATATAGTATGATATAGTAATAGTATAGGGGAAGGGAAGGAATGAAAAGTAAGGGAAGAAAGATGAGAGAAGAGAAGAGAAGAGAAGAGAAGAGAAGAGAAGAGAGAAGAGAAGAGAAGAGAATGAGAAGAGAAGAGAAGAGAGAGAGAATAGAAGAGAATAGAAGAGAAGATAATATATATAATATAATATATATAATATCAGCTAATTAGAATATAAGATAATACAATAATAATACAAAATATAATATAATGTAAATAATGTAATATAATATAATTTAATATAATATAATATAATATAATATAATATAATATAATATAATATAATATAATATAATATAATATAATATAATATAATATAATATAATATAATATAATATGATATAATATGATATAATATGATATGATATGATATGATATGATATGATATGATATGATATGATATGAAATGATATGAAATGACATGACATGACATGACATGACATGACATGACATGACATGATATGATACGAGGGCGAATCGGAAAGTAACGCACAATAATTTTTTCTGCCTTGGTATTGCAGCTGGAATGTTGAAATTTCACAGAGATATAGTTTGAAGTTTTCACTACAGATGGTATTTTTGTCTCAGGTGCACCTCTTGCGAGAGAAGCTTGAACTATGCAACAAAGATGGCGCGCATGCTACAGTCGTCCACCTGTGAGGAACAGAGAAATGTTGTTCGATTTTTGTGGGCCAAAGGGCATAAACCCAGTGAAAATCACAGGGACATGCGTGGCGTGTATGGGGATGATTGTATGGACCGTAGCAATGTCTCCAGGTGGTGCACATTCTTCCAAGAGGGACGCGTGAACCTTAGTGATACGCCACGCTCCGGCCGGCCGACAACAGCAGCAATCCCGCAGAATGTCAGAGGCATTGAGGCGGCAATTCTGAACGACCGGCGTGTGCAACTGCGAGCCTTATCGCAGAAGTTCAACATTTCCTATGGTGCGGTGTACGATATTGTTCATGAAAATTTGAAATTCCTAAAGTTAGTGCTCGCTGGGTGCCTAAGAACCTGACAGACGACCACAAGGGCCAGCGAATGATGGCAAGCTTGGACCACTTAACGCGGTACACCGCACAAGGACATGACTTTCTGGAAGGAATCGTCACAGGTGATGAGTCGTGGGCGTACCACTACACGCCCGAAACAAAGCAGGCATCAATGGAGTGGAAATATGCTGGTTCCCCAGTAAAGAAAACATTCAAAGTGACTCAATCTGCCAGGAAAGTGCTTGTGACAGTGTTCTGGGATATGAATGGTGTTTTATTGGTGGACTTTGCTGAACACGGGACCACTGTGAATGCTGCGGCCTACATTAAAACTTTGGTGAAGTTGCGTCGTGCCATTCGTGACAAACGCCACAACATTAACGTTAAACTTCTTCATGACAATGCTCGCCCCCATGTTGCTGCTGTCGTTCGTCAGAATATCGCCGAATTTGGTTGGGAGGTGCTCCAGCATCCACCATACAGTCCGGATCTTGCACCATCGGACTTTCATCTGTTTGGTCCCATGAAGAAATTCCTGGCCGGCAAACGCTTTGAGACAGATGTGGAAGTGAAATCAGCAGCGCGCAGATGGCTACACTCCAACCAAACGGACTTCTACGAACAGGGCATATTGAAACTGGTAACACGATGGGAAAAATGTGTTGAGAAAGTTGATGACTATGTCGAAAAGTAGGTAAAAGATGTAAGTTCATTTGTGATTTTTCCTTTTTTTTACTATTAAACTTTAAAAAAAATATATTGTGCGTTACTTTCCGATCCGCCCTCGTATAATATGATATGATATGATATAATATAATATAATATAATATAATATAATATAATATAATATAATATAATATAATATAATATAATATAATATAATATAATATAATATAATATAATAATATAATATAATATAATATAATATAATATAATATAATATAATATAATATAATATAATATAATATAATATAATATAATATAATATAATATAATATAATATAATGTAATGTAATGTAATATAATGCAGTGTAATGTAATGTAATGTAATGTAATGTAATGTAATGTAATGCAATGTAATGCAATGTAATGCAATGTAATGTAATGCAATACAATGCAATGCAATGCAATGCAATGCAATGCAATGCAATGCAATGCAATGCAATGCAATACAATACAATACAATACAATACAATACAATACAATACAATACAATACAATACAATACAATACAATACAATACAATACAATATAATATAATTAATATACTGCATGAAGAACATATACACTCACATGTAATACGAGCCATACAAAGCTTATATCAAAATTCTAAATTCAAAATTACCAGATGGAGAAATAACAGAACCGCTGCGCGGTGAGGTTCGTGATGCGGTGCGAGGTGCGGTGCGCGGTAAGGTGCGCGTTGTGGTGCGAGGTGCGCTGCGCGGTATGTGCGCGTTGCGGTGCGAGGTACGGTCCGCGTTGAGTTGCGTGGTGCGGTGCGGTGCGGTGCGCGGTGCTGTGCGAAGTGAGGTGCGCGGTGCGGTGCGAAATACATTGCGCGGTGAGGTCGAGCGATGCGGTGCGCGGTGCGGTACGCGGTGCGGTGCGCGGTGCGGTGAGCGGTGCGGTGAGCGGTGCGGTGAGCGGTGCGGTGCTCGGAGCGGTGCGCGGTTCGGTGCGGTTCGATGTGCGTTGCGCGATAATGTAATGTAATGTAATGTAATGTAATGTAATGTGCTATACTCTAATGTAATGTAATATATAATATTGTATAATAAAGTAATAGAAAAGTAATAATATAGAGTAATGTAATATAATATAATGCGGTGCGAGGTGAGGTGCGCGGTGCGGTGCGAGTTGGGTTGCGCGATTATGTAATGTAATGTAATGTAATGTAATGTAATGTAATGTAATGTAATATAGTATAATATAGTAATAGTATAGTGTAGTGTAATGTAATGTAATGTAAAGTAATGTAATGTAAAGTAATGTAATGTAATGTAAAGTAATATAATATAATATAATACAATATAATATAATATACAATATAATGTAGTATAATATAGCTATAGTATTACTAGTAGAAGTAGTATAACGTAATGGATTGTAATGTCATGTAAGGTAAGGTAATGTAATATAATGTAATACGGTGCGCGGTGCGGTGCGAGGTGAAGTGCACGGTGCGGTGCGCGGTGCGGTTCGGTGCAATGTGCGGTGAGCGGTTAGGTGTACGGTGCGCTGCGAGTTGCGGCCCGCGGTGCGAGTTGCGGTCCGCGGTGCGGTGCGGTGCGCGTTCCGGCGCGCGTTCCGACGCGAGGTGCGGTGCGAGGTACGATGCGAACTGCGGTGCGCGGTGCGGTGCGAGGTGAAGTGCGCGGTGCGGTGTGCGGTGCGCGGTGCGGTGCGAGTTGCGGTGCGATGCGAGGTGCGATGCGCTGTGCGGTGCGCGGTGCGGAGCGCTTTGCTGTGCGAGGTGCGGTGCGCGGTGCGGTGCAGTGCGGGGTGCGGTGCGCTTTGCTATGCGCGGTGATTTGCGTGTTGAGTTGCGAGGTGCGGTGCGAGGTCCGATGCGCGTTGTGGTGGGGGGTGCGGTGCGATGCGAGGTGCATTGCTCGGTGCGGTGCGAGGTGCATTGCTCGGTGCGGTGCGAGGTGCGATGCGCAGTTCGGTGCGCGGTGCACTGCGCGGTGCGGTGCTAGGGACGGTTCGCGGTGCGTTGCGAGGTGTGGTGCGAGTTGCGGTGCTCGGTAAGGTGCACGTTGCGGTGCGAGGTGCGGTCCGCGTTGAGTTGCGTGGTGCGGTGCGAGGTGCGGTGCACGGTGCTGTGTGAGGTGAGGTGCGCGGTGCGGTGCGAAATACATTGCGCGGTGAGGTGCGCGGTGCTGTGCGCGGTGCGGTGCGCGGTGCGGTGCGCGGTGCGCTGTGCGTTGCTAGCTAGGGTGTGCGGTGCGGTGCGCGGTGCAGTGCGAGGTGCGGTGTGTGGTCCGGTGCGAGTTGCGGTGTGCGGTGCGGTGCGCTGTGCGGTGTGAGAGGTCCGCTGCGCGGTGCGTTGTGTGGTGCGGTGCCGTGCGAGTTGCGATGCGAAGTGCGCTGCGCGGTGTTGTGCCGTAAGAGGTGCGTTGAGCGATAATGAAATGTAATGTAATGTCATGTAATGTATTGTTATGTAATGTAATATAATGTAATGTAATGTAATGTACTGTAATGTAATGTAATATATAATTTAGTAAAATATAGTAATAGTGAAGTAATAGTATAGTGTAATGTAATGTAATGTAATGTAATGTAATGTAATGTAATGTAATGTAATGTAATGTAATGTAATGTAATATAATATGTAATAGTGTAATAGTAATAGTAATAGAAATATTATAGAGTAATATAATGTAATGTAATGCTGTGTGCGAGGTGCGGTGTGCTGTGCGGCGCGAGGTGAGTTGCGCGGTGAGGTGCGCCTTGCGGTGTGTGGTACGTTGCGCGGTGATGTGCGCGGTGCTGTACGCCGTGCGCTGCGAGTTGCGGTGTGAGGTGAGATATGCGGTGTGGTGCGAGGTGCGGTGCGCGGTGCAGTGCGCCGTGCGGTACGAGGTGAGGTGCGCGATGCGGTGTGAGTTGCGGTGAGCGGTGAGGTGCGCGGTGCGAGGTTCGGTGCGCGATGAGTTGCGCGTTGCGTTGCGAGGTGCGGTGCGAGGTCCGATGCGTGGTGCGGTGCGTCGTGCGGGTCGGTGCGAGGTGCGGTGCGCGGAGTTGTGCGGTGCGAGGTGCGTTGCGTGATAATGTAATGTAATATAATTCAATGTAATGTAAAGTAATGTAATATAATATAATATAATATAATGTAATATAATATAATATATAATATAGTAATAGTAATAGTATAGTGCAATGTAATGTAATATAATATAATAGGGTAGTTCCGCGTAATTTGGGCCGACATGCAATTTGGGCTTTTTAAAATTTTCATATTTCCAAGTTTGTTCACCCCTTGATTTTAACGGGATTAACAAGGCAATTAACAGTACTTCACCCCCTGAAACTTCTTTTATTGTATCCCTCAAGGTTTCGAGGCAACGAAGAAAATATTATATTGTCCATTTTCACTAAAAGGTTTCAGTTCAAAGTGAAAAAGTTTTCTGAAGCTAGTGGTTAAGTCAAGTGTGTGTATTTTTAGTTAAACTGCTGTAAATATTTCAAAGTACCTTTTATTAATATTTCAGTATCGTATTTACTATAATTTAGGTGATACATATGTTTTACTTAAATGATACATGGTGTGTAATTTGGGCCTCATGAGAGTGTGTAATTTGGGCCTCGTCTATAGTTCGTAACATGGATCTGAGATAGAGCATTAAAAGTTTTTAGTTATATACATTGTTATTAATAATTATTATAATAATACCAATAAGAATAGTAGTAATAATAATAATACATATTATTATTATTATTATTATTATTATTATTATTATTATTATTATTATTATTATTATTATTATTATTATTAATCAAATTATGTCTACTATAACAATGAACATAACTAAAACAATTTTATTTTTTTTATTTTTATTATTACAATTACTTTACTACCAACTAAGTCACTGGCTGTATATAACCCGTAGGTTCATGGCCGCTCGGATATAAGGTTATTTTACTAATATGATTATTATTTTAGTACTTATTATTTCTAATATTTCTAACATTATTAAATGTAGTATTAGAAAACGTATATATTATTTAGTGCACGTTAATAATCCCTTATGATTATTTTAATTAATTGGTTAATTTTGTGTTCTGCAATAAGTTAGTTCAACTATGGCTCACTGTTATTGCTTTTTTTTATTATTATTCTTAACTAATTATTATTATTTTTTATTATTGGTTATATCATTTAACATATTTTGGACTTTCAATTTTTTAATGTATTTCTTAGATGATCTGACCTTGTGAATCCAAGAAGTGATCTCAAAAATCACATATGTTCATTATTTGTCTACGTGTATTTATTTCTCGTGTTACGATAATTGTTTCATAAACACAAATGAGGACAGACTGTACTACAGATTTATACATCCCGAAAAGAGAATGTATTCTCTTACTTATATTTTTAAAATAGATCACTTAAAAAGTAATACGAGTAATTCTATTTACATGTACAACCTATAAGACATCGGCCCGAATTACACGATACATCGGCCCAAATTACACGGAATCATTATTTATGTAAACA
Organism: Diploptera punctata; assembly: GCA_030220185.1. Lineage (NCBI taxonomy): Eukaryota > Metazoa > Arthropoda > Insecta > Blattodea > Blaberidae > Diploptera > Diploptera punctata. The sequence continues at coordinate 117,356 of JASPKZ010007186.1, read as the reverse complement.
TAATTTTTAAAATTTTTCTGGATTATTATACGACGTAGTTATCATAAAAGCAATCAGTACTGTGTACTATTCATCACTTATAAAATGTATAATTTTCCAAATAGAATTAAAGGCGTTACTCGAATTTTAAGTTAAGTGGCCCAAAATACACGGCCTTCCCCTATTTCTATCTGAAGACGATCCCCGGCCCCTCATGTTCATGCCACAACATGCCCCTTAAGCGGGTTCTTCAGTTCAGCATACAACATTAGAATACTATGTTATGACAACAAAATCAGAAGTCAGTATACAAAAATATCTACTCCAATTAATTGTCAATATTAAATAATATACCGGTGTATTAGTGAAGTAACAGGTGACACTAGCCTATTGGAATTAATGTTTTCATGTCCGAACGTGCACTGTTTTAATGTTGAACCTCCAGTCTTAGTTACAGGCTTATCCAGCACAACGTCAATTCTGTTAAACGAACTGGAAGACTATGAACCATGGTAAAATGCATACTTCACATCACATAAAAGTATCCTGTTATGCAAATGGTAAGGGAAGTTGTAACCCAAATTTTCCTCTACATTATTTCAGTTTCAAAATATTAACTAAATATTTTATTAAATCTAAATTATTTAAATATAGGCCCGTAATTTGAGATAAAGATATGGACTTCAATTACTCATAAATTTATTGGCAATCAAATGATCATACAAATGAATTAATTTTATTAATTATATAAAAGTTGATTTCTTCTTTTTATAAATGACTAAAAAAAATAATTTGTTAAATTTGGGTTATTCCAATATAGATGGAGCCAGAAAGTCTAGAAGACGTACGATATGAAAAAGGGTAAATATGAATCACAGGTACATAAATGCAATGGAAACCTATAGATACCAAACCCTTTGTTAATATAAATGTGTCAGAACGTCTATTTGAAAACCGACTAAAAGTCAGTCAAAATAATATTTATGAATGACTAGTATAACAAAACGTTTACAAGGGTAATGTCTCTATGAAGTTTCAAATTAAAATTTGGACACATATATCAGTTAAAAGATAACTACGAACTACACATTACCATTAATGAATCTAACGGTTTTGAAATAAGTTGTAAGGCCCTTAATAAAAAACCCATAGGTGCAACTAGGAACAACTTGGCAACATTGTCAATAAATAGCACAAGATACACACACCTATTATTAGTTACATCACTAACAGAAACAAAGGAAAGTCACATCCATTATATATACGTAATATATGTCCACATATGTTTAAACCAATAGGAATAAAATTGTAATCCCTTCTCCTGTAGCGATCTGAACGATCGAAGGAATAGTGAAGTTTTCAAGATATCAAATTGAGACGCTTACTGAACACAGAAGCCTCCCAGCTAACGAAGGGAGAACATCAATCAGCTTCATTTTAATTGTGAGAAGCCTCCCAGATATCGAAGGAGGAACATAGACTAAGTTATATTGAGGATACTGATCAATAAATTTTACATTACTATATTAATAGTAATAATACTTCATTATTAATTTGAGAAGTCAGATCGCTATATACACATCGTATCATCAAGTGTCTTCATTTTATTAAGTAATATGTAATTTGAATCATATTCAAAATAAATCAAGTTAATTTTGAACTTCAATTATTGATAAAACTTTAGCTGCCCGTACGAAGTTCCTTCGTTATCCCTGTGATAAGTTATCCTCATCGCTCATTGAACCCAACCTGACTAGACCGCGAGCATAAAATTCCCACATTACGGGAATTCCTTGTAATAAATCCCACCTCTTGTGATAAATCCATTACCCTTTTATCAAACCCTTAATTATTTCCTTCAAATGTCTTCCCAACGTGAGGGCAGAATAAAGTCGCGAGTGTGCACAAAAATACCAACCGACTAAAAATCCCACGGAACGAGAGGCAACAGGGCGAGCTAATCAGTAACCAGAGAAAAATAAGGCAACAATCCTACTACCCAACGGAAGGAAGGCGACGAATAGACGAAACGAGGCACGTATACGTCCCACCGAAGCTGAAACCAAAGGTACAAACACTCCATCATGTTTAGGTAAATAAATGAACATTAATGAATTTATGTTACTTAGAAGTGGTATCAAGATAGCATATTCAAACAAAATGGATAGGAAACATGAGGAGACGAGTGAAAACCCATACGATCTGGACTAAGTAGATGACAATACTTTAGTAGAAAGGGAAAGAAATATAGATAACAGAGAGAGGAATATAATGATGAATACAACAGAGAGAGGAAATGAAAATAATGTAGAGTCGAAAAACAAAAAACAGGGAGTGAGGGTGGAAATCAAAATACTGATTTTCGAAAATATTTTGAAATGTTATTAATGAAAATAGATAATAATAGTGAACGATTAAGGGAAGAAATAAAACAGGAGATAAATATAACAAAAGAATTAGTGCAAAAACTCAAAGGGGAATTAAAACAATCAGAAGTAAGAGTCATTAATCAGATGAGGACAGAAATAGGTGAAAATATAAATACATTACAGATAAAGTTAGAAGAAAGGCAAGGGGAATTGAGGGATGAAATTGAAAAGGTTGATAAAAATACGCTATGTAGATTAGAAAATACTGATAAGAGGGTTAATGATGTTTACCATGTAATGAATAGCCTAGTAACCGAACAAGAAACACTAAAGTGGAGTATGGATAATAAAATCGCTGAACAGAGCGAAAGAAGAGAGATAGTTGAGACCATTGTTAACACTAGATTCAATGAGTTGGGTCAAATATAGAGCAAGTAAATAATGCGATGGAACTCAAACTAAACACGGAAATTTGCAAAATGAATGAAACAATAAATAAATTAACAGATAAACTAAACACTAGCCAGAACGTAAAAGACAAAATTCGCGAAGACGAATCAAACATATTAGAAAATGTTTCTTGGACGGTACAAGGTAACAAACTATGTGGTTCTACAGAAGTATTAGTAACACATACCGCTACTGATAGTTCTGTACAAATAATCTTGTGAACGAACCAGATTTACAACAGGGACAATTCCCATTCTACCATTCTTCGTTGATCGAAATACCATTACCGATCTATGAAGAAAATGACTCCAATCCAATCCAGTTTCTAGAGGAATTGGAAGATTATTTCAGAATAAAATGCATTCCCAAGCATCTTTACATGTACATAATGAACAAATGCTTGAAGAGTAACAGCTTAAATGGTTCGAAGTGACGTTATCAACTGACGCACCTTATGAAACATTTAAGAACACTCTTAATAACAAACTCTTTAGCTATGAAAAACAGATGGTTATTAAAAATTAAATAAGGAATGGTATTTACGATCGACGAAAGAATTTAACGTAGAGTGAGCACTTCTTAGCATTGGCGAAGAAAGCAAAACTAATTTCACCTGCATATAGTGAGGATGAATTCGTTCAAACCCTTATAAACCATTATCCGCACTCGATTAGACATAGCCTATCAATCGCGCGTATTCACACGTATGAACAAATGATAGAATTACTAACAATCTTAAAATCGGGAGATAACCGGAGCCATACGCAAAATAAAACAAAAGGTGATAAACAAGAGAAAACATGCCAAGACTCGAACCCGGGTACAACAAACGAAAGCAAGAGAAGGGCACATGCTACAAATAATCAAATAATAAATAGAAGTAACTATAACAACGGAAGCGAAATTATAACCACAATAATAATAACATTAATAGGGAAATAAGAAAAGACCATCCTAATTACAATAATTATCATAACCGAGGAACCGAGGGGGATAGAAGGGAGCAAAGAGGACGTGATCCGAGTGTAAATATGCTGGATATAAACAATGGCAGGGAAGAATGGAGGAACCAGTGTAATGGGAGTATCCTAAATGATAGATATATACCCGTAAGACTTAATTATGGATATAATTCAGGGAACCCAAGGCGTAGAAGTGATCACTGTACAATTGATGGGTACGTGCACGAAAACCTAAACGCCGATAGAATGGGAAGCAACCAAGAATCAAACCCGGAACGCGACAATAATTTGACACCAGGTAACCGCGAACTAAATCCACAAGCATAAAGTTACGCATTAAGTTCTCAAAATGAAGGCACCATAAGTGCAAATGAGACAAAATAAAAGAAGTTCAATGATGGAGTTAATATGGAAAGGACCGGGGGAAGTAACTCGGAAATTCGGCACGCACACTTTTGAGTTCAATTGGGCGCATGACCCTACTAAAATAATCGGGAGATATCACCTCCAAAAATTACGTCCGTACAAAGAAAATTCGGATTAGAAACAATCTGATTATAATAATCTGGTTCGGCGTATGACAATATGAGCGAATGGGTTATGGAGTGAAAAGTGAAGAAATAAAATAAAGTAGAGTGTAGTGAAAACAGAATTACGCGTGTGAAGACCCAAATTATAAATGAGAGTGCCAAAATATTTAATTTGCCCCTATTGTTCCAAACCACTAAACAAAGACTGTGAAATGGACACCCATAGTGTTATAAAAAAATAAATAAGACAGTGAATAGACACCTAATTACGCAAAACACTAATATTGATTTATTATAGTTTTAAATATTTGTTGTTAAATTTATGAAAAGTTTGAGTTAGTCATGAAACATATCAATAGGAATTACATGTATTTTTCGGTATGTAATGAATGTTTGTGCATATCAATATTGTGATTACAGGAGAAAGGGATAACATAAAGACAAATGGATATACCCTTGTAAATATGTAACATCAAACCTAAAGTATACGACCTCTTAAACAAAACAGAACAGCCATTAGTTAAAAATCCTTATAGACTAGATTCAGTATTATTAAAATGCGAGAGCTTTTATAAATAAAAGAAAAATTCCCCAAATTTTCCATATATATATATAAAGGGCAATTTGTGATCCAAATTTCCCTCCACATCGTTTTAGTTTCAAAATATTAACTAAATATTTCATTAAATCTAAATTATTTAAATATAGGCCCGTAATTTGAGATAAAGATATAATATGTATAAACATATCGAGTTTGGACTTTAATTACTCATAAACTTATTGGCAATCTAATGATCATATTAATTAATTAATTTTATTAATTATATAAAAGTTGATTTTCTTCTTTTTATAAATAACTAAAAAAACTCCTTTTGTTAAATTTAGGTTATTACAATATAGATGGAGCCAGAAAGTCTAGAAGACGTACAGTATGACAAGGGTAAACATAATCACAGGTACATAAATGCAATGGAAACCTATAGATTCCAAACCCTTTGTTAATATAAATGTGTCAGAACGTCTATTTGAAAACCGACTAAAAGTCAGCCAAATAATATTTGTGAAAATGACTAGTATAACAAAACGTTTACAAGGGTACTATGAAGTTTCAAATTAAAATTTGGACACATATATCAGTTAAAAGATAACTACGAACTACACATTAAAATTAATTGAAACTAACGGTTTTTAAATAAGTTGTAAGGCCCTTAATATAAAACCCATAGGCCCAACGAGGAACAACTTGGCAACATTGTCAATAAATAGCACGAGATAGACACACTTATTATTAGTTACATCACTAACAGAAACAAAGGAAAGTCACATTCTTTATATATATGTAATATATGTCCATATATGTTTAAACCAATAGGAATAAAATTGTAATCACTTCCCCTGTAGCAATCTGAACGATCGAAGGAATAGTGAAGTTTTTTCAAGATATCAAATTGAGACGCGTACTGAACACAGAAGCCTCCCAGCTAACGAAGAGAGAACATCAATAAGTTTCATTTTATTTGCGAGAAGCCTCCCAGCTAACAAAAGGAGAACATCAATAAGTTTAATTTTTTTTTTTTGCGAGAAGGGGGACATAGACTAAGTTATATTGAGGATACTTACTTACTTACTTACTCAATGGCACTATCGAACCCGCAGGTTCATGGCCGCACGGACATAAGCTCTCCATAAATCCCTATTCTGAGCTAATGCTTTCCAATCATTCCCTGTATAATCTACTTCCCTCAAATCACACTTATTCTCCCACCTCGTTCTTGGTCTACCAACTGGACGTTTTCACTCTGGCTTTCCTATAAGAAGCTTCCATGCAAGTCTTTCATTCCCCATACATGCAACATGTCCTGCCCATCGCAGTCTACGAGACTTAACTGTTCTTATTATATCTGACTTCCTATAAAGACCATGTAGTTCATTGTTATGCAGTCTTTTCCATTCATCTCTCTTTGGTCCAAAAATTTTCCTAAGTACTTTATTCCCAAATCCTTTCCTCCCTTAAAGTAAGAGTCCATGTTTCGCATCCATATAATATAACTGGTAGAATAATAGTTTTATATATTTTCAGTTTAACGTTTTTTGAAAGGAGTTGGGACATCAAGAGTCTTCGCTATGCATAATAGCACGCATTTCCAGAATTGAGCCTATGTTTAATTTCTTTGCGCATCCCATTCCTATTTGTGATTATTGTTCCTAGGAATTTGAATTCAGCCACTTCCTCAAAATTTCCCTCATTTGTCATTAGATGTCCATTTCCATTACTTACTTACTTACTCACTGGCACTATCGAACCCGTAGGTTCATGGCGGCGCGGACATAAGCCCTCCATACATCCCTATCCTGAGCTAATGCTTTCCAATCATTTCCTGTATAGTCTACTTCCCTCAAATCATAGTTAATGTTGTTCTCCCACCTCATTCTTGGTCTACCAACTGGGCGTTTTCCTTCTGGCTTTCCTACAAGAAGTTTCCATGCACGTCTTTCATTCCCCATACGTGCAACATGTCCTGCCCATCGCAGTCTACGGGGCTTAACTGTTCTTATTATATCTGGCTTCCTATAAAGACCATGTAGTTCATTGTTATGTAGTCTTCTCCATTCACCTGTCTGTTCATCTCTCTTTGGTCCAAAAATTTTCCTACGAACTTTATTCTCAAATACTCGTAATCTCCTTTCCTCCCTTAAAGTAAGAGTCCATGTTTCGCACCCATATAATATAACTGGTAGAATAATAGTTTTATATATTTTCAGCTTAACGTTTTTTGAAAGGAGTTGGGACATCAAAAGTCTCTTCAATGCATAATAGCATGCATTTCCAGAATTGAGCCTATGTTTAATTTCTTTGTGCATCTCATTCCTATTTGTGATTATTGTTCCTAGGTATTTGAATTCAGCCAATTCCTCAAAATTTCCCTCATTTGTCATTAGCTGTCCATTTCCATTATATAATGTATTTCTACGTGTGACCATATATTTAGTTTTACTGATATTTACTTCCAGTCCTAATTTCTTAGTGTTACTCAATAGTGTGTGCGTGTTGGCCTTTAGTATCTCCTCGCTATCGGCCAGTAGTACCACATCATCAGCATAACTAACAGCTTATTAATACCATTCAGTTGTAAGCCTTCCTTATTCTCTAAAGATTTAATGGCATGCTCTAGTACAAAATTAAATAGTAGAGGAGATAGTGCATCTCCTTGCTTCAACCCATTCTGGATTTCAAAAGTGTCTGAAAACTGTTTGCCTACACGCACCCTACTCGTTGAGCCATTTAGACACATTCGTGTAAGTCTAACTAACTTTTTGGGAATTCCGAACTCCAGCAGGATACTATATACTTCTCCCTCTTAATTGAATCATATGCTTTTTTGAAGTCTACATATAGTTGATGTACAGTACCATTATATTCCCATTTCTTTTCTAAAATCTGTCTTATACTGAAAATCTGATCTGTTGTAGACTGTTTCTTCTAAATGCACATTGATGATCTCCTAGAATGTCATCAATATAGGGAGTAAGTCTGCTTACTAATATATTTGTTAGAATTTTGTACGAAGTTGAAAGTAATGAGATGCCCCTATAGTTGTTGCAATCAGTTTTATCTCCTTTCTTATAAATTGGTACGATAATTGATTCCTTCCATTCATCTGGAAGAGCTTCTTTTTCCCAAATCATACTAAGCAACCAGCGTATCTTGTCCATCAATTTTTCTCCCCCTGATTTTATCAGTTCTGCTGGGATCTCATCTGAACCTGATGCTTTATACATCTTCAATTTTTCAATTGCCATTTCAACCTCTAATGCACTTGGCTCTGCGACTAGCATTTCTGCTGTCTGTAACTTATCCTCCTCAATGTCCTGTTCTGTATGTACATTTAATAGCTGATTAAAATAACTTTTCCATCTATTTAATATACTCTTGGAATCTGCAATCATATCCCCATTTTCATTCCGAATTATGTTTGTTCTAGCCTGAAACCCTTTCTTCTCTATACTAATTCCCTGATATAATTCTCTAATGTTCCTATTTTTTGCATTCATTTCAAGATCATTAATCTTCTCTCTCAAATATTCCCTCTTTTTACTCTTTAGTAACTTGGTGGTTTCCCGTCTAACACTACCCAATTGCTCTAAATTTACCTCATTTGGCTCGTGTAACCATTTCATTTTTGCTAGCTTTCTTTTCTTTACAATGTCGGCACATTCCTCATCAAACCATTTCTTGTTTTGCCTCTTTTTTAAACAACCAATGCTTTCTGATGCTGACAATTTAACAGTATCTCTTATAGCCTCCCATTCTTTATTTATATCAGTTTCTTCTTCGTTTGCCACATTGTCATCTGAAGATTCCAGTACTTCAAATCTATTAGCAATTTTGATTTGGTATTCTTGCCGCATTTCATCATTTTTCAAGTTTTTTAATTCATATTTTACTGAATCATCTTTAGCGTTTGTTCCTCTCATAAGCGATAGCCGTTGTCTGATTTTCACCCTGACCAGATGATGATCTGAATTGCAGTCTGTCCCTCTAACTGATCTAACATCAATGATGCTACTGTGCCAGCGTTTATCCACTAATACATGATCTATCTGGTTCCGAGTTTCTCCATCTGGGGACGTCCAGGTGTATTTATGAATATCCTTATGTTGAAATGTTTTGTGCTCTTAACAATGAGATTCTTTGATGTGGCAAATGTGACTAATCTAACCCCGTTGTCGTACTATCTTCATGAAGACTGAATTTGCCTATTGTTGGTTTGAATATATCTTCCTGCCCCACTTTTGCATTAAAATCTCCTAAGACAATTTTCATATGATATCGTGAAAGGCTATCAAATAAGCATTCTAATTCTTCATAGAACTCATCCTTGATCTTGTCATCTTTATCTTCTGTGGGGGCATGTACATTTACAATTATAAAATCATGTCGTTTACCCTTTAGAATTATGTATGATATCCTATCACTAACAAACTTAATATCTCGGATAGCGGATAGGATCCTCCTTCTGACTAAAAAACCCGTTCCAAATGCAGGTCTTTCTGCACCCCCATAGTATAATGCAAAGCTTCCTGATTCTTGACTACCTTCTCCTGGCCACCTAACTTCCTGTAAAGCGACTATATCCAAGGGCGATTTATCCAATTCCCGCGTTAATATCTCTAGTGCCCCGCTATTGGTCCATTTCCATTATATAATGTATTTCTACGTGTGATCAGCCCTAATTCCTTAGTGTTACTCAATAGTGCGTGCGTGTTATCCCTATGTATCTCCTCGCTATCGGCCAATAGTACTACACCATCAGCATAAACTAACAGCTTATTAATACCATTGAGTTGTAAGCCTTCCTCGTTATCTAAAGAATTAATGGCATGTTCTAGTACAAAAATAAATAGTAGAGGAGATAGTGCATCTCCTTGCTTCAACCCATTCTGGATTTCAAAAGTATCCGAAAACTGTTTGCCTACACGCACCCTACTCTTTGTGCCATTTATACACATTCATATAAGTCTAACTAACTTTTTAGGAATTCCGAACTCCAACAGGATACTATATAACTTCTCCCTCTTAATTGAATCATATGCTTTTTTTGAAGTCTACGTATAGTTCATGTACAGTACCATTATATTCTCATTTCATTTATAAAATCTGTCTTATACTAAAAATATGATCTCTTGTAGACCTGTTTCTTCGAAATCCACATTGATGATCTCCTAGAATGTCATCAATATAGGGAGTAAGTCTGTTTACTAATACATTTGTTAGGATTTTGTACGAAGTTGAAAGTAATGAGATGCACCTGTAGTTGTTGCAATCAGTTTTATCTCCTTTCTTATAAATTGGTACGATAATTGATTCTTTCCATTCATCTGGAAGAGCTTCTTTTTCCCAAATCATACTAAGCAACCAGCGTATCTTGTCCATCCATTTTTCTCCGCCTTATTTTATCAGTTCTGCTGGGATCTCATCTGAACCTGATGCTTTATACATCTTCAATTTTTCTATTGCCATTTCAACTTCTAATGCACTTGGTTCTGCGACTAGCATTTCTGCTGTCTGTAAATTATCCTCCTCAATGTCCTGTTCTGATGTACATTTAATAGCTGATTAAAGTAACTTTTCCATTTATTTAGAATACTGCAATCATATCCCCATTTTCATTCCGAATTATGTTTGTTCTAGCCTGAAACCATTTCTTCTCTATACTAATTCGTTCATTTCAAGATCATTAATCTTCTCTCTCAAATATTCCCTCTTTTTACTCTTTAGTAACTTGATGGTTTCTCGTCTAATACTACCCAATTGCTCTAAATTTACCTCATTTGGCTCGTATAACCATTTCATTTTTGATAGCTTTCTTTTCTTTACAATGTCGGCACATTCCTCATCAAACCATTTCTTGTTTTGCCTCTTTTTTAAACAACCAATGCTTTCTGATGCTGACAATTTAATAGTATCTCTTATAGTCTCCCATTCTTTACTTATATCAGTTTCTTCTTCGTTTGCCACATTGTCATCTGAAGATTCCAGTACTTCAAATCTATTAGCTATTTTGATTTGATATTTTTGCCGCATTTCATCATTCTTCAAGGTTTTTAATTCATATTTTACAGAATCATCTTCAGCGTTTGTTCCTCTCATTAGCGATAGCCGTTGTCTGAGTTTCACTCTGACCAGATGATGATCCGAATTGCAGTCCGTCGCTCTAACTGATCTAACATCCATGATGCTAATGTGCGAGCGTTTGTTCACTAGTACATGATCTATTTGGTTCCGATTTTCGCCATCTGGAGATGTCCAGGTGTATTTATGAACATTCTTATACTGAAATGTTGTGGTCTTAACAATGAGATTGTTTGATGTGGCGAAGGTGACTAATCTAACCCTATTGTCGTTACTATCTTCATGAAGACTGCATTTGCCTATTGTTGGTTTGAATATATCTTCCCGCCCCACTTTTGCATTAAAATCTCCTAAGACAATTTTCATATGATATCGTGAAAGGCTATCAAATACGTATTCTAATTCTTCATAGAACTCATCCTTGATCTTGTCATCTTTATCTTCTGTGGGGGCATGTGCATTTGCAATTATAAAATCATGTTGTTTACCCTTTAGAATTATGTATGATAATCTATCACTAACAAACTTAATATCTCGGATAGCGGATAGGATCCTCCTTCTGACTAAAAAACCCGTTCCAAATGCAGGTGTTTCTGCACCCCCGTAGTATAATGCAAAGCTTCCTGATTCCTGACTACCTTCTCCTGGCCACCTAACTTCCTGTAAAGCGACTATATCCAATGGCGATTTATCTAATTCCCGCGTTAATATCTGTAGTGCCCCGCTATTTTATAAAGACCTAACATTCCATGTTCCTAGGAACATGTCCCTGTGTTTGAGCCTTTGGGATGGGTTCCCTGAAGTAGTCCGCGCCCGGAGAACCGAATGGGAGACTATTTGACGTCCGGAAAATTTTACCCCCAGTTGAACCCATGTCCGCATTTCTTGATGGTTGTATTTTTACGGTGACAGATCGTCACTCTTTCGACCAAGGTACTTTTTTCGTCTGGCTTATCACCTTCGACCAGTCCGGCATGGGTAACCCTATCGGCATAGCTCTCAGGATCATTTAAGCACGCAAGCCACTCCACCACGACAAGGTAAAGATACCATGGAGGGAAGCTACCTGTTATATAAAATAAAACATATAATATAAATAGTGTTTCAAATCTCCACATTTAATGTTTATTAGTTTGGAGAAGATAATGAAAATACCAATATGTTTTTATTTCATTGGGAAGTGACATAAAGTACCTCGTCTTTCGATACTTTAAATTTGGCAGCATTGTAAAATATATTTGTAGCGTCTTAATGAATCATTTCAATAAAAAATTAATATGTTTCATTAATGCAAATAAGCATTTTTCTTGTTCTAACAAGTTGTGATCACAGATGCGGGATCTTACTGATACTTTATTTGCTTAACGTGCAACAACATGTTACGTAATTGTTTTTTCTATCCTTCTATAGACTTTAATACTTTTGTCGCAAAATTACTCTGGACAGTTTCTATAAAATAAATGTTACTATTTATTTAGACCTTTTTAAACACTTTTTTCGCAAGAAATAAAATACTCTTTCAAAATAGAAAACATCAGATTATATGGTGTTGAGCCTTCTTTCAGCCAGGTTTAATATACTGCGACGATGTGAATAATTCGTTGAGACCCACCTCCACTACTTCTATGTTCTCGAAATTACACGCAATAAATGGGCGAAATGGGCCATGGATCGAAACAAATATAATCTGAAGGCGCAAATTCAAGGTTATATTCTGGATGTGGCAGCAGTTCGATTCCTCCCAATCCCTGAGTTTTTATCATGGTTTTTCGTGCAGTAAGGGGTTCAGTCGGATTTGAACATACGACTCTTAAAATGCCTTGAACTCGTTTCAATTGTTAAGAATAAAGATCCGCATCGACTATACGTCCGTTTGTAACAAACTCTAAGTGAATCACACCTTCAAAATTCCACCAGACACACAACATTACATTAAAATCCGGCATAACTTATTAGACAATCTGATATTTCAGCATGGACAAGTCTAATCTGCATGGAGTGAGGGGATATTTTTCGTATAAACATTTTTGGGATAAGTTTAACATGATTGTCAGATTATCCACTTACTCCTTAGAAAGTCAAATTCATAGTCCGATTTTTCTGGTTTACGGAATATATATATATATATATATATATATATGTATATATATATGTGTGTGTGTGTGTGTGTGTGTGTAAAATTTATTTTCCCCTAAATTGGCAAAACACTAACTTCTCGTGCCAGATATTTAAATGTATCGGACCGAAGTGAATACAGAAAGCGGAATTTCAGGTAAATCCCCACTTCAAATAGACGGATTTTGCTCTGTTTGGGAGAATACCCTACTTGTCTTATTTGAATAGTACAGGTTGCGCTTCATTACGAAAACTTGAAAACTGTGACCAATAGAAATATGTTTTAATTTTCATTTCAGGTGAATTTCTACTCCCAATGGTCCGAGTTTACTTATTAACAATCTCGACCTTCCTTTTTTAAAATTAATTACTATATGCCGAGTTTACTTTCGAAGAAAAAACGGCCGCCAGAGCGTTAATAGATATACATACACACATTGCAATATAGTAGTAAAGAAGATTATTTATTTAATGCAGGACACTTGAAATACAGATCATTCATCCAAATGACAGACCTTATTAACATATTTGTAATAACTATACACAATAGAAACAATAACATAAACACTATAAAAATATAAACAGAATAATCTTAAGTAGATTAGAGGGTTTGCAGTGAGATCATTTACCCCCTTGCCTCCCAGAAGCTTTGATTGAGTGTGCAGAGAGCAGTGGAGTAAGTGAGTAGAATCCACATTGGCACCAGTCCTGCACAGCAAGCAGAGAGGATTGTTCAATATTCCCAGACGATGAAGGTGGGTAACAAGGCAGTCATGTCCTGTTGCAATCCGAAAATTTATAAGTAAAGAAGATAAGGATGTGTAATTCATTCCTTGCTCCAGGACAAAAAATTATAACCACGAGATCCATGTAAACGTAACGTGGATAAGAAGTGTACATCAAAGGACAATACGTGGTTTTTCCAGAGTACAAGATTGTACACCAGAAATAATTCAAGTTACAATAATTGCACTAAGGATTCTTCCTTATTGTGTTTGAATCCCATTTGCATATACCCCCCCCCCCAAGAGTTAGAATAAATTGTAGCATTTTCTTCCTGAAATTATTATTTTTAAGTTGCCTCGACCTATTTTATTAACAGCACATGCAACCAAAAAAGAAATGTTAATTTTTAACAACAGTCTTTGTTTATATTGATTCAACGACTGGATATCAGAAAGACATTATTCCTTTTATAGGCCTACTGAATTGTATTGCAGATTTTGTTAAAATTATGTTCATTTCAAAAGTGTGTATTTTATTCTTTTACAGCAAACGTCCGTCACGCAGAAATTGCATAAACTAAGCGAATTCCTCAGAAAATAGAAGTTATGGACCGATTCTCTGATTTACGTAATATTATATAAGACATCCGGCCATCATCATCCTTATCATTATCATCATCATCCTTCACCTGTGTGGAAAGCAATGGGAAGCTACCACACCTAAAATTCCCTAGGAAAGCTGCAAAGCATAGCATGAAAATGCTTTGATTGCAGTAAAAGACCTGCCTTCGGGAAGAATTATTATATATGGATGATTATGTCTTTTGTTAAATTGGGGAAACTCAATTTTTTATGCGCTAAAATAATTAATCATGTCGGACTGCACAGAAAACTAACCTATCATAAAATAAGCTACCGTCTTTTCAATACTGTTGTATAATTTGACACAAACAAGTTTAGTTCTGATAAAACAAAATTTACGGTCGCTAGAACGGGCAAATATATATACATATTAGCTATGGTCATTTAGGGGGTCAACAAGAGAGAAAACTTTTTTTAATATTTCCATGAGCACAAAGTCAAGAACTAAATTCCTTCTGAATTCGCTAATTACCGATCGAGTTAGCTCGGTCGGTAGCGTTTGAGACTCTTACTCTGAAGGTTCCGGATTCAATATCCGGTACCGACACACTTGAGATATTTTTGGGTTTCTCTGTCTTCAAATCGTTAAACTGGATTGTATTTTCATTACAGGATACCTTTCATCATAATTAACAGTCCACATAATTAAATTAAATCAATTATATCTGACAAGTACACCGCTGTGGTCTCGAGGTAGCGTGCTGCCTTGTCACGCAGCGGGCCCGGGTTCGATCCCGGGTGGGGCAGTTTTTCTGGGTGAGGTTTTTATCGGGGTTTTTTCTCCCTTGTAAGACAAATGTCAGGAAAACTTTAAGGCACAAACGGTCCCCGAAATCATATGGCCATCATCATCCTTATCATTATCATCATAACCCTTCACCGGTGTGGAAAGCAACGGGGAGCTACCACACCTACAATTCCCTAGTAAAGCTGTAAAGCATAGCATGAAAATGCTATAATTGCAGTGAAGGACCTGCCTTCGGGCAGAATTACTATGGATGGTATCTGACAAACTACATTACAAAATAAAATAAAAATTCACACCCATTCTTCAACAGATATGAGAAAGAAAGAAATCATGTGGTTCGAAGGGACTCAGCGACCTCATATACACCTCAAGAATCAATATTAGTTAGACATAAATTAAGTCATTAATAGTAGCGGCCCATCCATCAATAGTAATTCTTCCCGAAGGCAGGTCCTTCGCTGCAATCATAGCATTTCCATGCTATGCTTGCAGCTTTACTAGGGAATTGTAGTTGTGGTAGCTTCCCGTTGCTTTCCACACCGGTGAAGGATGATGCTGATGATGATAATGATAAGGATGATGATTTCGGGGACCGTTTGGGCCTTAAAGGTTTCCTGACATTTGTCTTACAGGTGAGGAAAAACCCCGAGAAAAACCACACCCAGAAAAACTGCCCCGACCGGGGATCGAACCCGGGCCCGCTGCCTGACAAGGCAGCACGCTACCTCGAGACCACAGCGGTGGACTAATAGTAGCGGTAATAAAATAATTTCTAAACAATATGTCTTTTGGAGGTTGTATTAAAATATACACAATCCTAATTATAGGCTATTATTATTATTATTAGTAGTATTATTATTATTGGGCTAAGCATCGAAGATGCCCAAGACCGTAGGCTTTGGAGGTTTGGCACGGGAAGACGGTAGCAGCTGTAAAAACCCGAAGATAGATAGAGAGATTATTATTATTATTATTATTATTATTATTATATTACTATTATTATTAAATAGAAGAAGATATATGGATGAACAGACAAGTATGGAAAAAATGTGTTGAAACAAATGTGTAGTTAACTGTGAACTTGAGTACCGGAAAAATGTATATTCATTGTAAAAGCCGGAATAATAAAAAAATTATGATTATTATTATTATTATTATTATTATTACTATTATTGTTATTATTATTATTATTATTATTATTATTATTATTATTATTATTATTATTATTATTATTATTTTAGTCCTATATTAAAAGTTCAATGTTAAAACTGAATTCATATTTTTGTCTCCTTATAACATGCATGTTAAAATTCAAGAATTTCTTAAAAAATCTCAAGAAGATTTTTTTTTACTTTTTTATATTTTTAAAATTAAAATACACATAAACATATTTATGGTATGTTTTAAAGAGTGGAATGACCGTTATCGTATGTGGCCTACACTATTTAGTAGCCCACATGCATCCTTTTCTCACAGTGTTCCTGACTTTCAAGATTAAAATAAATTAAATCCGTAGCGTAGTGGTTATGGCACTGCGCTACAAGTCGGAAGGTCGAGAGTTCAAGTCCCGGTGGGTCAGGGTTTTTAAACTGACCAAGACCTTCTGGCGGCACTATGGCCCTGGGGTCGACTCAGCCTCTAACGGAAATGAGTACCAGATGCCTGTTCTGGGGATAAAGGCGGCCGTCACGCAGGGCTGACAACCCGGCTGGCATCAAGTGCCGATTGTCTAGAAAAAGTGGGAGCCTTATCCTCCGACTACCCGAAGGGCCTCCCGAGGCCTGTAGCGGGATGACTTTACTTTTTTAATCAAATGGTAAAAAATAAGGACAATGAAAGTATAGATTTTGGAATAGCAAATAAATATTCTGTTGTTCGGACTCATTCTTCTCTTTTAATTTAATTTTTTTGTTTTTAATTTTTTTTTTTTCCCCGTTGTTCCATTTTCTGTTTCGACCTTCGGTCTGATCCTTGAGTCCTCTTGTATTTCTTTAAATGGATACTGTGAAATTTCCTGGAGAGTAAAATCGACTAGAAAATATTATCCTTTTCTTGAACCACTGATAAAGGATATGCGAACTCTTCCGTCTACATTTCCCTGGTTTGGTTACATGAGATATTAATCATACTAATTATTTTACCAAACTCATTAGTGTCATCAGAATTGTGTTCCGCGATGTGTGAAATAAAGTAACTATAGGGCCTACAAATAAAATAAATTAAGTGATTATACCAGTGGCGTCATTCAACCCCAGCTACGCCAGAACTGCTGGGGTAATTAGTATATTAATAATTTTGGATTAAAATAAACTAATAGATATGCCACATTGGCCGCGGTGGACTAGTGGTTATGCTCCTTGCCTCTGGTCCCGAGGATTGCGGGTTCAAACCCGGCCGGGGTCGATGGATTTTTTAGGACGGTAAAATCCAAGGAGCAAGTCCTCCGGGAAGGACTTTAAGCCGTGGGTCCCGAGTCTGAAGATTTTCAGGCTCATAAAAAATCCTTAAGCCTGAATGTAAAGGCCTCTAAGCAAAATGTATTGAATTTTCCCGTCCTAGTACAACCTTGGTTTCCTAGATGTCAGTATATGAGGCGAACGCTGACCACGGACCACTGAAGTGACGTCTGTACGAAAACAAGTGTAACTAAATTAGTATGGTTCAAATTCTTCCCTGTTTGGGTAAGAGCGCCTAAATTTCTATAAAGGGAAAACATGGGCTTACAAAAAAAAAAAAAGATATGCCACATTTCATTCAAATCAATTACGCGTGAACATTAAATTTCAAAATTCGCGCCACGCCAACACATAGCATTCGTCTTGACGGAGTCTCCTGTGTTCGCATTACCCCTTCTAACACCAGCTACTACATTACAGAATAATTTACGCTTACGTATATAATATGGCTGCTAACTATCGTCAATCCACACTAGATGAAATTCGTATTTTAAGTCATATACGTTTTATCTAATACCTGGACCTGGCCTCGCAACTCAAAAGCGAAATGTAGGCCTACATGTTGTTCGATAACCATAAGATCGAATGAAGTTTCGATCTATCGATTCATGAAGCATTCCTGGCTGATGTCAGACGATAAATGCGATTGGCTGATTTGGAATAATATAGGCCTAATGCTTCGAATTAGTATGTTTATAATAAGTAAAGTGATCCCACAACAGGCCTCAGGAGGCCTTTGGGGTTGTAGGAGGTTAAGGCTCCCACTTTTTCTAGACAATCGGCACTTGATGTCAGCCGGGTTGTCAGCCCTGCGTGACGGCCGCCTTTACCCCAGAACAAGCGTCTGGTACTCATTTCCGTTAGAGGCTGAGTCGACCCCAGGGCCATTGTGCCGCCAGAGGGTTTGGGTCAGTTTAAAAATCCTGACCCCAACGGGACTTGAACCCTCGACCCTCCGGCTTGTAACTCAGTGCCTTAACCACTACGCTACGGCGTGCCCCCCGTATGTTTATAATACTATGAATATTATTCGTAATATTTTATTTATGCAAGATATATTTTTCAAAACACAGAGAAACAATATGAAACAAAATATGTGGTACGCTTTGTCAGCTATAGCAACATATTAATTTCATCATCGTCCATGCAAGTATTAGGCCGTGTGGCCTTTTACGGTCTCAAAGATGAATTTTCCATTCAGCGCTTTTTTGGACGTCCCAGCGATCTTTTGCCTTGGGGACAGTAGCGAAGTATGGCTTTTTGAATTCTATGAGATGGCATTCGTTGAAGATGGGCTTTCCAGTTGTTCTGGTAGTTTTGTTTATGGTGAAGAATGAGTTCTACATCAAACTCTTCAATAATTTCCACATTTCTTTTATGGTCCAACTTTGTGTAGCCTGCTGTACGGCGCATAAATCGCATCTCATTTCCTGTTATTCGGCTTTCATCTCTTCTTCGTATTGTCCATGCTTCACTACCATATCTTAATACTGGTCTAGCGAGAACCTTATAAATCCGTAATCTTGTGTTCTTCTGTACTATAGGTGGGTTCATTATACTGTTAATTATGCCCGTTTTTTTTGTAAAATTTGTGATTTTCTTTGATATCTTGAAATATTAAATTATAACCCAAAGAATTAAATTCGTTTACTCATCCAAACCAAAAGGCCATCACTTTAGTTTTCTTTGTATTGATTTCCATATTGTACCTTTTTGCAATTATATTAAAATTGTGTATAGAATACTGTAAATCTCTTTCTGTTGGAGCTATTAATACCAAATCATCTGCAAAAAGCAAAGAGTCCATTTTATGGTTTCTATTAATTTGGATAGAATCGTGTATCATCTGTCGCCAATCTTAGAGTATTCTATCCATGTATATGATAAAGAGCAAGGGCGAGAGGCCACATCCTTGTCTTAGGCCCCTATTAATTTCGGTCCATTCTGTTTGTGTGTTATTGATTCGAACTGAAATGAAATTTGTTTTATAGATATTGTATACATTTAAAATATGCTGTTGTGGTAGATTGTTGTCAGCTAAAATTTCCAACAGTTTATTCCTATTGATTTTGTCGAAAGCTTTTTTGAAATCCACAAAAGGTAAATGTGTTTCTACATTGAACTCCCTGTGTTTTTCTATTCATAATTTCATAGAGAAATAACCATCACAGCAGGATCAACATATTAATTTAAGAAGTTTTATTTACATTATGTAATTGAATGACTAAAAAATTCAGTGATTCGAACATGTTTGCATTATTTGTGGAAATGAACAGTATAAGTAATTTAATATCGGCACTGGGTTTATTCAAATGAGCTATTAATTTGCTTTACTGATAAATGTGATTTGTCAAATTACTAAAAATGAAATTGAGTGGCTATGTAATTTATGACATAAACTAGAGGCCCATTTTAGGTGAGTATCACTGTATATATTTCATTATTGAATTGTGCATGTATAAGTACGATTTCTAAAATATTAATTTATTTTATTTTTATATGCTGTACTAATATGATAGGCTTCTAGAAACACATTTGCATTAATAAATTCTCATACTGTTTATAAACTGAACAATTTGGAAAAATTGTTATAAACAATATGATACATTTTCGTCATACAGTTGCTGTGATCACCGCACGCCGCTCAATAATACAATAACAATTGTAATCCGAAGATTGGCGACTATTTGAGTTAAAATGTAGTGAATAAGCGTTAAGGACCATAATTATGCGTTGTTCAAACTTTGCATTGGAAATACTACTCATGGTACCGCCTACGCTTTTTTCGCATAATATAAAGTAAACGCGCGTTTCATCATGACATTATATCTTCCACTGCTAAGTAATAACAAGAGAAAGGTATTCTTATAATCCAATAATTGAAAAAAAAACTATCACTGACAATTAAGGTAAATGTACCGGTAATAGACACTGCATCAGTAATTGACATTTTCACACAAAAATTAATAGGTTCTAGGGAAGTGCATAGTTGAACTTGGCGTGGTTGTGTAGACCATACCCTCTTGGAACCACCAGGCTCAGTTTAAATGTGCACTTGTCGCGAGAACCTTATTCATTGCATTCTAGCGTAAACGTGCCAATTGCTAATGCAGTATTTATCACCAGTATGTTTACCTTACAAAAATAATTAATTGTTGAAATAGGAATTCCAATAGTTTAAAGAACCTGCCCTTGACGATTACAAACACCTTTAATTGATATGCTTCTATTCTAAAAGTTAAAAGACTCTATCACTGATACATCATTATTTGATTTGCTTCTGTTCCAACTGTTAAAAAGAACGTATAATTGTGCACCCAGTCATTCACTCAGCCTCCTTCCCAAATGAGCAACTGAGTCAATAAATAAATACGGAGATAGGAAGTAGATTTATAAATAATCATCTAATTTAATGAAGTAATCATCGGATCTATGTCTTGTGTATACTCATTTTAAACGGAAAACACGTAGAATCTAATGATATAATTATTATTCATAAATTAGATGACCCCGATGAATCGAGAACGTGAATTAATAAACGTTCAATCAAGAGTAACCCGGCAGCGAGTAAATGGCCACAGCCCTAGCCATTGTCCATTGACAGTCTTGAGATACGTATACAATAAGTTATACATCTAATAAATTATTTTATTCTTGCAAGATTTTCTTTGTGGACTAGAAGTGTTACCTGCTTAAACCGCAGGTTTAGACAGCTCGAAAAGAATGCCTGATTTATGGTCCGGTAAAAACTCAGCTTCGCGCAAATAACGCAATTTGTGAGAGCAAACAAAGCCGTTATTACTTGAAATATCGCAAACCATCACACAGGTGTTTTTTTTTTCAAACGCAGGGAATCAAACATAGACGCGATAGAAGCCATTAGACTTAGAACCCAAGCGGGGATGGTCACTGACACTAAACTAAATTCTAAACTAACTTCCTGATTAGAGGCTCCATCAACTTATGTCCGGACTGTATCTAATATTATATTACCCGTTTAAGGAGTAAGTACAGTTGTTGACGGAGGGCATTGCAGTCGTGTTTATGCAGGAATAGAACACGTGACACTGCTATCTATGAGTGCAGAGGGGAATGGGACGTGGGACGCTGACAGTATACACTGCCTTATGTGACGTCACGTGTAGCAACAAACAGAGCTTCGTATTTCTTCCGACTGCAGAGATATTTTTAATGACTAATAGAAGGAGGGACTAAGAAACTTGTTGACGTCACGGCGAATCACACGTCCTCCAACACATTCCATCCTAAGATTATAGAAAAAATGGACCAATGGTACATGTATTATATCTTAAGGTAGGGGTTATCATGTGATGACAAAATTATGATGAGTGGGGTTCGGAGTTTACTTTGTGGCAAAATTAATGAACTTGAATCACTTAAAATCAATAATCAGTCAGAAAATTGCCATCATCTGCTTGCGGTGTCGACATGGACACATCTACTTGTTCGCTTGCTGGCTATTGGACCAACAGCATACATTAAAACACTTAGAAAATTATTGGTCGAGTTCCTTGTTCATGGACTTAGAAAAAGAAGACACCACGAACCGGACGAGTGAAACACATAAAAAGTCGAATTGTCAATTATCTTCGTTAGTATAAAAGAGCCATATTATATATCATTATAGGTGCGGGCGGTTTTTTAAACTATTATTTATTAGTTCTACATTCAGCAGTGGCGGAGCAAGGAATTTCGACAAGTCTTAGTCGTTAGCCGTTGTTTTATTTACAGTAAGATGGGATATAATATTGTGTTTATTAAATTATTTCTAATAAGTAAATTAACTTCTAAAAAGAAAGACATGCAGTGTTAGGAGTATCAAATATAATGAACTACTATAGGTATAGGGCTTAGAAAATCGAAGGGAGTTATTGGACATACTAATAGTTACTTAAATATATAAATACATGATTTTAAAACACAGATATTCCTCTACACGACCAGCTAGTTTCTAGAGCTCTATACGTCCGCGACGGTAGCCTCGTCTTCTCTTGTTTTATATTATTGAATAAAGTAGCGGATATAGAACATATTAGTCGTTTAGAACATCACGTGATGCGCCAACGAACACAGTACAAATTTCCGATTTTTTTTTAATTTGTCATCATTAGTGGAACAATTAAATGTAATTAGGCCCTAACTTTTTTGTTAGATTCGGAGTTTTCTACATGGTCCCTAAATTGCAGCTCTTGTTCGGCTAAGAAACATACAGCGTCTATTAGGCAGCTAACAATGTACTTGTTTGTTTTAACGTTTCCGTTAAACTTATCCGTATTAATTTTGATAGCCCGGCTTCGGGAATATTCATTTTTAGTGTACTCAAACTTATGTAGCTCTATTTTACATTTATCATGGACTTCAGATAGTTCATGACGTTTTTCAGCACATGAAAACTGTTTACATCAGAAACCCCCTTTATTGTCCAAATATGTTTCTCCGTTGAAAATAGAAGGTAGGGCTAACCGTAAAGGGAACATGACTACCTGCAGCCTTATGTCATGTTTCAAGTCCTTCATTAAACGCACTTTTGTTTGACTTGTAATGCTATTTAAATTGGGAGTTAGTTTATAACTTTTTTTCTTTTCAGCAAAACTTCTGCAGGTTAAGGGATGACTTAACAAGTCTTCAATTACTCAAACACATTCCTCTCCCATAATAATATTTATTTAGTAGTTTAATGATTGTATTTGATACGCTTTGGGACAGAATTATGGGTTAGATGGGATTTAGTGGGCTCTAGGAATTTGAGAAAGGATTCCTCTTCTAATCGAGGACTTCGGGTAGCTCAGTGGGTTGCGGTAGGATGAGATGCTCTTGGTCCCGGGATACGCAAGGATTGTGCGGACACGATTCTATCGCGTTGATAAAAGACAAGTTGGAGATGCGGTAACAAAATTTATTTCACGTAGCACACACAATAGAACAAATCAAAGTATGTACGATTAGCGCTATCATATGGCTACACTTTATGTTGAGTAGACGGTTGAATTCTTAATTACACCGCGCCTATTTTATATTTCCGATGGTCGATAAACTACGAATATATGTGCTCGCATTAGCACGATGAATATGTTAAGTTTTACTCGTGCCAGTGGCACCACGAGAAGAGAAGTTAGAAGTTTTACTCGTGCCAGCGGCACCACGAGAAAAGAAGTTAGAAGTGCGAAGTGAATTTAGAAGTAAATTCTAGAAGTGACTTTTAGTATGTAAATTTTGTTATTAGCTTAACACTTACCCCCACTCAATATAATTTGCGACCAAATGATAACGCCCACCTTAAGATAAAATGCATTAAACCAATTGGTGCATTTGTCTATAATTTCGGGTGGTAGGGTTCTGGACCCTTTGGTTCGTTGTGACGTCAACAAATGTTAGAGGACACTCCTACTTTTGAGGTTGGCTAAAATTAGGACATAAGTTTACACAAGCAGCCCAGGAATCCCGACTAGTTTTGTAAGAAGCTTCTAGAATTTTCTAGAATGTTCTGGTGGCTTCGTTCACCTTTAATTAGTTTGAATCATCTTATGTCAAAATACCCGTTTACTCGGTTTCCCAAAATTTCAGCAATATATTTTTTTCTATTGAATTTAGCTGTCAAGTGTACGTTGTCAGTTCTAACAGGCGTCTAATTGAAAATTATTCTTTTGATCTTTATCTTGTTCAACGTATGTCTCGAGCACATCAACATACAATAGGGCGCGTTACAAACATCAATCAGTCTTTTCCCTATATCAGTCATAACTGATCGTTCCTATTTCATTTTACGGAATCATTTAATAACAAAATATAATAATTTTATAATTATATTCTGTGTATTTTTCTGATTTGTTTCAAACATAAATAATGATTTATTCAATTAATTATTTATAAATTTATTTACTCTCGCCCGACTATTAATGATGGGCTGCTCATTTAGGGAGGAGGCTGAGTGAACGTCGCGCCTCAGCTTAGAAGCGCTACGTGTACATAGGACTTTCTCGGAGTAATTGAAATCTCGCTGTTAGCTGTTTTTGGAGTACTAACCACACAGGAACCAGAGGAGAAAGTGGACAAGTTTCGCGTACATGCCACAAGCGGCGCTAGTGTAAAACAACAAACGACACACACACACACACACACACATATATATATATATATAATATATATATATATATATATATTTTTTTTTTTTTTTTTTTTTTTGTGTGGTACTAATATGAAATTGTCCACCGCTGTGGTCTCGAGCTAGCGTGCTGCCTTGTCACGCAGCGGGTCCGGGTTCGATCCCCGGTCGGGGCAGTTTTTCTGGGTGAGGTTTTTATCGAGGTATTTCCTCACCTGTAAGACAAATGTCAGGAAAACTTTAAGGCCCAAACGGTCACCGAAATCATATGGCCGTCATCATCCTTATCATCATCATCATCATCATCATCATCCTTCACCGGTGTGGAAAGCAACGGGAAGCTACCACACCTACAATTCTCTAGTAAATCTGCAAGCATAGCATGAAAATGCTATGATTGCAGTGAAGGACCTGCCTTCGGGCAGAATTACTATGGATGGAATATGAAATTCAGCACCGGCTGGTGGTAAAATTATGAATTATAATTATACAACACCATAGGTAAATAATTATAGAATTATTTATACCCAGCCTCTCAGACCTAATTTTTTTTTTATTTTAACAGAAGGGAAGAATGGAAATAAATAAAACATGTTAATTTATTTTCGTTTATTAATATTTAAAAACGTGCATTATGAGCTCTTTTAAATATGTACAATTGACCTACCCCTTTATTCCCACACACATATGTTATAAAATATTTATTAAAGAACCTTAGCCATGTCGTAGATCTGAAATCCATTATAAAGTCACTCACATTTTTTAAAAGTTTATTAGAAATGGCTGTACACTAACATCACACTTCCTAACCTAACAAATCTTAGAATTTTGCCACTTCTAGTAGGTTTATCTTTGAAAATAGATTCACATTAAAAACGTAAACAAGTTTGAAATTACTTACAAATTAGAGTAAAATAAAATCCAAGTAATGATTTTTAACTTTCGATAATATATAATTTTTACAGTATTTCTACATAGAACGAAAGGATAGCAGTTAAAATTTTCAATTTACAAAATGGCTAATTTCACATAATCCCGAGTGAACACGCCCGTGTGCCTTGCATATGTTTTATTTAGTTACTATGAAATAGCGTAGTTGATCGTAAACAACCGTAAATTTTTAGATGTCACTGTACGCAGTTTTCCCTCTATTCGTTTTCTCTATCTTGAAATGCAGTACGATATACTACCGGTCAGCTTGAATGCGCCTGCGCAACTAATTCTCAAGGTCTCGTTCCATGTAAGCCTCGGGGAGCCGGCTAATGGTGTGGGGATTTAAAAACGTTGAAACACGATATTGGAATACTACAGTATACATACAATATACATTATTAAGGTATTATCTTTTACAACATTTAGACTACTATAAATGCATTGTTGTATCTCGTTCCGGTATTAAGTTTCGTTTTCATTAAATATCGAGTTTAATTTTTGGAGTGTGGTTACTTTCATTTTGCAAATAAATGTATTTATCATAAGTAATGCCACGAGTGATTTCTAAATTATCTAGATGATTTGGAAACCAAGAGTGGCATTTGTTAGGACTATTTAACGAATAATATTAATGTGTTTACTCACAAATCTCCATTTAAATATAGTTATTTTAATATATATTGAAAATGGCGATGTTTGAAAATAATTGAGAAATGTTTGGTTATGTTTAATTTCTTCATCCATTGCAACTTGATCATATTATTTATTGACATATAGGGTCGCAATATTGTACGAATGCACCAAAGAGGAGAAAAAATTAAACACATTAAACTGTATATTATAACCAGAATTATAGGTTATTTATTATATTTTTAGGAAACAATTCACCAAAAGTATTAATTAAAAGACAGTTATTGAACACACAATTATTAAATGTGTAGTTCGAAGGAATCTGCTCATTATTTGCTATATTCAACGTATTTTTTGGAGAGTAAGTCACTGCAAAATAATGCTCTGACCTGTTCAGAGTATTAAGAAAAGTTTTCTTTATTTTGGTAAACGGAATTCGATAAATATTGAGGTGAAACACGACTGTCATTGGTTGTAAAACAAAATTCATTGAAATGTGATTGGTCATTGATCCCATTTGGGGCATGATTTAAATAGTCAATATAACACAAAACTCACATAGTACAAGGAATCGAATTGAACCACAGCGGAAGAAATTATTTCTGTT
Source organism: Diploptera punctata (assembly GCA_030220185.1). Lineage (NCBI taxonomy): Eukaryota > Metazoa > Arthropoda > Insecta > Blattodea > Blaberidae > Diploptera > Diploptera punctata. The sequence continues at coordinate 90,453 of JASPKZ010007186.1, read as the reverse complement.
TATAATGAAGTATTTTTCTTTAATAATAATTCTTTAGAGAGTAAGGTCACAGAAATTTCCAGTACAAAACAATAATTTCGTCAATTTTTGATTATATATATATTGTTATTGAAGTCATAATATGGCATTGCGACCGATTTCCCTTTTCTTTTTACACGCTTTATACTAGCTTGACCTGTATCTATCTATGTAACGGAATCTATCAACACGATTTTCACCCACTTAAAAACATTGGATCGGCTTGAAACTTTGTATACTTCTAAAGGACCAATGACAATACAATAATTTCGTAAATAATATATAATAGGTTGCGGACTTATCGACTTTTTAGTCCATCGTTGTAAGAAATCAACATTATATCCTCTGGTAGCTGAGTTGGTAGAGTGGTGGACTGTAGTGGTATATAATTTCAGTAATCCATAGGTCGCTGGTTCAATCCAGCCCGGAGGATCTTTTTAGAAGATTTTATAATAATGTTAGATAATAATAATTTAAAAAATATATAATTATATTCATGCCTAGACACTACAAATTTCGTAAGCAATTAAATTTTCATGGTTCGGCTTATGACAATCGATTAAACTAAAAATTAAAATAATAAATAATAGTTTAAAGAACTAAAAAACACGCTTTATTAGAAAACCAAACTAAAAAATGAAAAAATGATTTTAATTTCCAACACACTACCAAGAATGAGGTGGGAGAATAACATTAACTATGATTTGAGGGAAGTAGATTATACAGGGAATGATTGGAAAGCATTAGCTCAGGATAGGGATGTATGGAGAGCTTATGTCCGCGCGGCCATGAACCTAGGGGTTCGATAGTGCCAGTAAGTAAGTAAGTATTTCCAACACACTTGGAACAAAATTAAAGTGGTCAACAAAAAATCATCTCCACACATCTAGAATAAAACTAGAGATATCTAAAAAAAAATAATAATTTTACCCTCAAACACGTGGGGTGATTTTTATGTTTTTTACATTTTCTTCTTAGATACTTTACTTTTACCAATATCTGTTTATTATCAAATATATTAATTGATAAAGAGCACACCACGCTTTTGATGGTAAAATTATTTTTTGTAGATAACTCTAGTTTCATTCTTGATGTGTTGAAAATGATGTTTTTGTTAACCACATTAATTTTATCCCAAGCGTGTTGGAAATTAAAATTATTTTTCATTTTTAGTTCGGTTTTCTAATAAAGCGTGTTGTTTTAGTTTTTTAAACTACGAATTTTGGAGATTAAATTGCCAATTTTTTTTATTAGAGTCTAACTTAAAAATTTATAAATTGGGAAATTTGGTAGGTGTATACTTTGCGTTTCCTAGTATTCTTCGAAGTACCTTACATCTCTTCTGTAGGAAAATAATGGTTTTTAACATTCTCTTTTGATGGATTCTCCGTCTTTAATTTTGTCATAGCAAACAACATTGACGGATAGTTTGAGAACGCAGACAAATGTCCAATATCAAGGGGGATAAAAAAGAACAACTCACATCAACAGTGTAAGAATAAAATGGAGCGAGGTAATTAAATTCCTTTATTTTGACAATGTATCCTGTAGTAGCGTAGTGGTTAAGGCACTGCGCTACGAGCCGGAAGGTCGAGGGTTCGAGTCCCGGTGGGGCCAGGATTTTTAAACTGACCCAAACCTTCTGGCGGCACTATGGCCCTGGGGTCGACTCAGCCTCTAACTGAAATGAGTACCAGCCACTTGTTCTCTCGATCACAAAAAGCAAATAAAAAATAAGCTAAATAACTCAACCTTACCAATATCACAACACTTTCATGACTACAGGAAGAATTGGATACATCACATTCACCGCATAAAGCGCTCCAGAATACCCAAATTAATGCTCAACTACATTCCCCGAGGAAGACGATCCGTGGCGGGAGACCGTAACAGGCTATTGGCCTAATACCTGAAAGGATGATGATGATGATGATGATGGTGATGATGATGATGATATAATTTGCAAAAATCACATGTATAAGTTTCATCATCTTCTTTGTCAATTCCAGCGTATACTTCATGAGCCCATTCACCACTCATCCCTCCACTGATTTATAATTCAAGAATAAGTCGTTGCAATAAATGCAAGCAGTATTATCATCTTCTTCCTCTTCTGACAAGCTGTTGTGATCCTGTGCTACAGCATTTTTTTGTGATTGATTCTTTCCATCACATTTGTTTTGTTGGCCTATGATCATTACCTACCGCTGTGAGTCTCCTTTCGACTGTCTTAGCTTTAGTCGTGGTGGATAATGTCGCCAATTCTTCCTTATAAGCTGGACTATAAAAAAAGCAGGCTTCCCTCTTCTTCTATTCCCAGATGCTCCTTTTTATCTGCTCTCGATACTGCTCTTATTTTTCTTGGATACATTAGGAAATCTGTTGGCTTGTCGATTCCTGTAGACTTAGAGGTTAATGGATCGTTAGATGACGTTGCAGGAATTTGAACAATGCTTGATGGTTCAGATTTGGACCCGGATCACTGAATACATGCAGTGGTTACGAGTGGCATACCTGTTTTCATGAATGCTGCTTCATACAATTCTCTATTTTATTAATTTTTATTATCTACTCAAGATAAGACTTCATCAATTTTTTCGCCTCTTTAAAACAATAATTGCTCAGAGGCGTAACGAAAGCTATATCCAGATATTGCATTCTATGGGTGCAATGTAGAGGAAAGCATAACAGTTGAACGTTATTTTCTCGGCCCACGTCGATCAACTCGACACTTTTACTGTGAGTTGAATGTTCATTCAAAAACAGAAGAATATACAATTCTTTCGTTCGGTTATAAACTTCAACGAAACTCAAAACCACGTCACAAAAATGTCCTTTTGAATCCATCCACTGGGGTGATACTCGGAATAGATCCCGATGGAACATTATGCAACAGCTCAAACTTTGTTCTCTGATGTGAATAAACAAACATTGTGAGCATATATATTCCAGAAGCACTCATATAGGTTTCTGCCGTAACTAATATGTCCCTTTCCGCAGAGAATAATCCTCTGACTTTCTCTTTCCTCTCAGAACAAATACTTTTGATTGTCTGTTTGGCACTGTCTGTTCACTGTCTCTTCAACATCATATAGGCCTACTCGTTAACTGCAATTCAATTATATATATATATATATATAGCCTATATATAATACAGTTCAGAGAGCAGATAAAATGCCTTTACCCCTACTCTATTGAAGCCTGTAGGTCTTGCAAGATATTTGCGTTCAGCTGAACGAAGACTGAGACGAGGATTTCTCTTCATGTACATGACATCAACATTTCCCTTCAATTTCTCATCCACGTTCTCTCTCGCCCCGCAAAGACAGAAGAAATATGCTTCAAATGAAGTGGCTGACAAGTTGATGATGTTTGTCATAAGCTATGACCGTTGTCTAATTTTAACTCTGATAGGATGATGATCCGAAATGCAGCATATTTCTTCTAATACATTGCTTATATCCGGTTTCGCTTTTCACCGTCTGGAGACGTCACACATTATATGTGAGTATCCTTATGCTGGAATTCTGTGCTCTTAATAGTAACTAATCTAACAATATTGTTGGTATTATGTTCATGAAGACTGATTTTTATCATTGTTTGCCTAAATATATTTTCGCGTCCCACTTAATTTTTGCATTAAAATTTGTTAAGACAACAATTTTCATGTCATATCGCGAAGTCTATCAAATACCCATTCCATCTCTTTATGGAGCCTGTACTGATCTTATAATCGTTATTTATTATATGACCATATATATTTAAAATCGCGTCTTTTATCTTTTAGAATTTTTATAAAATCCCATTGCTAAAGAACCTAACATATCTGGTGGCTGCGAGGTTCCTTCTTAGAATTAAAAATTTGGAATTATTGTCTCTCTGTACTTCCTTGTATATATCCCATACATCCCACTCAGCAACGGGGGTGTTTGTTAACCAAGCTAATTTAGTTATGCTTATTTATCTATAGAAGTAAAATAGTGACATCTGGTTAGGACATTCTGTAACCCTGTAATGTAATGTAAAACTTCATGATTCCTCAGTACCTTCTCTTGTCATCTCTCTGCCTGCAAAGCGATTATACCCAAATTGATGTATCTGTTTTTTAGTTAATATTTGTAGTACACCTCTAGTTCATAGTGTCCTAACATTTCATAGTCCTAAGAACGTGGTCCTTATTTTTAAACCTTTGTTACGGATCTTTCCGGAGATCAGAATAATATATTATTTTATCTTAGGAAATATTAACTCCAGTGGCAACCATGAACACGGTTATAATTTTAAAGCTGAAGATCGCCATACTCTCTACCAAGGATCTCTTTTAGTTGGTTTAAACTCTTTGAGCTGTCTAACATGAATGGCTCTACAAATATATACCACCAATTTAGCTCCATTGGTCATTTAAGCACCAAATCCCTGTACCGCGAGGAGGAATTATGAAATCTAATAATTCTTCATATACACAGTCTTTACCACGAGCACTGTACACATAACACCCGATAGTGCAAGAAGTCTTGAATGTTAATATACTACTATATGACTGCTGATCAGGGGAAATGAATCCACAGAGGTGGGAGGTAATCTAGGCGCTGTAAGTGATAATCTGTGATCTGCACGTCATATCCTCCAGCTATTTTAGGTGGGTTTTACAACCTAAAACATCTACTTATCGCATCACTCCACATTCCTCACGGTGATGGATAGACAACTGACCGATACACTGGCCAAAACTCCTCATTTAGACTCGAACTGGCACGTGACCTGTACCTCTAATTTTAGGTATCCATAGACCGTTCTGCTCGGTACGAAACCAATAACTATAATTACTTTTTCCTTTAGCTACGTTTTAAACAGTGACGAGGCGAGGAGATTCTAGATTAAACTAATTTAATAACGCTTATTTCCTTACATATGTCAGTATCATGTGGTCAGCACATAACCTCAATGAGATATCTAGTAAGCAACTGAGGTATTACTTGGATGAGGAAGATCGGTTAAATTTTGCTCAGATGCATTAATTTAGGCTTGAAGTTGTTTTACGAGCCCGTATAATCTTTAGCCTCGGCAACCCCGGCCGAGAATTTTTCTCTTGGATTTTTCCATTCTAAAAATTCCAACGATCTCCGCCGGGTTTGAATACTCGAACCTCAAGATTTGAGGTAAGGAACATAACCAATAGATCACGGAGACCAACGAATGTACGGTTATTTATTTCTATTTATTTCCAAACCACGTGCTCACAATGAAGCAAGCAATCTATATTGTTAAGTGGTCAGAGCCTATAAAGGCAAGACTACTTGCTTGAATGGGATTTTCATCACATTCTATTTCCAGGCAGGTAACTTTCCTTCAATGATAATTGAACGACTTCTACTTACAAAGAAGTTCCGTTATATGTGCTATACAACAGAAATACTAATGCGATACTTCTAACAAGTCTAGATTATAAATTATTTATAAAGGCTTCGTTTTAATAACAGTTTAAAAGATGAGTCACCTTTTTATAATTCTTTCTAAAACTATATTTCGATACAAAATGTATATACATAAAGAAAGTATGAATGGTACAGGTAGCGTAAAGGTTTTTTTTATTTTTTTCAATGCCACCTGTTTGTCATTCGACATTTCAGGTATTCTCTCCTGGCATTGGCGTATTGTAACCCACTTCTGAGGTTGGGGCGCCTGGAAGGCGGGGTTACGCTGCCCCAATGATATGATGGGTGGCGACGATGGATAAAAATGCTCCATGAAAGGCCTTAAACTTAAATTTAATCTAAAGAGATGAATATGATATTGATGATGATGATGATGTCCAGATGATGTTCGGGGACCGTTTGGGCCTTAAAGTATCCTGACATTTGTCTTACAGGTGAGGAAAACCCCGAAAAAACCTCACCCAGGAGTCTGTCCCGACCGGGAATCGAACCCGGGCCCGCTGCGTGACAAGGCAGCACGCTACCTCGAGACAACAGCGGTGGACAGGGTAGCGTAAAGTTCGTAAGTAGAAACCCTATTCTATTCTTTAGTTTTCAGCCCTAAGGCAGGTCCTTCACTGCAATCGTAGTATTTCTATGCTATGCTTTGCAGCCTTACTAGGGAATTACAGTTGTGTTAGCTTTCTGTTACTTTCTGCACCGTGAGATGAATGACAATGACGATAATGTTGATGGCCAGATGATATTCGGGGATCGTTTGGTCCTCAAAGCTTCCCGACATTTGTCTTACATGTGCAGAAAAACCCCGAATAAAACCTCACCCAGGAAGCTTGTCCCGCCTGGGAATCCAATCCGGCCCACTGTGTGACAAATCAGCACGCTACCTGGAGACCACAGCGGAAAGTACTTTATATCAATTTTCTCTATATAGCTTTCTGGGAAATGTTCCATTATTTATAAAATAAGTGTTCGATGACTAGAATTACATTGATATTTGTTGTATTTCAATGTAATAAATTGTATTGGCATTTGTTTATTTTACTTTAAAGTAAAAAATTATAATATTAAGATGGTAAGAGGCACTCGAAAGAGCATTAAGTTATAAGTTTATGAGTTCGTTCAGTGATCCTGTCCATATTCTGCATTGTTTGTAATGGTATCGCTCACACTTTTGGTCGCATATCTTGCATTCACACGAATCACTCGGTTGGTGGAATTTTGTATTTTTGCACATTTTGTGATGATATCCGTGTGTTGCTAAGCCTATGATTCTGTGCCTTTGTGGTTGGTTACTTCCAGTCCACTCTCTGTTTACCATGGCATCTGAGGCGTAGAAATCTTCGTCGATCTCTTTTTCTCTCTGTTTCTTTTTTTCGATGACTTTCTTATATGGCTCCGTTGCTGGCAGTAGTATCCTTTGCCTCAGGTCCTCTAGGAAGAAGGTTTTTCTCTGGATAGCATATTTGGTGTGTATTTGCTTGCACCTAATGCCTTTTTGATGAATCTTGGTTTTACTTTTTCTAACCTCTAAAAAATTATATTGATGTTTGTTACAATTTAAAGTAATAAATTGTACTGATATTTATTGTATTTTAATATAATAAAGATTAGTAACAAAAAATTTGTATTTTAATGTAATAAAATATATTGATATTTTAAGCATTTTAAATTACTCATAAGTTAATAAATTACGGTATATTAATATTTGTTGTATTTTAATGTAGTACGTTTATTCTGAATGAATGGAAAAGAAGCCCACATAGTTTAATTCAACCAGATTAAAATCAAAATAAAACTCAAACAAATTCCAAATTTGCCACTTCCTTCAAACTCTTCCCCCGAAACCTCTTAGTAGGCTTATATGTGAATCGTTATAATAGTTTCAGCTTATTTTATTAATTGCCGTATTTTTTCAATTGCTTTTTATCATTTATTATTTCCAAATTAGATTATTTGCAGCTTCTGCAATAAGTTGTTATGAACTTAGTATTAATTCCAGTATCTCAAACCCTGGATCCTTATACTACAATGCACAGTAACTCTTTGTTCAATTTTAATTTTCTTGTTACATTTGTATGATATCTCACCCTTATATATTTACTGTCGCTGATCTTTTGGCCAAGTACGTACGACAGAACTACACAGGAAATAGACTCGTATTTGTGTTCTGCACACACGTTTTAGTTACTAGATCTAATAAAACAGACATAAGAGATGCAAGTGTATGTCAGATATTAAGATGACTATTTAACTCATGCCCCAAATGGGAGTCAATGACCAATCACGTTTCAATTATTTCTGTTTTACAACCAATCAGAGTCGTGTTTCACCAAATATTTATCAGTGTTATAATTACCATATTAAAGAAAGCTCCTCCTTACAATATTGCGTTCCTTTGGCAATAAATAGTATGATCTGGTTGCAGTGATAAACAAAAGAAGCAGTAGAAGCGTACCTATCGTTTCTCATTTGTTTTCAAACATCGCCGTTTACATTAAATATATAAATATTTTAAAATAACTATAGTTAAATAATGATTTGTGAGTAAACAGCTTAATTTTATTCGTTAAATAGTCCTAACAAATGCCACTCTTGATTTCCAAATTCTCTAGATAAATTCACTCCTCACTTCGTGAGTCGTGAATTTATCGATAATTTGGAAATCACTCGTGGCATTACTTATGAAAATGCCCGCGTCTGAAATAGTGCGGAATGGAACGTTAGGAAGCTAACGGAAATTTCTAGCATCGTATTTCAGGCGATGCTTATTAGGCTAGCAATCAAGATATGTTTATCTTGTACCTAAGGCACGAATAAATTACACCCTTTAGTAGGCTACGGTAGTTGATTGCTTAAAGAGATGAGGAATGTAATTGAGTTTTATTTCCTCTGAGAGCTGCTGCAGATGGAAAAGATCGCCCCCAGCCCAGTTAAGAAGCAATGTCTCATTACCTCGGTCCTTGACCTGATTTCTAATCAACCTTGACAAGTATTTTATCCAGCAATAAACAACCTTGCTCCCTTTCCTTTTAGCACTTCTCTTCATTAACTAAAGTTCAAATATAGGCCTAATATATACATGAAGACAGGAAACCAGAAGATAAAAATATTAATTAAAACACTCAACGTACGAAGTAAAACGACAAAAAATGGAAGGACAAGTAAGAAAATTATAACTTCAATTCTTGAGAAAACATTTGGGTTACATGTAATGTTTGCCTAGTAAGGTTTCCATTGAACCAATGTCCCTATATGTATTTTTTCTAATACGCTTACCCCTAATTTTCTTTTCTGAGATTATTTTTCCCAATTCCTGTTATTCCTAAAACAAATGTTTCTAGAAATAATATTATGCAGTTAATGTAATAGGTTATACTGATATATGTTATAATTTATAGTAATAAATTATGCTGACATTTGTTGTAATTTAAAATAAACAGTACTAACATTTGTTCTATTTTAAAGTTTTATTATCTGTAAATGTATTTGAAAATAATTTACTGTCTCAATAAAATGTATAATTTATTTCATAACGTGCAAGGGCAGTCAAGAGTTATTAAATTCCACAATTGATGATTAAATAAATTGTTCCGTTTATTTAATTCATTCCATGGAATCTGCAACATATCACCTTTTTAATTGCTTATTTGTTGTGCCCTGATACCGTTTCCTTTCAATTCTTATTCCCTGACAAAATCCACTGAGGTTCCTACTTACTGCGTTTATTTCGGGATTATTATTATTATTATTTTCTCTCAAATATTTCCTCTTTTACTCTCTAAAAACTAGCGGTTTCCCGTCGGAAGTTGCACAATTATTCTAAATTAAATTCATTTTCCTCCTTTAAGCGATTCATTTCTGCTCAATTCTCTTCTTTACAATGTCAGCATATCCCTCATGAAACCATTTCTTATTTTGCATCTTTTTTATAATCTACCCAATCCTATGATTAAACTTAATAGTATGTGTTATAGTTTCCCATTCTCTATTTATATTAGTTACTTCTTCGACTCCCACATTTTAACCCCTGAACATACCAATATTTCAAAAATATTACCAATTTTGATCTGGTATTCCTGCCGCAGTTAATCATTTCTGAAAAATTTTAACTCAAAATTTCCAGAGTTCTCTTTAGCTTCTTCTTCTTCTTCTTCCTCTTCTTCTTCTTCTTCTTCTTCTTCTTCTTCTTTGTCATAAGCGATAACCGTTCTCTGATTTTCACCCTGACCACATGAGAATTGCAGTCTAACCCCCTAACTGACATAACCGTCGATTATTCGCGTTTCACCATCTATAGACCTCCAGGTGTATTTATGAATATCCTTATGCTGGAATTTTGTGTTTTATATGAAATTCTTTGATATGTCAAATATGACTAATCTAATCCCTTTGCCGTTAAAACTTCATAAAGACTGAATTTGCCTATTTGTTGGCCTAAATATAGCTTCAAGTCCCACTTTTATATTATAATCTCCTAGATAATTTTCATATGACATCATGCAAGTCTTTCAAATATGCACTCTACTTCTTCATAGGGTTCGTCCTCGATCTTGCAATCTTTAACTTGTGTGGGACCATACACATTTACGATTATAAAAGCATATAGGAGAATCATATAGAATCCAATAGGAGATTTTAATTCAAAAGTGGGACGGAAGATATACTCAGGCAATTAATAGGCAAATTTAGTATTTATGAAGATAACTTAGTAAGCTAACGAAAATGTGTCAAATACTATTTCTCAAGAAAATAAAAATATTTATTTAATTTAGTGCTAATTATTTACATTTATAAAAAACTAGAAATTAAAACATGTATCATGATAAATAGAAATCACCCGGGCTTATTGCCCGTAATCGTGGAGCTTAAAAACTTTCCTACGTTTCGCCAGATATTTCGTCCGGCATCTTCAGGGTCAAGATAATCCTCGAGGATCCAGGGCGCAGTCTCTGGTGAATTTTTAAGCTTCACAACCACGCCTAACAAGCGCGGAACATTTCTATTGATGATGATACAAGCTCCGGCCGTAAAAGCCCAAGTAATATAAAACATTTTTGTTTAAATTATTGATCTCATTCTAATCTGGTAATATTTCATGATAACGTGAAGATGATGATGATATGGTAATGTCTCAGGCTATGATCCTGAATGACAAAAGCTCTCTAAATCACACTCTTTCCCATATTTATTGACATAATAAAAATGCTTCAATTCTGAACCATGGAGTTGGTATGATTTAGAATTCAATATATAAGTAATTATTTATTACATTTTGCACTTTTTCCATAATTCTGCTAAGTCTATTTTTAATTTTTATTTTGAAGGACAAAACAACAACCCGATTGTTCCTTTTCATCTTAAAATATACATTTCAGTATGTCTTACATAACAAAAAAATCAGAATCAAAAACTCAAATAACAACTAGATTAAGCAGTTTTATGCTTCTTCTAAAAATTTACAAAATGGACATCTGCGTTTTGGATTTCAGATCCCCATTTTAGGATTTATATTACCCAAAACTTTGCATAATTTGAACATCTGGGCCTTTAAACTAACTCACTGGCACTATCGAATAAGCGCGGATAAGAGCTCTCCATACGTCCCTATCATAAGCTAATGTTTTCCAATCATCTATAGCACAATTTGCCTCCCTCAAATCATGATTAATAATATTCTCCCACCTCATGCTTGGCCTATATATTGGTGTTTTTCCTCTGGTTTTCTCACAATAAATTACCATGCATCTCTTTCATTCCCCTTTTATGCCACATGTCTTGCCCAACACAGTCTACGACATTTAACTTTTCTTATCACATCTGGTTTCTATAATGATCATGTTAGCTCTTTGTTATGTAGTTTTCTCCATTCACCTATCTGTCCGTCTCTCTTTGATCCAAAAAAAATTCTAAGAACTTTATTATCAAATACTCATCATCCTTGCACTACCTTAACGTAGGAGTCCGTGTTTCATATCCACGTATTATAACTGGAAGATTAACAGTTTTATATATTTTTGGTTTAACGATTTTTAGAGCAATAGGGATAAAAATAATAATTGTAATGTACCGGTGTGATAGCATGCGTTTCCAGATTTAAGCCTCTGTTTAGTTTCTCTCTGCGCCTCATTCTTGTTTGTAATTATTACTAAGTATTTGAATTCATCCACCTCTTTAAAATTTCCCTCATTTAAAATTAAATGTTGGCCCTACGTATCCACTCGGTATCGCCTAATAATACCATATCATGATCATATACCAATTTACAAAGCTTTTTAATAATATAGAGTTCTAACGCAAGCCTTTTTTATCCTCTAAAGATTTGATGGCATCCTCTAAAACAAAATTTACTACTAGTAGCTTTATTTTCTTTACTATGACAGAATAGTAAAACAAAAAATCCAAAAACATTAAAATATCTAAATGAAACCAACTCTAAAATTATTTTTTTTAATGCCCCAGGTTTGTCTTTCGACATTTCTGGTTTCTCTCCTGCATGGCGTACTTGTAACCCACTTCTGAGGTTGGGGCGCCTGGAAGGCGGGGTTACGTTGCCCTGATGATATGACGGGTGATGATGATGATGATGATAATGGTGCGCCAGGAGAGTCTCTAATCCTAAGCTTAACCTAAGATGAATATGAATGATGATGATTGCGATGGCCATATGATTTCGGGGACCGTTTGGGCTTTAAAGTTTTCCTGACATTTGTCTTACAGGTGAGGAAAAACCCCAATAAAAACCTCACCTAGAAAAACTGTCCCGACCCGGGGATCGAACCCGGGCCCGCTGCGTGACAACGCCGAAACCACAGCGGTGGACAAATTAAATTCTTAAAAGTAAAATATTTAATTAGTCCCCAAATCGAATTAATAAATATACACGTTCCTCCTCAAGTAATTTCTTACCTTGCCTCTTTTTTAAATAACCTACACTTTTTGATGCTGACAATTTAATAATATCTCTTCTAGTATCCCATTACCAGTTACTTCTTCGGTTGCTACATTTTTATCGGAACATTCCAGAATTCAAAATATATTAGTATGTTTGATGGTATTCCTGCCGCTGTTTATATATTTTTTTTTTTACTTGTAGTACTTCACATAATCTATTATATGTATTATAAATATATAAATCCTAAGTAAGATTTATATCCGTAGACCTACTTTTAAGGAACATTGAATTTTAATAATCCGCTTTAATAAACATGCTATATTATGAACTTATCATGAAAGAGAAGGTTGTGTTGTGTCATTTAATCACTGGAGACAACAGTTACTCTGTTTTGGATAAATGACAACCACATTTAACGCAGTCCTCCACGCGGCCAACAAAAGCCTGGATCATACGATACCAAAGATTTTCTGCAAGGGGTTTAGTATTTCTTTCTTCAGGTCTGCTAATATATGAGGGTGTGTAGCGAAGACTTGATTATTCAGATATCCCATTTATCAATAAATGTCAATAAAAATGTAAGATCAATCAATTTTGACCATAACTCATTTCAAATTGTACACAGGCAAGTAGGCCTAATAACTTGGCTTGAAGTATATAAAAAAAGTATAGTTAATTCTTTTTAGCTCAAAAAACTCCTAAAATATAACATAATAACTACCATTTTACATACTGATGATGGAACGTGATTCTGAACGGCCCACAATATGATGTGATTAACGAAGTTTTTAAACTGAAATGTTATTTAGTTAAAGACGACTGAAATAGCAGGACGAATTTTAAGATTTCATCCATTTACATAGCATAATAACTAGAGCCCGAGTTTTATGTAATTAGTAATTACATATTATGTTCCTGTATATGTTGGCCTAGTTATAAGAAAAGCTAAAATGTGAACGAATTACACTGAAAGGATCCTTATTCCGAAAATTTATATTACATAATTTATATATTTTGAACTATAATACATATTTTTGCATACATCATAATACATAATTTAATATATTTTAATATAACTGCGGAATCATTATACATTTTCCTCAATCTCATTCATTTTTGTTACATAGCAAGAAGGAAAAAAATAAGTTTTATTAAAGTGCCTCTATTACATTGTCAATTCCATACATTTCCGTTATATTCAAAGCTAAATTACACGAGTTCGATGTGGACAACAATGGCGCGTTTTAAACGTTTTCCTTCCGTGTCCTCAAACACTTCAGAATTTGTAACAGTCAGTCGCATTTAAGTTAACAATGGCAACAGTTGCGTCCTCGTTGTCATAAAAGCTGAAAACTTGGATTTCTATTGACAAAGTTTTAACCACTGATGGTAAGACAGTCATCTGCCAAAGTTGTGATAAACGTATAGGGTGTTTGATGAAAACTCAAAATGAACATTTACAAAGCAATATACATAATAGAAATAAACAACGGCTTTCTTCAAATAAGCAGGTACTACTTACACAGTTCCAACCTAATAGTGACTAAAACTGCATATGATATTGGTTGCAGTGAACATATCCTGGAAAAAACTGCAGGTATCTGAATTTAAAAATTTCTTACAAAAATACAACCGCAACAGTCACTTTGCAAGAATTATTTCTTGGATTCTTGTTATGTTGAAATATATATATATATATATATATATATATATATATATATATAAACAGGATTGATATAGGAAAATCGCCTGTATTTATTTCTGCTGATGACAAGACGGATGCTGCAGGCCGTTTCGTCGCTAATCTAAATGTGAGCAAGTTGGAAACTGAAGCTGCATCAAACCCATATTTTATTTATTGTAAATCTTTGGAGACAACACATAGTTAAACATTTGCTATATTCATTAATGATGGACTTAAGGTACTATGGCGTAAAAGAAGATAGGTTCCTACTGATGTACACAGATGCAGCTCCATACATGTTGAAAGCGGTGGAAATCGCTTACTATATTATATCCAAACTTGGTGCATGTTACATGCATTGCAACGAGTGACAGAGACAGCTAGGCATAAATTTCTAGATGTAAATACACTGATATCAGCAACGAAGAAGGTTTTCCTAAAATGTCCTTATCATGGACAACGCTATGAGCAGCAGTTACCTGATGTACCTCTGTCTCCAGAGCCAGTAATAACAAGGTGGGAAACATGGACCGATGTTGTGATTTTCTACAGTAAACACTTCGAAGCTGTGAAGTCAGTGGTGGAATTTTTTTCTTCTGATCCTGCAGTGTCTGCGAGTGAATCCTTGACAGTGCTCAGTTAAGTTTCACACACCGCAAGTCACATCAGCTGGCTTCCCGACAGTATTAAGAAACTGCAGATTTTAAGTATGCTTCTCCGAGAAGCTGTGGGAATAATGAAAGATGCAGTTCAGAAGATCAGTATTGTACCGGATGAAGTGAGTGGTGTAGTTCCCACTAAACTGTAATATGTGCTGAATAAGAACCTTGGATACTCAAATCTTGTTATTTTGTCTCGCTAATTCAATGGTGAAATATTGTATAACCCCTGATAATACGTATTACTCCTAGCACCATCCCTCTGTATAAATATGTATCATTGACTTGTTGCGAAATTGAGCGATCTATCTCTGCTTATAAAAAACATATTGTCAGACAGACGACTACTGTATGCATGGTAGCAGAACGTTTGGAAAAATATATCATCGTTTCAATGTGACTTAAACGCTTGGATGTGAGGAGACACTTGTACTTCAGTACTTTGTCGCAGAATTCAAATGATTGAGAATAAACATAGAGATTCGACTTGCGAACTTCTATTTTGTAGCAAATATGTGCAAATTTTAATTTTGCATATAATTGCTTCATTACTTGTTTAGTTACATATTCCAATTTTTGTTAATATTTATATATTATGGGACATATCATAAATTAGTAATTGAAAATTATTTCCTTACATTCCTAATAAGGAAAACAAACACACACAAAAATATGAAAATGTTAGAACAGAAAGGCAGAAAAAAAATATAGAAAGCCTACAAAACGAAAGTGTAAAGCATTTATATCAACAAAGATTGAATAAAAAATTAACAGAAGAGATGTATCAGTAGCTAAAAAGGTGCATTCATGAAGCCGCCTATGAAGCAACGGGTGAGAAAGACGACAATAGACGAAGGACAGCACTGTTTTGGAACGATGAAATAGAGAAATAAATACAGAATAAGAAACAGTTATTTTTAAAATGGCTTAGCACAAAGAACCTGAATGACAAAATACAATATCAAAAAGCAAAAGTGAGAAGAATGGTTACTGAATACAGAAACGAGATTTGGGATAAGAAATGTACAGAAATACAAACATATTTAGGAAGCAAGAAGAGTTCTGAATCGTGGAAATTTATAAAAAATCATATGTTAATCGAATAGAAATAAGAATCTTCTCAACCTAATAGGAACACATGAATGGGAATAATATTACAAAACACTTTTAGTAGAGGACCGAAAAGAATTTTTGGGAGAATATGATGATTTATCAGAGATGGAAACAGGAAACATAATCTAAATTGATATAAATACTGCAAAAAAGGAAATTATGAGAATGAAAAATGGTAGTAATGCCGGTCCAGGAAATATTGCTATAGAATTGATTAAAAATGGCGAAGAAATGCCAGAAGAGTGGAAAGTCGCTATTATAACATCGACACATAAGAAGAAAGACAAGAGAAAGTGTGAAAATTATAGAGGGATATCAGTAACAAGTACGTTAAGTAGAATTTATGGAAGTATACTAAGTAAAATGGTTGAGTTAGAATACCAGGATAAAGAAATGGAAGAATAATCTGGTTTTAGAAGTGCACAGATAATATATTTTGCATAACGCAAATGATAGAGAAAAAAGAGCTACTAACAGAGATATGCATTTACTTTTTGCCGATTTAACTAAAACACATGATAATATTCCTCAAAAATAGTATGGAAAACTTTATAAATTCTAACATTATTAAAAATATTAATAAAAGCTGTAAAATCATTATACAAAGGATCAATTTCGAAAATGAAAGTTCGAAATCGTATACAGAGGGATTTACAGTTAAAAAAAGGTTTAAGACAGGGTTGCAGTTTATTTGAAACTCTATTCAAAATTTATCTTGAAAGAGTATAGGAGACTGGAGGAAAAAAGTAAAAAAATGGGCATACCAATCCAAAATACGCATGAGTATTCACTCAATTTTGCAAACGATCAAGTATTAATAGCACAATACCGTGATAACATAGAATATATGGCAAGAAAACTAAAAGAAGAATATGACAAATGGGGACTTTATATAAATATAGAGAAAACTAAATATCTGTGTATGGGCAAAGAAATGGAAAATATAAATTTCAACAATGGAGAAGAAGTAAGACCTATTATTGAATGCACTTATTTAGGAACAAAATTTAGACCATTCAGGCGATAAAACAGTGGAAATTAAAAATAGAATCGCACAAACAAAAAGGCAATACATGCTTTAACTCTGTTTGGTAGAGCAAAAATATTACAAAAAATACAAAATTAAAAATATATCAAACCATAGTTCAGAGCGTGTTAACATATGGTGCTGAAGTTTGGCAAATTCCTACCAGGAAAATGAAAGAATTTTAAGTACAGAAATGGATGTTTTAAGAAGATCAGCTGGAAAATCTAGAATGCATAGAATATGAAATACAGAAATAAGGGAAATTATGGGTGTACAAGATGAGCCGAACATCATAGACATTATAGAAAGAAAATATTATAGTGGTGTGGCCATGTCAAAAGAATACCAGAGCAAAGATTGGCTAAAATTGTTATGGAATGGACCCCAATGGAAAGGAGGAAGACCGAAGAAAACTTGGATAGAAGATGTACAAGCGGCTATGAATATCAGAGGATTGGAGGAAGATCAATGGATGGACAGAGAGGAAGGCGTTTGGTTTCCGGAAGACGGCGGCAGCTGTCATGAAACCGGATGATATATATATGGAGAATATAATACATATATAAGAAAAATAAATGTTTGCATTGGATTCGCCTGGTTGTGTAATGGATATCACACTGAGGTACAGACTCAGAGATCCGGATTCGAATCCCGTCCAGGCATTTATTTTTCTTATCATACCATATATATATATATATATATATATATATTAAATTTGATATTACATGGAATCCGGGCCCCAATAATATTAGGCTACCAGTACTTTGTTGGAATCAATATTTCATATCCTATTTCATACGACACTCATAAGGCGCAATTAGTTTCAATTTGCGTTATTTTCTATCCACTATTGAAGTGAGAAATACTTGGCCTTTATTTTATCTACTCATATAACAACAGTGAATATGTCACACTATCAGAATAAACACTTTCTGGTATTAAATTATTCCCACTTTGTAGATAAATTTACTTCCCAATCTAGAAAAGAAAAGATAATATAAATACACATTATAGTTGAAAATGAGTAAGCAATAACATTTATTTTTATCATAAATGGAACTTTTACGTCAATTTATTGTACAATTTTCATATGAATTGTATTAAGTGTTACAGTAATCCAGAATTAAGTTCATTACCGTACATTTTCTGGTTTCTCGATCTTAATGACCACCTTCAATGTTAAGTAGATGTCATCGACTAATAATTATTGTAATATAATTTTCTTATATGCAGTGGACGCAATAGCGCGACAGGCATAGAAGCCCCTTGGCCTAACACTCGGCTCCTGGCCTCACGTTCACATGTGTTAATCACAGAGGCGGACGATCATCCAACCAGTATAGAGGTGACATGTGGTCATCATTTCGCGACCCCTAGCCATTATAGCTGGTTTTCTCAACCTGGAGTCACTATTTACTCTAGCTACTAAATTCCTCACAATGCTAGGTGGGCACCGATCCCATACTGGTCAAAATTCCACGATAACATTTCTTCCCACATGGGGACTTAATTAGCGCAAGTCCCGTAGCTGTGCAGTAAGACATCGTGTAATAAACCTCGGCTACGGCGCGGGACTCAACTAAATAAACGCCTCAATATTTTCTGGAGTAGACAAGCATGTGACAAAATTAATTGGTATGGGGTACAAGCTCACGGAAAACAAATGTCTTATAAGTGTATTCATATACCTCATTACAAATATGAAAATCTACTGTAAAAGTCAGTCCCGCAAACATAGTTTGATCTCGTATCATAAACAAATAACGACGGCACTGAAATAAAGAACAAATGTGGTTTTAGATATGTGCACATTTCTAGTGGATGTACATAATTAGAAATGTGAGGAAAGTCAATCATAATCAAATTATATTAATAAATATTCCATTCGTACCCTCTGGACAGAATCATCATTCGGTTACGACATTGATGGGCGTAAAGCTAGTTTCCGACATTGTAATCAGTCCAACCACTAAGGAAGAAAACTGTAAGAGATAACAGAGATAATGGATATGTGGTGCTAGGCTAGCTCCCTAGAATCTTAGAAAGCTATTTGCTACAGAGGCATGCTAAGAAATCACAAAAGACAGCTTGTTAAAAGGGCAAGATTTATGTTTAATGTGTCAAAAACATGGAATAAAATATGGTCTTTCGGATATTTTCATTATACTTGTAAAGTTTTATTTTTAAGGGGGTAGAATTTAAGTTTGAATATATCAAATTTGCAATTGTCGATAATTGTATAGTTAAGGCTGATCGATTTGGAGGGAACGCTTCGACCACATTGAGAACACATCTATATGTACGGGCACACCATATCATTGTGGATTACAATCTCGTACGTTTATAATTCAGAACTTCTCTGCAGGAACACCCTAATTCAGAAATATTGGAATGTATATATTAATTGTTTGAAATAAATTGGAATAATATTATCTGGAATGGTGGATATGAATAAGAAAGGCTGTAAATGTATGAGACGCTATAATGAAAGCACAGAAAATAATAAAATAGGCCTATATTTCATCAGCAAAAAAGACAAAGACAAATGATGCACAGAGTTATGTTTTTTTTTTGCATAGACTTAAGCATAAAATGTATTTTTCATTAAAATTCAGTTTTACTTTCTAAAATACAATAGGGCCTAATATAAATCGATATCTTACCCCACTCTTAGTTATATTAACTAACTTGGGAAATAAAAAAAATACACTGATTCGTTATAACCAAACTTAATATTTCGAGAGAAAACAAAACTAATTAAGAACTATGATTTCTTAGTCCAATTTTACTGCAACTACACACAACGCCTTCATCTTCTTCTTCTTCCTTCCAAGTATTAGGCCAAGGCCTGTTACCATCCTATAGAAAATTTTCCCTCCAGCGTTTCATACGACGGCCCAAAGATCTTCGTCCTCTTGGTTGAAACGGACTAGTGGTCAGGGTAAGTTTAATTATGTCCAAGGATAGTTTTAATTAGGTGTCCAAGGATATGGGTTCATAGACAATTGTGCTCCGGACTAGTTGGGTTCAGGTTTCGGTAGAACAATGGACTTATAACTACGGAATCCGTGAGAAAGGACATTCACTGGGGAGATATATATTAGGCTTCCTGTGATCAATTCCACTGGATGATGCACTTTTATTGTCACTAGTTGTTTACACTTGTCGTGTTAGACGACGATTTGACGCGAAGGCTGTTGGTGGGTCAGAACTAACAATGTTTATAACACTCAACAAAGCGACGTAACTTATACAAAGCGATGTGCCGTCTCTACCGGCACATTCGCCAGTCGCGACGCAGCTCGCAACCGACTACTGGCTGTCTACTCCACGGTACTGGACTGCCTACTGACTTCTTCGGATGATTTTATGACATTTGCTCTTACATAATCAGGTTCCACTCGCTTCCCTGATCAATTTGAATATAAATATAACCTAAGTCCAGTAACTGCTTCGTTCAATGATATTATAATTGTATCTGATTTTTATTGCCAATTGGGATTGATTTTTAGAGTTACTCGGGAGGCTGAGTGAATGACTTGCCACATGGTATATAATTATAAACAGCTTTGGGGATCCGATTTGAACTCATTCCTTCAAGATGGTATTTCCAATTAAGTTGGTACTGTTTAATATATTCCAAAATTGGCGTAGTCTTCAATTCTTTTAAGATATCGGTGTTTCTTTTCCGATCCCATCTGGTGTAGGCCTAACCCGCTGTTCTGCACATTTATCAAATTTCACAAGCCGTTATTCCTTTCTTCCATTTCTTCTTTCCTTTATTTTCTTTTCTTCTCCAGAAAAGCCTGACCAGAGGCTATAAGATGGTAGCCCCATGACTGATCTTGCCTTCCCTTGGCCACCAACCAATCGAAGGAACTATTATTATGCTTTCAAATCTTATACGAGAATTTCCCGGAAGAATCAAACTTATGGTACAAACTTAATTTACAATAATATTCCTTTCAGGATACTTGCTGTTTAAGAATCTTCTTCTTCTTCGTTTTCTTCAGATAAAAGCTCTTCCTCGTAGGAATATCGTTACTGGAAAGTAAAATTTGCGAATATCATATTATTTATAATGGATCAACTAATTTCAGTAGTTATTGTATGTATCTCTGCTTTGCTGGTTCAATTTCCAGTTTCCTGTAGAGTGTTATAGATCTTTGGACTTGAAGATATATCGTTTTGGAGTTAGAGAAAACGAATTGAATACTTGTAGAATGTCGTAGAAACAACAAAGAAGGTTGACGTGTATGGAAACACTTTTGTATCCGGAAAATGTTTCCTTTTGATTTTCGGTGTTTTCCAAAGAGGAGTCGCATACCACATATCAAATTTAAGGTATCACAACGCTTTAATACATTACCACAGATCCTGAAACTTCTTTCGCACTCACTAAAGGAGTGCCCACGAACTGGAAAGAAGTGCTTTATTGTTACTTTGAATGTTGAACTGAATTAGGCATATGAATGTAAGGACAGTGATGTTTTTATTTTGTCCGCCACAAGCATTGGATAACAGAAGAACGGTGTTGATTGCAGGATTTTCTTAGAATTTAAAATCCAATAAGGAGTACAAGAAATAGCAGACCGTATTGGGATATTTTTTTGTCCTCACATTCCATAAGGCAGTAGAACATGCTTGATTTGTCATTATGGCAATGTACTCGTATATTAAATATTTAAATCCACAGCAATCTATTTTACAATTGCATAGTTTTATTACGACTTGGCAAACACAGTTTTGACTACAGTCAAATTCAGTTATAAGGGTGTCACTGTTACTATTTTCTGTAAACTCTTCAACAACTTATTTTAAAGGAATTTTACAGTTTCCATTTCTTTAAATGTGTATCCAAGCCAGTTTTACAGTCTCTGTTTCTAGGCTCAGCTTGAAGAGTACATTGAGACTGTCGACAGAAATCAGAAATGTCAGTTTTAGGAGGTCGGAAGGAATATGGACTGTTCTCCCCCCAAAAAAAAGTTTTATATTTCATTTTGAGTGGTGATTATGTCTGCTGAAGATAATATTACTTGAAACAGATAAACGTTTTGCCATAGTTAAAGTTAGGCTAACAATATACCGTCGGTTTTGTTTGTTTCTAGCGTAGTGAGATATCTTGGAAGGGAAAAGAGTCCAGTGAAACTCCACATGTGTCCAGACATCCACTGGAAACACGATCTGGTGGTACTTGAAGGAAGTCTATTAAAAAGATCATGCACATGAAATGTTTTCTTCGTTGCGGAGTACATGGTAAACAAAGCTACAAAATAACTTTCTTCCGCTTTTTGGTTTACTAGCTGCGAATAAAATACGTTTCGTTTCTGTCAAGCCTACTAAAACCAGAATTTTTGTAGGCAAGACTCCAAAAGGAGGATAGTAAACATCTCTGCCAATCTGCATCAACATTTCATAACATTTTTCGGGCAGTATTTCTGTATTACTGTGAACTACTTAAATGTTATTCTCTTTCCTCACAATAAGCACAAATATGATTTTCACAAGATTCGCCTCAACTTAGAATTATTTCTTCTCCATTCTACTGTGAATTATCAGCCACAGTTCCATTTACATTTTATACCTCACAACTTTCACACTCCATTTTGTTTACTAACTAGATACCAGGTTAATAGAACAAGCCGTTTTGTCATAAACAACATTTAAATAAATTATTCAGTACCTGGACAGTTCAGCCCCACGCTCACTCGCTCAGAACTGCACAGAAAGAGATCTCTGCATGCAACAATATCCTAACATAAGCGGAACTACAATGTTTGCTGTTATCGTTTGGATTTTAAATAGGTACGTGATAATTTGTGCTTATATTATAAGGGATGACAAGAAAATAATAATGAGGGAAACAGAAAAAGCCCCTTACCCGAATTAGAGATTTGTTGCATCGAACGCTTCAATCTGATAAGGTACGCAATCTTTCTCGACATTTATATGTTCCATATCTCAAAAGTAGGGAGTTACGGGCGAATGCGAAATGTTGCACTTCACGTCAATTACTTTCGTCTCACGGATTAATCCACCACACAATGCTTCGTGAATTTTATCGTCCAGATATTCGAAATTTATCTTAATTAGTATTTGTTTTAATTTTATATTCTCAATAATACTTTTATATAACATTAATTATGGATATAGCCAGTACTTGTAAGGATACAATGCTCCTAAAATATTCCCTTCACCAAATCACCTTCTATAAACATTTAAATAAAACATTGAAAGCTTATTCAGAATAAATTACCAAATAGAGATAATAATGTAACTATACTAAATAACAACATAATGACAGTGGTAGTAAACAGACGAAAATACACATTAAGACGCTGTTTACACGATGCTTTTTAATTAATATTTCACGATAGAGTCCGATGTTTCAGGGTCCCTTTCCGAGGGTTATACTGCAATGAAACTGCTTAAAACTAAGTGGTAATAATTATGTGAAATAATAATGTATTGTAAGTGAATGCCTCTGGTCCCGAGGGTCGCAGGTTCAAACCCGGCCGGGGTCGATGGATTTTTTAGGACGGAAAAATCCAAGGAGCAAGTCCTCCGGGAGGGACTTTAAGCTGTAGGTCCCGAGTCTGAAGATTTTCAGGCTCGTAAAAAATCCTTAATCCTGAATGAAAAGGCCTCCAAGCAAAATTTACCGAATTTTCCCGTCCTCGTACTACCTTGATTTCCTAGATGTCAGTATGAGGCGGAACGCTGACCACGGACCACTCAAAAAATGACATCTATACGAAAACAAGTGTAACTATATTAGTATGGTTCAAATTCTTCCCTGTAGGGGAAGAGCGCCTAAATCTCTGGAAAGGGAAAACATGGCATAAAATACAAAAAAATAAATATATGTAATAGTTAGTGTTAATTTTTGACGACGCTGTCAGCATGTTCCCTCTCTTCTAACATTACGAGAACGCTAATATGTGAACAGTAGAGTGAAGTGTGTTTGGTGGTTTTAACTTATAAGAGGAAGTGAATCTCTGCTCTAATAACAACACATCGTGAACTTACTACATATGTTAAATAAAAATAAAAGAATGAACCAAAATATGACAGTATTGAATAATAATATTAGTAATACATTATTTATGTCTTACTATCGGTCCTGGTCATAGTGGATACTATACTCACCTCTGGTTCCAAGATTCTCGGGTTCAAAGTCAACCAGATTGATGGATTTTTCAGGGCGTAAAAATACGGTGTATGTGTTCTTTAGGATCAAAATAAAGCCTTAGGTCCCATGTCATTTATTTATGGTACATAAAAGAACGTCAGCCTGAAAGAGACCTCTGAACATAATTTTTTGTTCGTTTCACGACTATATTTGAATAGCGGTGCTAATGATATTATCTGTTAAAGACCGTCGATTAAATAAAAAGGATAATAAAACACCTATGTCTCACTAAGAGCAGACATGAATTACATCGACAGACGGTGGGACTAATACCAGCCTAAGTGAGCAGATTTTAAATAGGCCTATGAGTTAATTTGGCAATTCACAATAAAAGAATATCCTAGACATGGAGAGTCACAAAAGCACAACTTTATAGAGAAAAATAAATAAATGCTTTATCTTATAATTATTTTGAGTGTTTATCTATTTTTCATACAATAAGTTATATAAGGGACTGTAAAAGTTATGGAATATATTCCTCGATAACGATATCAAGGATACATAGAAAAAACCAGCTAAGACACTTTTTCCTTGAAATCTAGAGATTGTACATTTAATCGAACTACTTCCGTACTTACTTACTTTTGGAGGTAGATAAACCAGCGACGAATCTGTATGTTTTACTTTTTCACACTTCTAAAAGACAGAACTTTCCTCATAGAATCTAA
Source organism: Diploptera punctata (assembly GCA_030220185.1). NCBI lineage: Eukaryota > Metazoa > Arthropoda > Insecta > Blattodea > Blaberidae > Diploptera > Diploptera punctata. The sequence continues at coordinate 65,765 of JASPKZ010007186.1, read as the reverse complement.
TGACACCTCAAACTCCATTTCGGCAAAAAATTGACTTAACTTGGTTCTTTCCCTGTACCCTTCACATGCAATAATCCGCTACAATGTCAATAATCTTTCTCCTTGAGTAACCTTAATCATCATCATCATCTTTCACGGTTTACGTCTTTGTCTGTTCCGATCTCACATCTGTTCAGCCCAACGCTATCATGGTTTTCCCACCGATCTTCATCCTACAGGATTATATCTACCTAATACAGGCTTTCCACTTTACAGCAGTTCGCCCTTGATTCCTGCTATCCAGAAATTCCTATCTTCCCATTGTCCCTCTTCCATTCTCCGCTTCACCATGCCATCATATATCCCTGGTACCATCCAATCTAATACCTGTTTAGGCCACTGGTCTTCCGACATCCGTTGTACATGTCCATACCACTGTAGAGCTCTCTTTGTTATCCTTTAGATAACAGTTTCTTGTGCATCAATTTCTAGTCTGATATAGGTATTTCGAATATGTTGTAGCCTGGATATTCTCATACTTCACTGTAATCCATCCATTTCTGTCGCCAAGATTATTTTCTGCATCCTTTCATTTATTGTCCAGCTTTCTGATCCATATGTAAGTATACTTTCTATTATTGTCTATATAATCTTCTTTTTTTTTCTGGTCAAATTCCTATTCCATAAAAGACCATTCAGGGATCTAATTGCCTTCCTTGCACAATTTACTCTGTTAATAATATATCTTTCACAATTACCAGATTTATCTACTATAGATCTAAGATATTTAAAATTTTCAACACGTTTAATTAGCATATTATTTATTTGTAGGTCTTCTGAATTTCTTCCGATTACATATATTATGTTTTAATATTTTATCTTCAGTCCACCTACCTCAAATGCATCTACCAAATTTTTAATCATATATTCTATATCTTCTTTATCTTGTCCTATTATAATCTGGTCATCAGCGAATAATAAATTGTGCAGTTAACGGTCATTAATGTTCATTCCCATTCTCCTACATGATTTATTCCATTTTATTAATACATCTTCTAAATATATCTTGAACAATGTTGGTGACATCCCGCATCCTTGTCTTAATCCTTTTGTTATATAAAATTCCGAGGATACTCTATTTTCAATCTTAATACTTGCTTTACAATCATACATTCTTGTTATAAAATATATAAGAGATTTAGGTAATCCACATTTATACATTGCCACCCAAAGCTTGTTGATGGGTACAGAGGCATATGCTTTTCCAGATCTATAAATGCCATATGAACTTCTTTTCCTTTAGCCAATATCTTTTCTGTAATCTGCCTAATCACAAATATATTATCAAGGCACGATTTATCTGCTGTAAAACCTGTTTTTTCTTCTGATATTTTATTTTGTATTAGTTCCTCCAATCTAATTTTAATAATTGCACTTAACATTCTACTAATTGCTGCCATAACAGTGATCCCTCTATAGTTTGCTGGATCTCTTTTATTCCCTTTATTTTTGTATATTGCATTAATATACGATAAATTGCACTCATCCGGAATAGGATCTCCTTCTATCACTTGGTTAAAAAGTCTAGTTAAAATTCTTATAATTCCTGAACCACCATATTTAATTAGTTCCATGGTTATTCCTCCTGGACCTGCCGCTTTTCTATGTTTTGCTGTTCTCAACACGCATCTTACCTCGTCTTCTGTTATAGGTTCTATTAAGTCACCCTTTCCATTATCCAGTGTAGCATAGTATATAAATTCTCTTCTAGTTTGTGTTAAAAGCATTTTAGAATATTCCTGAAAAGTTTTCATTGGTATTAAATTAAAACTCTTTGTCATATTATCATTTGGCATGTTTGTAATTGTCCTCCACGCTTGGGCTGACTTTGAATAGCCTACTGTATGCTCAATTTCTCCACATACCCTATTCCACATTTCTTTTTTATGTTTCCTAAGTTCTGCTTTAACCTTTCTTTTAAGTATGTTATAACTTTGATAATCTTCATCTTTCTTGGAACTTAAATATATTTTATATGCATTTTTCTTTTCTGTTATGATATCAAGTATTACCTAATTCACCCAATGGTTTTTATGGTGTTTATCATTTTCCAGACCAAGTGCTTCTCTTGCTGCTTCATGTATATTTTTTTCAAATGTTCATAAATAACGACAGAGTTCCAATCTTCATCAACTTTTAATTTTTGGTGAGGCGTTGGGCATAGACCTATAGATTTTTAATATTCTCATATTGTAGTAAATGTAGTTTATATCTACATTTTTCTAATTCATTTTCTATTTCTATATTTTGATCTTTATTTACCTTTTGCCTATTTATAGGGCATACTATCCTAGTTGACAGCATATAATGATCTGTTCCACATTCGGGTCCTCGATTCACTCTAACATCTTGAACTATAATATTTCTCCGTTTCCTCACTATTAAATAATCAATTATCGATCTTAGACCTTTAGTGCGTTGTTTCCACGTATATCTATGGATGCCGATGCTTAAACATCGAATTCATAATAATGGCTATTCCGTACTTCCCGTTGCCCACCCCTCCGGACGTGGACCACTGACATTGGATGTTGAGGGGCCCTATAGGATTATGCAGAGTAACATTATTGAGATGATAATAAAATATCATTTAATTTCGTCTCATTTACTTTGTGCTAAAACTGACCATGGAATATAAAAACTCCAATGAAAAAAGTTATTGAATTATTTCATCTCTCCTACATATCATGAACATTATAAAAGAAGGAATTAATGATGTTGTATGTTTATTTTTATGTGAGAAATTTATATTTACTTAAAATGTGTAATACATTTTGATTAAATTTACCTCAGTGAATGTACATTTTATACAAGCATACAGGTAATTTCATTTTCCGTCTATATTAATGACGTTATAATGACGTCTCGCTGACGTGAAAGCAATAAAAACAAAAACAATTTAAATGTATTGACACATTAGGCAGCCGTTTAAATAAACACACGTGTTTGCTATTATTATATACATTCAATGACATATCCATATTAGAAACAATGGTAGTTAACATAAATTATTCAAATCTCCAATAGCTTAAAACAATTTTGTAATACAAAAAATCGGCTGCGATATTTAATTCACTGCAGTAATAGGACTACACATTTAAACACAATTATGTGTCTCTTTATATCCTATATGATACATGGGAGGTTCAATGTTTATCTTTCTCTAAACAACTTAACAGAGCTGTGATTGTATTATAACCAAGTTACATAACTCTACTTCAGGCTCATATTTTTACGTTATTTCTAGCTCTTAATATAAATGTAGACTCCACAGCGCAACAAGCCAAGGAGGTCCTTGGCCTTCCAGTCGGCTGCTGGCCTCACATCCACACAATGTTAAATACAGAGGTAGACGATCATCCAGCCAGTGCAAGAGTGACACATGGTTAGAATGTCGGGTCCCCAGCCGTTATAGCTGGTTTTCTCAACCAGGTAATATTAATGTATAAGTCTTAAAAACATAGGGCCTAATATAAACTACTCGAAATGATAAATATTCAACCATCATCAATTAAACACTCTTTTTGTTTAATGTAATCAATTTTTTATTTGATAACACATGTAAGAATAAACAAAAGTATAACTCTCCACTTTAGTTACGCGCTCAAATAAATATCAAATTTGATGCCCAAGAACAACTTTTACTTTCAAAATTAATATTGAGCGATATCATTTAAATGTCATACCGAGGTGATTTTTTTTAAATCGACGCAGGAATAATTTTGTGGTAATATATATATATATATATATATATATATATATATATATGAGTGGCTTGTGTGCTTAAATGATCCTGAGAGCTATGCCGGCGGTAGCATTGCTGCCGATAGGGTTACCCATGCCGGACTGGTCGAAGGTGATAAGCCAGACGAAATAAGTACCTTGGTCGAAAGAGTGACGATCTTTCACCGTAAAAATACAACCGTCAAGAAATGCGGACATGGGTTCTACTGGGGTAAAATTTTCCGGAGGTCAAATAGTCCCCCATTCGGTTCTCCGGGCGGGGACTACTTCAGGGAACCCATGCCAAAGGCTCAAACACAGGGACATGTTCCTAGGAACATGGAATGTTAGGACTTTATACAATAGCGGGGCACTAGAGATATTAACGCGGGAATTGGATAAATCGCCCTTGGATATAGTCGCTTTACAGGAAGTTAGGTGGCCAGGAGAAGGTAGTCAGGAATCAGGAAGCTTTGCATTATACTATGGGGGTGCAGAAAGACCTGCATTTGGAACGGGTTTTTTTAGTCAGAAGGAGGATCCTATCCGCTATCCGAGATATTAAGTTTGTTAGTGATAGGATATCATACATAATTCTAAAGGGTAAACGACATGATTTTATAATTGTAAATGTACATGCCCCCACAGAAGATAAAGATGACAAGATCAAGGATGAGTTCTATGACGAATTAGAATGCTTATTTGATAGCCTCTCACGATATCATATGAAAATTGTCTTAGGAGATTTTAATGCAAAAGTGGGGCGGGAAGATATATTCAAACCAACAATAGGCAAATTCAGTCTTCATGAAGATAGTAACGACAACGGGGTTAGATTAGTCACATTTGCCACATAGAAGAATCTCATTGTTAAGAGCACAATATTTCAGCATAAGGATATTCATAAATACACCTGGACGTCCCCAGATGGAGAAACTCGGAACCAGATATATCATGTATTAGTGGATAAACGCTGGCACAGTAGCATCATCGATGTTAAATCAGTTAGAGGGACAGACTGCAATTCGGATCATCATCTGGTCAGAGTGAAAATCAGACAACGGCTATCGCTTATGAGAGGAACAAACGCTAAAGATGATTCTGTAAAATATGAATTAAAAAACTTGAAAAATGATTAAATGCGGCAAGAATACCAAATCAAAATTGCTAATAGATTTGAAGTACTGGAATCTTCAGATGACAATGTGGCAAACGAAGAAGAAACTGATATAAATAAAGAATGGGAGGCTATAAGAGATACTATTAAATTGTCAGCATCAGAAAGCATTGGTTGTTTAAAAAAGAGGCAAAACAAGAAATGGTTTGATGAGGAATGTGCCGACATCGTAAAGAAAAGAAAGCTAGCAAAAATGAAATGGTTACACGAGCCAAATGAGGTAAATTTAGAGCAATTGGGTAGTGTTAGACGGGAAACCACCAAGTTACTAAAGAGTAAGAAGAGGGAATATTTGAGAGAGAAGATTAATGATCTTGAAATGAATGCAAAAAATAGGAACATTAGAGAATTATATCAGGGAATTAGTATAGAGAAGAAAGGGTTTCAGGCTAGAACAAACATAATTCGGAATGAAAATGGGGATATGATTGCAGATTCCAAGAGTATATTAAATAGATGGAAAAGTTATTTTAATCAGCTATTTAATGTACATACAGAACAGGATATTGAGGAGGATAAGTTACAGACAGCAGAAATGCTAGTCGCAGAGCCAAGTGCATTAGAGGTTGAAATGGCAATTGAAAAATTGAAGATGTATAAAGCATCAGGTTCAGATGAGATCCCAGCAGAACTGATAAAATCAGGGGGAGAAAAATTGATGGACAAGATACGCTGGTTGCTTACTATGATTTGAGAAAAAGAAGCTCTTCCAGATGAATGGAAGGAATCAATTATCGTACCAATTTATAAGAAAGGAGATAAAACTGATTGCAACAACTATAGGGGCATCTCATTACTTTCAACTTCATACAAAATTCTAACAAATATATTAGTAAGCAGACTTACTACCTATATTGATGACATTCTAGGAGATCATCAATGTGCATTTAGAAGAAACAGGTCTACAACAGATCAGATTTTTAGTATAAGACAGATTTTAGAAAAGAAATGGGAATATAATGGTACTGTACATCAACTATACGTAGACTTCCAAAAAGCATATGATTCAATTAAGAGGGAGAAGTTTATATAGTATCCTGCTGGAGTTCGGAATTCCTAAAAAGTTAGTTAGACTTATACGAATGTGTCTAAATGGCTCAACGAGTAGGGTGCGTGTAGGCAAACAGTTTTCAGACACTTTTGAAATCCAGAATGGGTTGAAGCAAGGAGATGCACTATCTCCTCTACTATTTAATTTTGTACTAGAGCATGCCATTAAATCTTTAGAGAATGAGGAAGGCTTACAACTCAATGGTATTAATAAGCTGTTAGTTTATGCTGATGATGTAGTACTACTGGCCGATAGCGAGGAGATACTAAAGGCCAACACGCACACACTATTGAGTAACACTAAGAAATTAGGACGGGAAGTAAATATCAGTAAAACTAAATATATGGTCACACGTAGAAATACATTATATAATGGAAATGGACAGCATAATGACAAATGAGGGAAATTTTGAGGAATTGGCTGAATTCAAATACCTAGGAACAATAATCACAAATAGGAATGAGATGCACAAAGAAATTAAACACAGGCTCAATTCTGGAAATGCATGCTATTATGCATTGCAGAGACTTTTGATGTCCCAACTCCTTTCAAAAAACGTTAAGCTGAAAATATATAAAACTATTATTCTACCAGTTATATTATATGGGTGCGAAACATGGACTCTTACTTTAAGGGAGGAAAGGAGATTACGAGTATTTGAGAATAAAGTTCTTAGGAAAATTTTTGGACCAAAGAGAGATGAACAGACAGGTGAATGGAGAAGACTACATAACAATGAACTACACGGTCTTTATAGGAAGCCAGATATAATAAGAACAGTTAAGTCCCGTAGACTGCGATGGGCAGGACATGTTGCGCGTATGGGGAATGAAAGACGTGCATGGAAACTTCTTGTAGGAAAGCCAGAAGGAAAACGCCCAGTTGGTAGACCAAGAATGAGGTGGGAGAACAACATTAACTATGATTTGAGGGAAGTAGATTATACAGGGAATGATTGGAAAGCATTAGCTCAGGATAGGGATGTATGGAGAGCTTATGTCCGTGCGGCCATGAACCTACGGGTTCGATAGTGCCAGTGAGTAAGTAAGTAAAGATCAAATTTTCGAATTCTACAAGATAATTTTTCAAATGTGTATTATTTAATCTAATATTACTAGTAGAACTTGTAATATTCCAAACTTGTAAGTAAGTAAAGTAAAAGTTACCCCACAACAGGCCCGGAGGCCCTTCGGGTAGTAGGAGGTTAAAGCTCCCACTTTTTCTGGACAATCGGCACTTTATGTCAGCCGGGTTGACAGCTCTGCGTGACGGCCGCCTTTACCCCCAGAACAAGCGTCTGGTACTCATTTTCGTTAGAGGCTGAGTCGACCCCAGGGCCATAGTGCCGCCAGAGGGTTTGGGTCAGTTTAAAAATCCTGACCCCAACGGGACTTGAACCCTCGACCCTCCGGCTTGTAGCTCAGTGCCTTAACCACTACGCTACGGCGTGCCCCACATTCCAAACTTGTAAAAGCATGCAAAATTTTACCAATTTGTTGTTTAATGATTTGGTCGTATTAATTCGTTTTATTTCACAAACATTTTTTGTTAAACCATATTTTGGTCCCCCTTAGTCGTAAATGTAATTATAAGTTATTAATTGCTTTCGAATATTCTATATACCTTATATGTGTCCTATAATCGTTAACTATAAGTTATGGTCAGTCAGTCACGGAAAACGTATAAAATTACTGTACACAGCATAATAATTGATTGATTAAAATTTCCTCTTGGATTTACGTTAACGGTACACAACTAACAAAAGAGTATTGATGAGATTTTCTTGTAAAGTAATTATATTTCCCGCTAGAGTCCCGTGACTGACTGACTTTTTGTCCTCTCATTTATATTGCTAATACGCAAGGCGCAGCCAGTTGCTTGCTGCACTCCACTGAGGATTGGGGTCCCTGAAAGGGTGCCTTTCAGTACCAACCCTAAATCGGTTGTTGGAAAAATATGAAATTTTCAGGGAATGTTTGTGTTTGTTTAAGGATGACTCAGGAATTTGTTTAGATTTTTTGTATGGACCAATTTTGAGTTATGGATTGTCCTTGTTCATGGACAAAATTACTGGAAGGTAGTATACAGGATATGAATTTATGAAATGGAATTGCACAAGATTATAAACCATCAAACCGCATTTATTTAAAAAAATATACATATTCAATACAATAGAAGAACTCATTTAAATATACTTATTAAATTTTTAAATGGAACTCGCGAAATCAATTTTTATCTCTACTTATGCATCCGTAAATTTGGCATTTTTCACATCTGAAATGTGATTTTCCTTCGCAACTCTCATTTTTGAACCTTCTGGTCTCTTTCCTTCCTGATTGAATTGGCAAATGATCCATCATATCCTGGCTGATTTCTTTGCTTAGCGTCTGTTCAAAAATGATTTTTGTTTTTCCTCATGTTCTATTTCATTCTCTACTTATGGTCTGCCGCGTTTCCCAGAAGGATGTGGCATTCCTGCCTTACATAGAGATTCTGGAGTTCTAACTCTAAGATGAAGCAAATCTGAAATCTTATTCTTAGGTATCTTACACTTTATAGCATCTGCTCGATATTTGAACCAATCATTTGCAATTGGATGATCAACTGCATGGAAAATAGGTAAACAGTCCATTTTCTGGATCTAATGAATGTTCTGTACTAGCTTATTAGAAAATCTATTTTATCTACACCACCCATTGAAGCATTGTATAATTTTATGACTTCAGGCCTGGGAATCTGAATATAATTATTTTTGTTCCCATCCCACCATCTTGCTGTGCCTGGGTTCCCAATTCCAACAACATTTGAAACTGGTATTTACTATTCGGTTATCTAGGCATTTCACAAATACCACATCATCATCAAGACTGCACACTTCTTCCATAAAACCTCTCTCCTTTTTCATGATATCCTTGTCTGAGCTGAGTGGTGGATTGGAAAATCTATTTACTCGTGCAGTGCCAGCAGCTATAATTCTCTTTCTTTTCAAAGCCTGGGGCATATTATAATTTGAAAAATAATTATCAAAATACAATTGGTGATTTTGGTTGGTTCAATTCTTTTACTCAAATGTAGAAGTACTGCATCATTTTCAGCACTCTCATCTTGTAAGCCTAGTTCATTTTCTATCTCCTGTTTTACATCATCATTCACTGAAATAAAGAACAAAAAGTAAAAAGCAGGAATAATAAAATTATTAGGTGTACAGTCGTAAGGAAAGAAAGAGACACAATAAAGCTGCTAGAAAAATAAAGTATCATCTTACCTGCATCATGGTTATAATAAAAAAAACTTCAGTTTTATTATAAAAAAATTCAGTTTCATTATCACCCATTCAACTTATCATTCCATCCATAGTAATTCTGCCCGAAGGCAGGTCCTTCACTGCAATCATAGCATGTTCAAGCTATGCTTGCAGCTTTACTAGGGAATTGTAGGTGTGGTAGCTTCCCGTTGCTTTTCACGCCGGTGAAGGATGATGATGATGATGATGGCCATATGATTTCGGGGACCATTTGGGCCTTAAAGATTTCTTGACATTTGTCTTACAGGTGAGGAAAAACCCGATAAAAACCTCACCAAGAAAAACTGCCCCGACCAGGGATCGAACCCAGGCCCGCTGCATGACAAGGCAGCACGCTACCTTGAGACCACAGCGGTGGACTCTCTCATCATTGGCTCCTTCGAGTTCAGATAAATCTCCATTTTCCAGACAATCCAAAACACATGATGCAAGATTTTCATCATTAGCATTCATGGAATCACATGGAATGCCTATAAAATAAAATAAAATGTTATTTTAGTATCAAATAAAGCATAACATTAAAAAATACAAAAATCACATGTTTAGGTTAGGTTAGCCAACAAAGAATGAAACACTACCTTTGAGTAATATTGTCCTTGTTTGTGGACAAGGTTTTTTAGGTACTTGTTATGAGTGCTTTTTGTTGAAAATTGGGGCTTTAAAATATCTCGCTCCTTTCTATGTAACATTGAGGAGCAATTAAATTAGTTTAAAAAAGTATTGATGCTGAAATCTGGAAAATAATAAAATAAATATGAAGACTTACCAGGTGGCTTGCTCTCCATGCCTGACATGGCTACTTTGTACATCAGTTAGTTCACAGATTTTCATCAAGAGTGAAGTACCTCCTGACTAATAACAAATACTGAAGAGACTACAACATAAATGAGTACAATTCATATGTCTAAATTGGCCTGCCTGCTTGTGGCAGAGAATTAAAAAATATGTCCATGATCATGGACACAGGTACTGAAAGGGACTGGTTTAGGAAATCTGGTAGACTATCCGGCCCAGCAGCCCCATAAAATAATTACTGGCTCTTCTTCTATGTCAATTTGAGCTAAAAGGTAGTCAGTGGAAGCATTTAAATATATTCGGGAATAGACTGCAGTAAATGGAGCAACCATATTTGTTGATTTCTCAGAACATTATACCCACAAAGAAGAAAACGAAATATAGGCAGTTCATTAGAACAATAAACATATATCAATATCAATTGCTGTTGCTTAGTTTAGATGGAAGGTGACAGAGAAGTTCAGAAGAAATACTTTGTTCTAGTGTTAGGTTATGTGACACATGGCAAGTGTGCTATAGATTTTTGCTTAAGAAAAGTGTTTTCTGAACTTCCAAAATTGAGGTGTTAAAACTTTTCCGTTGGAGCAGCAGATAACTTAAATGAAAATGGGCCTATACATTTAGCAATGTGACACTGCTTACTTGAATATTTGGATTTTTACATAAAATGGAACTTCTTTCAATCATACTATGGAAATGGTCCGATGCAATTGGCGGCTAAGTAAAAAGGATGGCACGGATGTATGGGAAATCGGAAAAGGAGATAAATAAATAATATTTTAAAAAAATTAAACAACACGCTGTATTAAAAAACCGAACTAAAAATGAAAAATAATTTTAATTTCCAACATGCTTGGGATAAAATTAAAGTGGTCAACAAAAAAATCATCTCCAATACATATAGAATAAAATTAGAGTTATCAACTAAAAAATAACAATTTTACCATCTAAAGCGTGGGGTGCTTTTTATGATTTTTACATTTTCTTCTTTGAGACTTTACTTTTACCAATATCTGTTCATTATCAAATATATTAATTGACATAGAGCACCCCGCGCTTTTGATGGTAAAATTACTTTCTTTTTGTTAATAACGCTAGTTTTATTCTATATGTGTTGGAGATGATTTTTTTTGACGACTTTAATTTTATCCCATACATGTTGGAAATTAAAATTATTTTTCAGTTTTTAGTTCGGTTTTCTAATAAAGCGTGTTGTTTTAGTTTTTAAACTATTATTTCCCTCCACGGTATCTTTACCTTGTCGTGGTGGAGTGGCTTGCGCGCTTAAATGATCATGAGAGCTATGCCGGCGGTAGCATTGCTGCCGATAGGGTTACCCATGCCGGACTGGTCGAAGGTGATAAGCCAGACGAAAAAAGTACCTTGGTCGAAGGAGTGACGATCCTTCACCATAAAAATACAACAGTCAAGAAATGCGGGCATGGGTTCATCTGGGGTAAAATTTTCCGGAGGTCAAATAGTCCCCCATTCGGATCTCCGGGCGGGGACTACTTCAGGGAACCCATGCCAAAGGCTCAAACACAGGGACATGTTCCTAGGAACATGGAATTTTAGGACTTTATACAATAGCGGGATGCTAGAGATATTAACGCGGGAATTAGATAAATCGTCCTTGGATATAGTCGCTTTACAGGAAGTTAGGTGGCCAGGAGAAGGTAGTCAGGAATCAGGAAGCTTTGCATTATACTACTGGGGTGCAGAAAGACCTGCATTTGGAACGGGTTTTTTAGTCAGGAGGAGGATCCTATCCGCTATCCGAGATATTAAGTTTGTTAGTGATAGGATATCATACATAATTCTAAAGGGTAAACGACATGATTTTATAATTGTAAATGTACATGCCCTCACAGAAGATAAAGATGACAAGATCAAGGATGAGTTCAATGAAGAATTAGAATGCTTATTTGATAGCCTCTCACGATATCATATGAAAATTGTCTTAGGAGATTTTAATGCAAAAGTGGAGCGGGAAGATACATTCAAACCAACAATAGGCAATTTTCAGCCTTCATGAAGATAATAACGGCAACGAGGTTAGATTAGTCACATTTGCCACATAGAAGAATCTCATTGTTAAGAGCACAATATTTCAGCATAAGGATATTCATAAATACACCTGGACGTCCCCAGATGGAGAAACTCGGAACCAGATAGATCATGTATTAGTGGATAAACGTTGGCACAGTAGCAACATCGATGTTAAATCAGTTAGAGGGACAGACTGCAATTTGGATCATCATCTGGTCAGGGTGAAAATCAGACAAAAGCTATCGCTTATGAGAGGAACAAACGCTAAAGATGATTCTGTAAAATTTGAATTAAAAAACTTGAAAAATGATGAAATGCGGCAAGAATACCAAATCAAAATTGTTAATAGATTTGAATCTTCAGATAACAATGTGGCAAACGAAGAAGAAACTGATATAAATAAAGAATGGGAGGCTATAAGAGATACTATAAAATTGTCAGCATAAGAAAGCATTGGTTGTTTAAAAAAGAGGCAAAACAAAAATGGTATGATGAGGAATGTGCCGAAATTGCATATAAAATAAAGTTAGCAAAAATGAAATGGTTACACGAGCCAAATGAGGTAAATTTAGAGCAAATGAGTAGTATTAGACGGGAAACCACCAAGTTACTAAAGAGTAAAAAGAGGGAATATTTGAGAGAGAAGATTAATGATCTTGAAATGAATGCAAAAAATTGGAACATTAGAGAATTATATCAGGGAATTAGTATAGAGAAGAAAGGGTTTCAGGCTAAAACTAACATAATTCGAATGAAAATGGGGATATGATTGAAGATTCCAGGAGTATATTAAATAGATGGAAAAGTTATTTTAATCAGCTATTAAATGTACATAAAGAACAAGACATTGAGGAGGATAATTTACACACAGCAGAAATTCCAGTCGCAGAATCAAATGCATTAGACGTTGAAATGGCGTTTGAAAAATTGAAGATGTATAAAGCATCATTTTCAGATGAGATCCCAGCAGAACTGATAAAATCAGGGGGACAAGATACGCTGGTTGCTTAGTATGATTTGGGAAGAAGAAGCTCTTCCAGATGAATGGAAGGAATCAATTATCGTACCAATTTATAAGAAAGGAGATAAAACTGATTGCAACAACTACAGGGGCATCTCATTACTTTCAACTTCGTACAAAATTCTTACAAATATATTAGTAAGCAGACTTACTCACTATATTGATGACATCCTGGGAGATCATCAATGAGCATTTAGAAGAAACAGGTCTAAAACAGATCAGATTTTAGAAAAGAAATGGGAATATAATGGTACTGTACATCAACTATATGTATACTTCAAAAAAGCATATGATTCAATTAAAAAGGGAGAAGTTATATAGTATCCTCCTGGAGTTCGAAATTCCTAAAAAGTTAGTTAGACGTATACGAATGTGTCTAAATGGCACAAAGAGTAGGGTGTGTGTAGGTAAAGAGTTTTCGGACACTTTTGAAATCCAGAATGGGTTGAAGCAAGGAGATGCAGTATCTCTTCTATTATTTAATTTTGTAACAGAGCACGCCATCAAATCTTTAGAGCATGAAGAGGGCTTACAACTCAATGGTATTAATAAGCCGTTAGTTTATGCTAATGATGTAGTACCATTAGACGATCGCGAGGAGATACTAAAGGACAACACGCACACACTATTGAGTAACACTAGAAAATTAGGACTGGAAGTAATCAATAAAACTAATATGGTCACACGTAGAAATTCATTATATAATGGAAATGGACAGCTAATGACAAATGAGGGAAATTTTGAGGAAGTGGCTGAATTCAAATACCTAGGAACAATAACGACAAATAGGAATCAGATGCACAAAGAAATTAAACATAGGCTGAATTCTGGAAATGCGTGCTATTATGCATTGCAGAGATTCTTGATGCCCCAACTCCTTTCAAAAAACGTTAAACTGAAAATATATAAAACTATTATTCTACCAGTTATATTATATGGGTGCGAAACATGGAACCTTACTTTAAGGGAGGAAAGGAGATTACAAGTATTTGAGAATAAAGTACTTAGGAAAATGTTTGGACCAAAGAGAGATGAAGACACAGATGAATGGAGAAGACTACATAGCAATGAACTACATGGTCTTTATAGGAAGCCAGATATAATAAGAACAGTTAAGTCTCGTAGACTACGATGGGCAGGACAGGTTGCACGTATGGGGAATGAAAGACTTGCTTGGAAGCTTCTTGTAGGAAAAGCAGAGGGAAAACGCACAGTTGGTAGACCAATAATGAGGTGGGAGAATAACATTAACTATGATTTGAGGGAAGTGGATTATACAGGGAGTGATTGGAAGATATTGGCTCAGGATAGGGATGTATGGAGAGCTTATGTCCGCGCGGCCATGAACCTACGGGTTCGATAATGCCAGTGAGTAAGTAAGTAACTATTATTTATTTTCTAGTTTTAATATTTTACAGAATAAGATAAAAATGTAAATATATTTAAATTCGATACTATTGTAGTATGAGCTAAAAGTAATACTCTTCTAAAAAAATCCTCCCAGCCAGATTTGAACCAACGACCGATGGATTACTGAAATTATATACCACTAGAGTTTCACCGCTCTACCTTCTGAGCTCTTACAACAATTGACTAAAAAGTCGACAAATCCGCAACCTATAACCAGTTTTCATTTTTTCGATTTTCTGATTATTCTGGCCAGGATTGTAGAAACAAAATATGAAATTATTGTATTGTCACGGGTCCTTTAAAAGTATACAAAGTTTCAAGTCGATCAAATGTTTCTAAGTGGGTGAAAATAGTGTTCAGAGATTCCCGTTACATAGATACAAAGACACTTTTTTTATGTTCTGACGATTCCGGCCAGGATTTTAGAAACAAATATGAAAATATTGTATTGTCACGGTTCCTTTACTAGTATACAAAGTTTCAAGTCGATCCGATGTTTCTAAGTGGGTGAAAATCGTGTTCAAAGATTTCGTTACATAGATACAAAGACACTTTTTTTATTTTCTGAGGATTCTGGCCACGATTTTAGAAAATAAATATGCAATTATTGTCTTACAAGTACACAAAGTGTCATGTCGATTCAATGTTTTTAAGTGGTTGAAAATCGTGTTTAAAAATTCCGTTACATAGATACTAAGGCACTTTTTTGAATGTCTGATGATTCTGGACAGGATTTTAGAAACAAAATATGAAATTATTGTATTGTCACGGGTCATTTACAAGTACACAAAGTTTCAAGTCAATCCAATGATTTTAAGTGGGTGAAATTCGCGTTGAAATATTCCGTTACGTAGATAGATAGATAGATAGATACAGGTCAAGCTTATATAAAGCGTGTAAAATGGTGCAGAATTCTATAATGTAAGCTGTAAAACCAACCAATTAACTCTTCCGGAGGGGTCACAATATTATGTAGAAGAAGGAAAGAAATTTCTAGAAAAACAATTTGAAAATCTTGCAGCTATCGCGGACTCATTGCGTTCACAACGTGAAAGCGTCGGACCCGTAGGCCTATGTTATAAATTATTCACAACTGTCAAACAAACAATCAGCACAACAAATGCAAAAGTTCGTGTGTTAAAAAAAACTAAATGGCTGACAAGCCTAGAAATTCCTTAGCCTAGCAACAAGCTGCTGATCTCACATTCAAATATATCAATCACAGAGGTGGCCAATCATCTAGCCAATATATGGGATGACATGTGGTCAGCATGTTGGATACTCCAGCCGTTATGACTGGTTTTCTCGACTGTAGCCGCTAAGTATTGTAGCTGCCAAAATTCTTCACGATCTGGGCGGGAAACAGTCCCATGTTGGTTAAAATTCCATGAGAAAATGTCTTCTCTCATGGGGACTCGAACCAGTGCTGTATATTAAGGAATCTTGACTCAAACCATTCAGCTATGGCGTGGGACTATATGTGTGACAGGTAACATAATATATATTAATGAAAGTGAAATAATAACTGCTTACGCGAATCTGATACATCGATGTTATGAAGTGAGTCACCAGAAAATTGAGATGTAAGGCTAATAACAATAATAGTTTTGTTTATATAACAAGGCTAATAACAATAAGAGTTGAGTTTAAAAATATAATTCACTACGTCAGCAATAGGACAGCGCATGTAATTTATAATCATTTGTTCCGAAAATACACGCACACTGGTAAATAACTAACTTATTAAGAATGTGCATAGGTTCTAGAAGGCATATTGTGAATTCCATGTTAGTATTTTTTTTTTATTTCAGTGGTCCAATCTAGAAATCAGAAATATTAAATCTTGCATCAGGTAAATTGCAATCAGTTACTACGCACACGTATACATATACATACAATTATAGTAAGTATATTTAACAATAGTGAAGGCCCTTTGTTATTAAGTATTTAATTTTTTATTATTATATATCATTTAAAATGGTACATGTTAGCGAGTTAATTTAATTACATTACTGATTCAAATTAATATTTATTTTGCAGCAAAATTAAATGTAACATTTTTCGTAGAATTGATCAACCATTTGTTGTACCTTAATAATATCTGTTACCAAAGCTGTTTATCTAGTTTCATAGTATTTTGTTACATTTGTGTAATATTTGCATTTTGAAATTCTAAATAAAATTCAGATATGTCGGTCAGTCACAGAATGAAGTCAGTCAGTCGCACATCACATATTAGGTCATAACTCTGGTCTTAATTGTGAATTTGCTTTCGTTTTTTTGTTTAGAATGTAACTTGAAATGTGCCCTCCAAACAGTATTTTGGATTGGAAAATTGAATTAGAAATGACACTTCAGAGAATGATGCAGACGAACAGGTTAAGCTGCATGATGAGTTGACATTTATGTCAGTCAGTCACACATACTTTGATAGATAATAAATAGCATTATTTACCTTCAGAAGTTGTATATATATGTACAATCGTAATCACACATTTTTTTCTCTATCATATAATGTAGATAACACCCATAATTTCAGTCAATTGTAATATTTATGTAAGCATTTTGCTGTAAAAGTGTATTGTAAATGTCAGTCAGTCACATATGGAATTGCTCTATTATTTTTACCCTCAAAAATCAATTAAATACAATAATGAAAATGTACCATAATTCTACATAGGACTGATTTTGAATATTAAAAGACATGGATATTTGAAATACAGTAGTTAACGTAAAGTGAATCACTTCTTCAAATATCTCCAAAATTATCTAATAAAAACGGTTATTTAGTAATTGCGTAATAGGCTTGTTTTATTTAGTATTGGTCTATATTAATCTAACAATAAATATAAGTTTTCTACATGAAAATATAATTAAATAGTTATAACAAATACAAAATATTAGTTCTTCTTCTTCTTCTTCGCAAGGATTGAACCTTTTTGGTTCGTTCCGGCTCAAAACAATTAGAGGAACACTTGTAATAAATTGAATAAGTAATTGCTTTTTAAAGCTGTAATGCTGAAAGTTGGACAATATGTAAATTGAATCATTAATTTTATCATTGGATACAAATTTTAAAGATCCGAGGTCTAAATACAGAGAAATTACCTCAAATAACAAATATAGAGAATTTTTTTTTATTTTGGATGGCACTGGCCACTTCTAATTGGTAAGCTTCCTGATGTTGCTATAGTGACGAATGTTGATTATTGCCTTGTTTATTGAAGTCTCTGACAAAATGAGGCATTTAAATGCGTTTGAAGTGTATCATGCTCTACATCTTTTACGACAAGGTCAATCTCTGCGACAAGTGGCTAGAGAGCTTGGGGTTTCTCCTTCCATGGTGTCCAGGTTACGCAACAGGCACAGAGAGACAGGTCAGTATTGTAGAAGACGTTGCCAGGGCCGTAAATTTAAAACAAGCCCCCAGGATGACAGATACGTTGTTCTTTCTGCTCTTCGACAGCGTACAAAAACTGCAATAGACCTGCAGAATCACCTTCATATGGCTTCCGGAGTCCGGGTTTCAGACCAAACCATAAGGAACAGATTAAGGAAAGAGAATATTCGTCCAAAAAGGCCCGTTAAAACCACGCTTAACAAATGGGCATAAGGCAGCAAGACGTACGTATGCTGAAAACCATGGTGATTGGAACCTGAACCAGTGGTAGTCTGTGCTCTTCTCGGACGAATCCAGGTATCGTCTTACACGTTGTGATGGTCGATTGAGGGTGTGGGGACGGCCAGGAGAAAGATTTTCTGCAGAGGCTGTACAGGAAATTAATAGATTTGGAGGAGGTTCCATAATGGTGTGGGCCGGAGTTATGTACAACAATCGTACGGACCTTGTACTTGTTCCCCAGCGACTGAATGCTGTCCGGTATATCGAGCACGTTCTGGAAGAGCATGTAATACCTGCTGCCATTGGAGTAGGCTCTGGATTTCTGTTTATGCAGGATAATGCCAGGGCACATTCTGCGGCTGTCACCAGGGATTTCCTGAGGAGGAATGAAATTGAGGTAATGGAGTGGCCAGCGGTCAGCCCAGACCTCAACCCTATTGAACACTTGTGGGATCTTCTAGACAGGAAAGTCAGGAACCGACATCAAGCTCCACAAACTCTGCAGCAACTTGGAGATGCTCTGAAGGAGGAATGGGAGAATATCCCGCAAGAGGAAATCCAGAATCTTATTGGGAGCATGCCACGAAGGTACCAAAGTGTCATCGAATGTCGTGGAGGCCATACACGATACTAACTCTATATAACGAGTGTTTAACTTTGAAAAATAAGCACAAGATTCAATTGCTTACATAGCGGAATTATTTTAAAAGTTAATTGTCAGCGTTATTCATTTGTTTTTACTGACATGAGCAATAAATAATGTACTTTATTAATTTCATATTTGTACATTTATCCAATGAAAAAATATTTGCATATTTCATAGTGTTCCTCTAATTGTTTTGAGCAGTGTATTATAGCTGCCGTGTCCATCTATTTCGTGGGCATCCCCCATCTCTTTTTTCCTCCTCTTGGTTGATAGTTCAGACTTTTCCTAGGCAATCTGTTGGTATCTATTCTACAAACAAAATAATAGTTTCAACTTAAAATCAAATTAAGCACGATCAACAATGTTGATGGAGTACTGTAGTAAATATGCATTGCGGTAGATTACAAACTCCCGCCAAAAAGTTGAGTGGAATTTCGGATTTAGTTTTCTCGGTATTTAACTCATTAACTACCAAAATTATTATTTTTTATTAATAATTGAATTATTGCCTTGTAGAACATTATTTCAGTAAAGAAACTAATTTTATTATATATCAGTACATAGAAACCCTACAAAAGGCCATCCCTTTTAGGTACATTGGTACATTGCATTAACAAAATTCACTTACACATATCAATATGTTTAGTATGTACGTAATATTGAAATTAATATGTCCACACTTGTTATTCGCATGCAAACTCGATATAATTAAATAGTCAAAATTCTGTCTAAACTGGGATTAGAACCCAAGAAATCGAGCTTTACCATTGTGCTATTTAGGAAGCTAGTGAGAAGACACAAATTTCCCTCTACATGAAATCCCCGTATGTCCCTATTAGTGAACTTTGCAACAGGGTCGCTTCTAGAAGATATTATAATGGGATTTGTTCCGTGCTGTATCAGCTAATTACGAAGGTAATATCGAAATTAATGTTCTCAGGTGAGCTTGCTGTTCACATGCAATAGTAAATGCAACCTAGGAAAAAAATAGAGGAAAACGTGTCTTCTCCTGGATACCTAATTAGCGCTATGGTTGTGCGCCAGTGAGTGAAGCTGTAGAAATTGGGTTCGAATCCCGGTGCAGGCAGAACATTTTCTCTTTAGTTTACATTCAGTATATTTTCTTATTTATTTTAATATGTGCTTCTAGCAGTTCTAGGTTTGTGTGTATAAGGAACGACGCACTTACCATGTAGTGGAACAACTCATCGCAAAACATATTCTGTATTTTTTTTATTTTTTTACTCAAGGCAAATAACCTCAACGTGGTTATTGGTTGAATGAGGTTGTTTCTTGAATCAAACCTTACTTCCTTACTTATCCTTCCGCCCAGAAATTAAGAGTCTTGAGGACTTCGCCTAGACGTGGACTCAATCTTATTGTTGACCACAATTCGTTACATTTTTAAGTTTGTCAAAAATACGTCATGATGCATTAATTTTGTATTTATTTTAAAAATACGAACGATATGTTGTGTAGCTTGGCTAAGCCTTATTTAAAAAACAATAACGCGTCATTTGACATTTGTATAGTATTTATAATATTTAAATTTGCATTTGGCCTATTATTGTGTGTACAGGAATATATAACTCTTCTTCTTCGTCTCTCACTCCGAACCGTCAATGTTCTATGTCGAGGCATAATGGAAGTAGGTGCGAATATCTAAGTATAAAAAATATATGTAATGAAATTACTGAAACCAAGATTAGATCGGGTTTAATTTAAATTTCAGCAATAAAATGTACTCACTTTTTTAAACCAGTAATAATAAACCACTAATAATAAATATGAGAGAGTAAGTCAGTTCACATTCCTGCTGTGTATACTATTTATAATATTTAAATTTGCATCTGGTCTATTATTGTGTGTACGGGAATATACATCTCTTTTTCTTTGTCTCTCACTCCGACCCGTCAATGTTCTATGTCGAGGCATAATGGAAGTAGGTGCAAATATGTAAATATAAAAAATGTAATGAAATTACTGAAACCAAGATTATACAGGGTTCAATTTAAATTTAAATAATTAAATGTAGCCTACTCACTATTTTAAACCACTTAAAATAAATACGCGAGAGTAAGTCAATTCACATTGCTGCTGCACAATTTTCTTTTTTGCAACAATGCACTTTCAATATGAACGTAAACAAATGATTGAGTAATACACATAAATTCCTTAGAGACAATTTATTTTATTTTGTTTAATTTAATTTATTCTAACACATATTATACCGTATATAAATTTTATTTGTCTGCACTCCTTTTCCACATGAACTTTAATTATGCCAAATACCACATTCCTCCGTGCGCGCAATCTGCTTAAAAAGGGGTACAAACATTTTTCTTCGCGTATTAATATGTCTGTATAGATTTCTATAGCATTTTGATTGTTCTAGTTGCGATGTTTGATTTCAAATACTGAACAATACCTCGTAATACACAGCTTATATGTGTAACTGTTATATGTCACATTGCAGTTTGTCAATTAAAACTAGAATTTAATTCAAGAGATGAATTCTAAACAAACTCTAGTGAGCATGAGGAAATATCGTGTTTCTATGCTTTCTATGAAGTAGTTTGAAACTGATCAATATTTTAAGAAAAGAGATATTCTGAACAAACACCTTTAAAGGACTCATATACGTGACGGCAGGTATACCGCCTTTAACGCCGAAACGTTGCAGTTGTAGATTTTTATTCACAACCCTGCAAAAGAAAGGTGTAAAGGCATTTAAATTCCGGCAACTGGGTAGTGAAGGGCATTTAAAAAAATACGTACGTTAAAGGACCCTAGCCATACCAAGGCATTTGGAGAAATTTATACTAGGAATGGAAGGATGTATTTTGTGACCAGTCCACAAATGTTTAATTATGAACTATTTGTTTTAATTCCAAGAGTAAAATATGTATACTAATAGTACACTGAAACTTAATGTTATATTTCCAACAATCCCTTCAATTTAACCCTTGCAGAGAAAATTTTAATTATATACATGCCAACAGTCACTTCAAATTAACACTTACAGATCTCAAAACTGTTATGCATCACTCTTTCTCACATTTACAACAGATTACATTTTGTTTCTGTGTTTATCACATATAGGCCTATAACTTTTACAGTTTTTGCAGATTATCGTCGTCCTGTTCACTTTGTTATACTTATCTGTTTTTGATCGACATTTACTGGTACACAAATGATAACAACCCTTACCACTATGAGCTTGTTTTGCTTCAAATATTTGCTTGAGTTTACAGTTGATAATTCTCTCCATGGCAGAAACTACAAATTTCTGCATCCTTAAAACATTTCTTACTCGTTCTTCAATACACGGTCTTACGAACTGTAGTCCCAATTCTCGAAGATAGAGCCGTCTATGATTCGACTTGTTCTAGTCTGGGAAGTTTAGCAGAAATGTGGTATAACTATTTAGAGCTGCTATATATATGAGTGTGTAGAAAATAGAGAGAGGCCATATCCTAGCACCCATTTTAGTTGAATATTTGTATACTATTTGATCTGCTGATGACTCAACAATAAAATCATAGGAATGAAGTAGCTGATATAAACATCACACCACACTATAAGACCAATTTGATTCAATTAAACAGTAAATAATAAATTACCAACTGCATATTCATTGTCGATGACTGGAGGTAGGATAGAGAAGACACCAGGCCACAAAGGACTAATGTGATGTATTTAAGAATGATAAAGATATCCATTGAATTTAGTTGATCTTCCGGGATAAATGACTGTGGTCCAGTTTTTGCTGAAACTCAACTTTTCGACTACTGCTGTGATAGATATTCTCAGGAGATTCTGCGTGCTCTCTGTGAACACAGCACACATAACACGCAGAATTTGCTGACTAGTAGTAGACGAAATGGCGAGTTTCAATAAAATTGGACCACGGTCATATAGCCCGGAAGACCAAGTAAACAAAAATCAAGACACTGGCCGTGAAAGCCTACAATTTTAAATATGCCCATTGCTGATGAGGTTGGAACTATAAATAAAACAATTTAATAATCGTAGACATAAAAATCACAACAAAACATTATATCAATTAGGCAAAACTGAATAGGAAACAATAAATAAGTCCATTGTTGAAGTAGTAACAATTTGTAACCTAAAGCACAACAGTGGTGTTCCACGAGTCCTAAATCACACTTGAAATTAGGTCTTCTTCTTAAACTTAATTTGTAGGATTTCATCCTGTTTATTTCCAAAATCACTCCTCGGAGGAAGACGTATTGGATGTGCAATAGACATATTATTTGGTCACATGAATGTACCCATCTTGACATATTTAGTTTTGTAGGAATAATTTCACTGGAAATATTTGGGTGATAACATAATTAGGCAGAAGATTGCAAAACTGACAATAAATAATATTCTCATATTTTTAAAAGACCGTTTACGTATATAAAATTAAATTGCGAAGGAGGTGGGCATAAAATAACCCCTCCCGTTGGTATTGCTAGGGCTAAGTATGAGAATAGCGACCCACTTTATATATGAAGAAAGATTGCGCATCATACAATAGTATGAAGCAGAATAAAGCTGAGAAACATTTTCAGGGGAAATAAACTGCCTGAATTTAAGTAAATAATACATGTTGTGAGGAATAAAATGTTTTCTTTTATCGCAGGATTATGAGAATAGTAAAACATAGAGAACAATATACTGTTATCTTTTCTGGCCTTGACCTGAGTAGCCGATTATTTGGCTGTGGATTTACAGAAAATATTAAGTCAAGGTCATTAAACAAGTATTACGCAAAGCAATAACTTTCATACCTGGCCGCTTTCCAAGTTAATGTGAAGGTGAAAATATAATTAAACTCTGTTTATTTATTTTAATTAATTTCCTTCGCACCAAGCAATGTAATTTCTTATTGCATTTAATCAGTCCTCGTGGGCATAGATAGATTTAAAGGTTATATAAGTGACGCGTTCATTAAAATTTATTTTCAACGATTTATTTAATTGAAAGACTTTCAAGTTTGATAAAAACCATATTTTATTTATGATTGTTTACAGTTCTATTATGGTCTTATGAAGCCATCTGGGTGGATGCGTGGCTAGCGCGTGCCCCTGCTCCGACTGAGAAATCAGGTCGAATCCTAGTTGTTCCAGAGGGATATTGGTGGTGGACCACATTAGGATTTTTTAATTTTTCTCGGGGTTCTTCCGTTTTCCGACTTTCGTCCCACCAACACTCTGCCCACCCCTTCATTTCATACCTCTTTTCACATCGTTCATGTAAGGTAAAAACTAGCTTGGTTTAGCAAACAGATGTGTTGAAAAGATGTGGTTGTTGTGATCTAACGATTCACACTCGTACTTTTTTATGACTCCGAGCCTCTATGTCATCTTAGGACAGGATAGTGTAAAATGAAAAGTTGTAGCTCTTCCTCAAGGTCTTGGGCCCAGAGAGAATAAATGGCGGTGTGACTCATATATATGATACATGTCGAACCAGGACACTATAACACAATAGATATCACCATTGAGTGGATTTAATCTCCTTCATCTGGAGATGGGTAATACAGTAAATCTAAAATAAGTTTGCCATGTTAAAATCTTATTTCTAACGATTTCTAACCAAATATAATGGCCTTATGAAGCACTTGAAATCATATGTAGTATCCAGAAAAATTGAGATCATCTTATATAATACTCTCATTTGGTTAGTGTTCTTGGATGGAGCAGAATCTGGGTACTTTTCATATATGATGAGTCCCGGTCGGATATTTTGAATGTAAGATTTTTCTGAAAATGTGTGGTGCAATATTAGACAATCGAATATGGCGCCATAGGACAAGTTCTGAGCTTTACCAGCTAATTGTAGAGCCTGATGTATAGGCCTGAAGCTAACTAGGCTTAATTGGATATGCATGTCATCCGAAGTATAAAAGTGGTCCTAGTAGGAAGACTTATTATGAGATCCTGAAATGGAACGCCGTAGGATTTACGATGGAAGGATGTGGTTGTAGAGGACGCAGCAAGATTAGGATATACGTAGAAACTGGAAAAGAGTTGCCATAAATAGATAGGAATGACAGAAATTCTTGAAGGAGACCCAGACCTATCCTGCGCTGTAGTGCCAAAGATGAATAAGAAGAATAATAGTACTAACTACATAAATATTTCCATATAAGAAAAGCTCTTAAAGACCAACCGTGATTGTGTTATCAAAGAACTAACTACAATTATCTGCGTTATGTATTAAATTATAATTTAAAATATATGTCGGATCGAAGCTACCACACGTAATCATACAGGATGGCGCAAAATAGGTGTTAGAAAGTTACTGTCTACTACGACATAATATAGAGTGATAGACCGCTGTGGTCTCGAGGTAGCGCGCTGCTTTGTCACCCAGCGAGCCCGGGTTCTATCCTCGCTTGGGACAAATTTCCTGGGTGAGGTTTTTTCGGGGTTTTCCACGCCTGTAAGACAAATGTCAGGATACTATAAGACCCAAACGGTCCCCGAACATCATCTGGTCATCATTATCATCAATATCATATTCACCTCATTAGATTTAGTTTAGGTTTAAGGCCTCTCCTGGCGCATCATTACCCATCGTCATCACCCATCATATCATTCGGACAGCGTAATCCCGCCTTCCAGGCGCCTCAACCTCAGAAGTGGGCTACAATACGCCAATGCCAGGAGATTGACAAACAAACAGGTGGCATTGAAAAAAAATATTATTGTTATCATATTATAGGAGACAACCTGAAATTGAATACAGAAGGTTATCAAAGTGATTCCTTCTGCTGCAATGAGTATGTAGACCCTTGATCTGAATTCCATCATGACTTTCTGTAGAACATCATTTTCGACAGCACAAATATCTCTGGAAATTACAGTACGAAGATCCTGGAGGTGTATCTTTGAAGGCACTGTATTTTAGATAACCCCGTAATAAATGTTCACATGGTTTGAGATTGGCCTATAAGGTAGCCACTTTATACCATGTCCAATGAATGCTAAGGTGTCTAGGACAACGATCCGATCTCTGAATGTCACCTGAAGGAAATCTGAGACTTTCACAGTAAAGTGTGGACGTGCTCCATCTTGCATAAATCATTCGGCGGCGCGTGCAGCCGGTATAAATTCATGTTCCAGTACCTATCTATATTTGTCTACTGTGACTTCCCTCAACGAAAATGGGCTCAATAGTGCATTATCATTGCGCATCAAAAAAATGACTTTGTGTGGATATAGTGGAGCAGCAACTTGAACATGTGGATTCACAG
This sequence comes from Diploptera punctata, assembly GCA_030220185.1. Classification (NCBI taxonomy): domain Eukaryota; kingdom Metazoa; phylum Arthropoda; class Insecta; order Blattodea; family Blaberidae; genus Diploptera; species Diploptera punctata. The sequence goes on along the minus strand of JASPKZ010007186.1, from coordinate 39,658 downwards.
TACCCCAGTGGAGCAATTTCTGATTGTTGACGTACCCATGGAGATGAAAATGTGTCTCATCACTCAACCAGATCTGATCCTTATCGACCAGTTCAATTTTCAAAGCCTGAATAACCCCATTTGCAAAAAGAATATCGCCACTCCACATCCTTATCCATCAAAGGTTCAAAGGTTGGCACAGTTGAATTTTGTAAGGGAAAAGGATCATTTTCTCATTCATATCCTCTGCAGAGACCTACATACATCCTGAGTTGCTGTACTGCATGTCTTGTTGATATATTGGGCTCCTCATTGAATAGGATTCTCACTTGTTCCACATTTTCCAGGGCTACAACTGATGCTGATCGTCCAGTGTGTCCCTTCCTGAAATCAAGTAGGGATCTGGTCTTTGCAAAACGTTCCATTACCATTTTAAAGAAAACGGAAAACTTTACAAAACATCCGCATCAGACGATGCTTAAATTTTGTCATCACAATTTGTCTTCATTTCTGTAATATAGTCTCACCGAGAAATGGTCATTTTGGACAGTGTTGTTATTTGTCTAAATTTACTGTTGAATGAACGTATCACTACAACTTTGGATCCAGAATTTGCATAAAATGTCTAAGATAAACAAACGCTGTTCCAATAGTAATGCTTCCATTCTATAATGTGAATTGAGTCATCAGTGAGCTATAGAATTATCAGAGCCTACAATACAACATAGCACTAGGATAATCATTCACGACATACGATTAAATCACATTAAACAAAAACTTTCCAACACTTATTTTGCGCCACCCTTTACTTTATTTGTAGTAACCCATTTCTAATAAAATAGTTTTCAGACTTTTGGAAAAAAAAAGTAATAGATTACTTGCCAAATATTTTTTATGGCAGAGTTTTCTAAAGCTTTGCAGTGTCCAGAACACTGAACAAAATTTCACAAATTACCGCTAAATTTTTAAATATCATTGTTCATTACTTAACCCATTTTATCCCAATGTTCCGTTTTTGGATCTAATTTTTAATTTTTCCTGCCAATAAGTATATTAATGGTTTGTATATTTGTCATACTGAAGAGCTATAATGATCTCTAAATGTCACTTGAAAACTAAGTGTAATTGCGTGAACATTATTAGAACGGCAGTATTTACCTATAAAAAAAAACAGCAGTTTTAATGACCTCTAAGAAAAGATAGCACTTTCTTCTCCAATTAATATTTCAATATATCAATATAACACAATAACAAATACATAAATCATGTGAAGTAGTTCAGGTATACACATTTACTCATTTTTATCACTTATCAATAATGTACAACAATGAACAATGAAATACATTTACGTGATATATTTTTTTCGAACAGTGGAATTGGATGGGGGCATTGAAATGATGATAGGTAAAATGCTTATGTGTTATTTTCAGCTCGACAACTGTTGTAATTATAGGCATACTTAAATAAGATACGGATATCAGTGAGGCAGATGCTTACATTAACCCCCTGACAACCCATTCCAGTCACATGAGGACATAGGAGATGGGTGCGAGAGTGACATAAACACCTAAGTGTCAAGCAGCTGAGATCAATTGCAGAAGTAACAGTTATAAAAATAAGTTGATGGACAACAAATTTTAACTTTTTGTCAGTTACGGAATTGAAATGACCAGATTTCGATGTAAAAGAGTGATGTTGAAGCGTGTGATTCTGATTTAGAAATTTAAGTATTTGTTACTACTTTTAATAACACTTGGATATTGTGATTTAAATATACTGGTTGAAGGATTAATATATCTGTATTATTTGGTTGGACTATTTACTTCTCTTTTCAGTATCTTGGCTAATAATTATTGTTAAAAATAAAGTAAGTTCAGAAGTGGGTTCGTTTTTGAGTAGTTGGGTGGGTTTTTTAAGTGGGCTTTTAAAAAAAACTCGCACGGGTTTTTTTTTTTGGGTGGGTGGGTGGGTAGTAAACCCTGATTCATGCTAAGTAAAAAAAAATCTGGTGGTTTAGCAAAACCACAGGTGTTTAAATATATGGTTCTGCTTATCTAATGAGCACATGCATATACTTTCTCATGACTCCGAACTTGTCTATTATCTTAGGACAGAATAAGGCTAAAGGGAGGGTTGTAGTCCCTCCTACAGTCCTTAAAAGTAGCCCAAATAAATGGCGGTATGAGTCATGTACATGAATGCTTGATGTGCGCCGTACCAGGAACACCATAACAGACTACATACGTATCAACAAAGAGGAGATTTCATTTCATTCATTACGTGAAATAAAGATGGATAATACAATGAATAAAAAATAAGATTGCCGTGATGGGGTCTTAGAAACCCGAACCCATCTTTAGCAACCTAATATAATCTAACTAAGAGCTGCTCGGATCGAGTAATATCTGTCCTTTTTTTGTTGGGGATTCTATTTCGTAGGTCCTTGTCGAGGAAGCTGAGTGTATTTCTTTCTGAATTATATAAGTTAATATTTATTTTATGTTAAATATTCACCGGTAATAATTTAATATGCACGCGCCTACATCATATGCGCAATTATTTTACACACAATTTCGCTTATCAGAAAGAAAAACATGTATTATAAGCTAATTTGTTTACGTGGGATGTGCATCTGTTATTTAAATTTCCAGTCAGATGAGCTAATTCATATCATCGCTCTCTTTCCAAAGTCATTTCAATGTTGTTACTTCAGATATTTAATATCATAAGTAATGGCAGGTTTTAATGTAATGTTGTGTGTCTCGTGGAATTTTGAAAATGTGATTAACTGGACGTGCAGTCGGTGCCGATCATAATTCTTAAAAATGGAACGAGTGCATGACATTTTGAGGAGTCGTGTGTTCATATCCGACCGGACAACATATTGCATGAACAATAATGTAAAATAATCTTGAAGATGATTTCCGAGCTGTTGGCCATGGTCTTGAGAGATGAAGTTCCCCGACGTTTCGCCAGAGACTGCGTCCGGCTTCCTCAAGTCTCAAGAGAATCCTTGAGGATGCCGGACGTAGTCTCCGAGTTTCAAGACAACACTTAGGGATGCCGGACGCAGTCACTGGAGAAACGTTGGGGAACTTCAAGTCTCAAACAGGCCGAAAATCTTTTTCAAGATTATCATAATACCTCCGGCCGTGAAAGCCTAAGTAAATATAATGTAAAAGAAATCAAGAATTGAGAAGAATCAAACAGCTAGCATACCAACCATATAGTCCTATCTTGCCCCTTCAGACTACTCTGGTTCAATTCATGGGCCATTTCTTGTGTGAAATTTGAAAACTTTCAAAACATTTAAGCTGTGTAAGTGGATCTGAACGAATTCATCGCATCAAAACCAGAGACTGCACTGTCATGAGATAATAAACCTCGCTGTAAGATATCCCAAGACCATAGAATGTATTGGCCTCTACTTTGAAGAGTAGTTGGTTTCTTGTGAGAAAAAATCAAATGAAATAAATATGAAAATCATATAAAACTTTACGTTTTATTTTTATTTAATTGAAGGAATAAATTTTTGTTTAAAAATCTACATTACTTTTGAGACACTATATTTTTCGTCTAAAACATCCATCCATAGTAATTCTGCCCGAGGGCAGGAGTTTCATTGCAATCGTATAATTTTCATGCTACGCTTTGCAGCTTTACTAGGGAATTATACCTGTGGCAGCTTCCCGTTGCTTTCCACACCGGCTAAGGGTGATGATTATGATAATGATGGCCGGATGATTGTCGGGGACCGTTGGGACCTTAGCTTCCTGACATTTGTCTCACAGGTGAGGAAAAACCCCGAAACAAACCTCACCCAGGAGCCTGTACCGACCGGGAATCGAACCCGGGCGCGCTGCGTGACAAGGCAGCACGCTACCTTGAAACCACCGCGGTGGATCATCATCATCATAGTACATTCACGAATTTAGGCCACTTGTTGACCTGTTTCGGCCTCAAGAGAAACACCATCCACATGTCTTTTGAGTGGATGTCCTGGTCGTCTTCCTGCAGGTTGATATCTTAACATTTGTTTGGGTATCCTGTGATGTTCCATTCGATGAACTTGTTGCATCCATCTTGACTTATAATCAGAAATGTTGTTTTCTAAAGGTTCCATGTGTAATTCTCCTAAGATGTCTTCATTTTTTTTGTGATCTAGTAGTGTGTATCCTGCAGTCCTCCGAAGGTATCTCATTTCAGCAGATCTAAGTCTGTGTATATCCTTCTGTTTCAACGTCCATACTTCACTAGCATACAAAAGATTTGGAAGAGACTGTGTTTTATACACTTTTAGTCTTGAATGTTTTTGGACTAACCGTAGCTTGAAGATAGAATTTATTAACCCTGAAATTCTTAAAAATTTAGATATTTTTGCATTTACATCCTTTTCTTCTTCATATTGCATCCCAGATATGCAAAATTATTCACCTGCTCCAAAATTGTATTGTCAAGTACAATTTACTTCTGACAGGATCTACACCTTGAAATACCATAATTTTTGTTTTCTCTGTAGATACCTCATCATCATCATCATCATCATCAATAAGGATTAAGCCCAATGGCCAGTTCCGATCTCATTATAGGTCGAATTGATATTTCCATCTCTTCAATGGTCTTCCCAACAATCTTTTCCCTTCTTGTAGAAATCTCCAATCCATATTCTTCTGTAGTTTTGTTAAATTCATTTTTTGCAGATTATCTTCTGAATTTGCAATTATTATTTGGTCATCTGCAAACAATAGGGTGTTTAATTTTGTATTTTCTGATATTCTTATTCCTAATTTATATTACTTGTTCCAGTAAGATATTACTTCGTTGATATAAATTGCAAAGAGTGTTGGTGATAGGGAGCAGCCTTGTCTCACATCACTATTTATAATTTCTTCTTCATAAAATCTGTTATTTAATTTAATCTTTATGGTGTTGTCTTTGTAAATATTTCGTATGTTCTGCAGAAGTAAATTTGGTATATTTCTGTCTTCCAGTATATTGAAGAGTTTTGATCTCTTGACTGTGCCGAATGCTTTTTCAAAATCTATGAAAGAAAAATGTGTTTCTAAGTTGAATTCTCTGTTTTTTTCAAACAATAGTTTAACAGAAAACGCTGAATCAATACAAGATCGTCCTTTCCTAAATCCATTGAGTTAGTTAGTATATATTTAGGTGGTTATTTTTCTGTGTTAATAATATTTAATTTATTTCAGAGTTATCTATGATTTATTTTTTTAACTTTACCTTTATCTTTAGTATGGTTTACCTCTTGTTTAGCTGAAACTAATCGAACTCCCTTTGATTTTGCATTATTGTATGTGGAATTTTGATCATTGCGTCATAATAGTCTCTCCGAATGGGCATCAAGTACGACATAATTTCGGTGGACTACCGTCTTGAACATAATTTCTTGTAAAATAATCTACACAATAATAATTTCCTGTTTTAACCATCATTATCTTTATTTAGTTTCATTTCTTAAAGTCAATACTTTTAAAAGTTATTACAAAAAACCGCTGAAGTCATTTTAAAGCCTTTTATAATGGCCACTGACATGTAGGTCTATACAGTAACTAATTTATTTTGAACCATAAAGTAAATTGTCTCCAAAATCTCCTTGTTATATATATATATATATATATATAGACAAGGCCAAGATGGTGTTCGCCTGAAAGCGCGAACTGTATATGGGCCTATTTAAATCTCATGGCAAGCTTCCATGAGTCGAATGACGCAGGTTCGAGGTAAAAACACACAAAACCGAGGTGAAAAACATTTATTACACATGCTCTACGCATTTACAAAAAAATAAGCTCTTTCACAATGGAGCATATCAATCTCTAATGATGGTTGCCACTCGAAAGTCGAAATTATGTCGTACTTTGATGTCTATTGGGAGAATCTATTATGACGCAATGGTCAAAATATCACATACAATAATGCGTGCCAAAGAAAAATAGCCACCAAAATATATACTAACTAACTCACTGACACTATCAAACCCATAGTTTCATGTCCGAGCAGACATAAGCACCACAAACATCAGTGTTCTAAAAGAAATATTTTCCAATCATCTCCTGTATAATCTTCTTCCCGTAAATCATGGTTAATGTTATTCTCACACCTCATTCTTAGTCTACCAATTGGATGTTTTTCCTCTGGTTTTCCTACAAGAAGCTTCCAAGTTCCTCTTCATTCCCCATTCGTGCCACCTGTCCAGCCATTCACAGTCTACAAGACTGATTGACCGACTGAATAAGGCGAAGTCTAGTATCGCGCAGTGAGCTGCGTATATTAGAACCGACTAGGGTTCTTTGGCAGCTGAATTGATAGTGGCTGTCGTTATGGGGATAAGTTCACTTAACCTTGAGCCTATTTGGCGGCGCTAGTGTTTGCGTGCCGAAGGTGATGAATAATGGACGGAGATTGGAATGTGATGAGCTGGAGCAGGTCATCACAAACCACACTACCTTCCAGCCGAGAGTCGGAAATCCAGTAGTCCGGAATGAGTCACGCTACTCCAGGTAGAGCACACCGCCAAATCTCTGGCTGGATTTAATGAGGGGTAACTCGAGTGAATATGTTTCTATGAACAGCACGCCGCTGAGGCAAGCGTCCCATAGTGCATACCATAATATTTGTATGCAAATATGTAAATTTATAAATTTTGCTTACATTTTCAGTTAGCATGGCATCAATATGGGGGAGCTGTGCTACGTTGTGTAGGTCTGTCATCCTCGTAAATCGTGGTGCTTGAAAAATTATTTTGAAGCAATTGTTCTGTTTAATTTGTATTCGTTGTTTATGATGTTTTGCGAGGATGATCCAGGCCTCATATCCGTTGAGTAGCATGCTGCGGATCACGCTTTTATGCACGCTTTTATGCAGTAAAAGTTTGATCCTACGTGATAACGTGTTCGACCTGAAAATGGGTATAAAATTGCAATAGCTGCGTTTGTTTTATGTTGTAAATGTCGAATGTGAATTTTGAAAGTAAGCTTGGGGTCCAGATTGACCCTAAGATACTTGACTGTAGGTTCTGAACGGAGATTTTGAGTTCCCATGGTTAGTTGGATGGGTGATTTTCTGGTTGAATTAGTGAAAAGGATAACCTGGGTTTTTGACGTATTTATCTTTATGTTCCATCGCTGGAACCAAAGATAGATACGGTTAAGAGGGGTTTGGAATACATGGATTCGGTTAGGAAGAGATCTGAAGGTAGTCTGGTAAAAGAAGCAGGTATCATCGTCGGATGATGCGATATGGATGTAGGGGATAGTAGGAAGGTTTGATACGTACAATGTATACAGTATGGGTGAAAGGACAGCACCTTGGGGAACTCCCGCTAAGACTGCCTTGCAGTCCGATTTATACCCACTGACCGAAACATAGAATTGTCGGTCAGTGAGGTATTTTTCAATTAATTTAATAAGTGGCGCCGAAATTTGAAATTTGATTACTCTATAGATAGGCCCATTTATCCAGGTCGTATCAAAAGCCTTCTCAATGTCTAGGAATACGGCGATGGTACTACGTTTCCTGTTATATCCCGTGACAATTTGATCAACGAGTATTGCTAACTCAATCGGAGTGCTATGTAAATTTCGATAGCAAAATTGGTAGTTTGGTAAAAGAGCTTTGTCTGCAACTTCAATTTTGAGTCTTGCCAAAATTATTTTATCCAAAATTTTGCCCAGCACAGGCAACAGACTGATTGGTCGCAAATTGTCTAGGTTTAATGGACCCTTGCCAGGTTTTGGTAGGGTTATGATATTTGGCAAGTTTCCATACGTTAGGAAAATACTGTAACTTTATACAGTATTTAAAGATTTGGAGCAAAAGGAGTAAAGGTTTGATGGGTAGATTTTTGACTGCAAGGTTCGAAATACCATCGCTGCCAGAGGCATGATTAGGATTGAGGTCACGTGCAATTGTACGCACGTCTGTAACATGGATGTCTAGAAGGACATGTGGGATAGGAATAGCAAGAAATGTAGTAACAACGTGGTTTACCTCAGCCTCATGTACTGGGGTAGTTAGTTCATGTGGTCGGAACGGATTGGCCAGATGTATAGCAAGGTACCATTGCTGCTTATTGCAGGAGGAGGAGCAGGAGCTCTACTTCTTCTAATCCTTTTAAGGATATCCCATGGAGGAGTTCGATCAATATTTTGTTGAGTCACAGACTCTTCTCATCGGTCCTGACGAAGTTTCTACAATCGATTCCGTACCAGATGAACATAGCGATTGTATACATGTTTCTGATGACGGGATCCAAAATGTCTGTATAATCGAAGGTAGTAGCGCTTTGTTGATAAATAATTTTGAAGTGTAGGGTCTGTGTATGTTTGTGGTGCAGTGTGGGTTGTCGATGTTGTAGATAGTCTAACAGCTGTTTTTATCGTCGCCTGAAAATTTAGAATGACATCTTCAAGTTGTTGTGTAGACTCGACAGAAAGTGTAGGCTCAATCCATTGATTGAGCATGTAAGTGTATTTCTGCCAGTCAATTTGCGCTTTATGTATAGAAAAAGGCGGCGTATGATCGGAGTCTAGTGCGTTTTCAATGGTGTTAATATGTGTTGATATAGGTACATTCTTCGAAAGGACTATATCAAGGATGTCGGATCGGATGCCAAAAGCTGTGTAACGAAAGAATGGTGATCCCTTGGAGCAGAGATTTCTATGTTTTGAAGCTGACAATAATTTTGAAGTATGAGGTCTGAGGCATTTTGGACACGACAATTCCAGAAATGATGTTTAGAATTAAAATCCCCGCAAGCAAATAGCCTCAATAAATTGAAGTCTTGGAATGTTCGCCACTCTATGGCTGATAGTTCTTTTGATACAAATGGCTGTTCCTCCAAGGGGACCGTCGAGACGGTCATTCCGGTATGTGTTATATAGTTAGGGATTTGAAACCGATCTTTGGGTTTCAGATGATTTTAATTTAGGAGAAGAATGTCTATATCTCGTTGTTGTATAAGAGTTTCTAGTTCATGAGTCTGTCTGGCTATTCCATTGGCATCAAATGCCAGGACATTGAGATAGCTTCCGTGTGCGAAATTAGCAATTATCACCGAGACACATATTCACCAATTGTGATAGGAACAACAAGCGCTCCATTGGAGATTTAAAGCCATTGAATATAGGCTGCTTGGAGTGCCTGTTGTGCCTGTCCGGACATTAAGGGATGACATACAGGCGGTATCGGAGCTCAAGCAGTGCTAGAATCAATGCGTTGTTGAGCTGGAGTGCCAGTACTTATGGCTGGACTGAAGGATAGAGTTAGATTTACTTTTACATAATTAAAAGTGTGGGGTGAACGGACATTAGGTGCGGGTGATTTGGGTTCTCTGGCTTTTATATAAGCTTACTTAGCTGCCTCATAAGCTGGGAAGCTAAGATAGGAGGCAAGGTGGCCTGATGCTCCGCAATTTGCGCATTTAAGTTTGAATCGAGTTGTGCCTCCGCTTTTATGGGGCATTCTTTATGGTTATGTGCCTTTGAGCACATAACGTAGCGGGGCATCAGGTTGCACCCTGCGAAGGTGTTGTTAAAGTTCTGGCAGTTAAAACACTGGTTGAGCCCAGAACGCGACCTGTATGTTTCAACAGCGACAACTGTGTACAACAAGCGATTTAGATCGTAAATTTCTCGGGCTGCAGCTGTATTCTCCAGCTCGATTACAAATAAGGATGGTAGGATGGTGTTTTCTCCGTCCTTTATTGACATTTATTCTACCGTTTATATTGGATATTGGAGCGCCAAAATCTCGTCATGAATATCTTCGTAGGGGTTGAAGCTGGTAATCGCTTGAGTACTACCCTCAGCGGAATATCTTTCTTGAGTTGGTAAGTATAATATTCTTTGTTTACACTTTTGAAAAAATGCTTTAACTCTTGAAAATCCTGCACTGATGGTGCATAATATCGAAGACCCTCATAGGTTTTCACCACTTTGAGATCAATTTTGATTTGTTTTCTTATTTCACGACTCATTTTAAATAGGTCCCCGTGTCCTACTACAGTAATAGGTGGGGCCTTTCTAATTTAGGTTGATTTTGATCTGTTTCTTTGGTGGCGTTTACCAGTGAGGGTCCCGGAACTGTTGCCGCTATGTCACGCCCTTTATCCTTACTTTGGGGGTCCAGCAGGAGGACTCCCTGCAGCGGTGTCCATTTTTGACAAAATGTCAAATCTATTTTGAGTTTCCACTGCTGGGATCACAGCTTGCGGTTTCCTTCATTTTCTTTATCTTTTTCTTTTCCAGCTACTTTATGACTAGTTTTTTTTTATTTTCCTCTTTTGGATTTTTGTAGGTCATTGCGAATGTTATCATGGAGGAAGCATGCAGTTTGTACTTCCGCTGCAATATCTTTTACTTACATGAGTAAGTCATGGTACATTATTGATTGGTCTGATTCGTTATTCATTAAGTCATTCAACCGAGTGAGGGAAAACATGGTGAGGTCCCGAGCTGTGTCAGTACGCTCCTACTCTGGATATGTCTATAAGTAGTTATACACTATGAATAAGGTATTTTTTATTTTTTCAGTAATTTCATAAAATTTGCTACCTTCTTTAAAGTTTTGAGTTTTGACATGAGCTTCAAATTTAACTAAGGCATCGTCCCAGAGATTGAGCGGCCTGTAGCTCTCTTCCTCATCCATTTCCATCACCGTGACACTGCCCTTGGCAGCTGCCATGCTTGGCGATTTAGTTTATGGTCACAAGAAACATTAATCACAAACACTAACACCAGCAAATAAAGGTTGAACACCAACTCTATATAGTTAGAATAGAAGGTGCAGTCACCACACACCGATAATAGACCATTATCACGACCGGTATTGATCTGCCACAGGCTCGAAGCCTATTGGCTGACAAAAACGTTTATTTTATTTAGCTTCCACTAGCCCCTATAGATTATACACGGACACCACACGAAAACTAGACACTATACCTGTATCTAGCCAGTACGGCTACACAATTCCACTTTGTACAATAAACAGCCAATTGTTGCTGCTGTCGCTGCTCAATGTAGAATGAAAGATTCAGCCAATCACAGCACACGTTATAACTACTATTCACCGTCCGATTATTGATTTTTCCTCTTGTAGTACAGTATCACGTCGCAGACGATCTAGATGCCGCTATACGCAGGTCAATTGTACAGTCGGCCTAGGCCGGTTTACGTAAGAGTTGAAAGCTCTACGCTCACTACGAGACTTAACTGTTCTCATTTCTTATAAAGATCATGTTGCTCACTGCTTTCCATTCGCTGTCTCATCTTCTTAGTCCAAAAATGTTCCTAAGAAATGTATTCTTAAATGCTCGTACTATTTTCTCCCCTCTTAAAGTAAGAGTCCATGTTTCACATACATATAATATACCTGGGAGAATAACAGTTCTATATACAGGGTGTCCCATTCAAACTTCCCACATTTTAATTAATCATAACTAACAAAGTATGCGGAATTATGAAATGAGGCCGGTATTAACGAAACAGAAACTCAAAGAATTTTCATTGCCACACACTAAAACACCTCTATACGTGCACCATTGGTAGTATGAACCAACATGTCCATTGGTACTGTTGCAATTGTGTCAAGGATACGGGTTCGTAAATCATGAAGATCTTGTACTGGAGTCGCAAACACACTGTCTTTTACATACCCCCAGAGGAAGAAGTCCAATGGAGTGATGTCTGATGCGCGTGGTAGCCAGCAAATTTGTCCGCCGTGTCTAATCCACCTAGCTGGGAAGGATTCTTTGAGTGAATTCCGAGCATCCAGGTTCAAGTGTAGTGGGGCTCCATCTTGCTGAAACATTACTTGGAGTTGCAAATCAGCTACTTGCAGTACAAGAACTGTTCCAACATGTCTTGGTATACCGGGCCAATTATTGACTTCTCATGGAAGAAAAAAAGGACCTATAATCATGTTCTTCATCAGATTGCACCAAACGTTTACTTTTGGGCTATCCCAGACGTGTTCACGGTAGACGTGTGGATTTTGCATACCCCAGATCCTTACACTGTGCCGAATAACGGATCATGATACATGGAACGTTGCCTCGTAAGAAAACAAGACGTATTCAAGAAATTGAGAGTCCTTGTCAAAACGGTCTAGCATTTCAATAGCGAATGCCTGTCGTCGTGGACTGTGATCTGCCTTTATTTGTTGAACAAATTGCACCTTTTAGCGATACAACCAAAGACGCGTATGAAGAACTCGATGCACAGTTGATCTTGGTACATTGAACTGACGGAAAGCTTGGCGAATTGATTTTTTTGGTCTTCTCTGAAATCCTGCTCTAATTTCTTCAATCTTTTCTTCTGAAACACGTGTACGAGCACATCCTGATTATTTTTTAACGCTTCCAGTCACCAGAAACTTCTCAATCCATGCCTAACATTTGCGTTCATTGCTGTTTTATGTCATTATCCAACATGCGACAGATGAAATAACTGCAACAATGAAAACAAAAATTCTTCGAGTTTCTCTATGTTTTAATACCAACCCCATTTCATAATTTCGCATACTTTGAGAGTTATGATTAATTAAAATGTGGGAGGTTTGAATGGGAGACGGTGTGTTTTCAGTTTAACATTTTTTAGAGGAGTTGAGACAAGAGTTCCTGTAATGTATAATTAGAATGCACTTTCAGAATTTAGCCCATGTTTAATTTCTTTGTGCATCTCATTCCTATTTGTAATTATTGATCCTAAAACTAATTAACTAACTTACTGGTATTATCGAACCCGTTGGATCATGGCCGCGCGTACATAAGATCTCCATACATCCCTGAGCTAATGTTTTTACAATCATTCTCTGTATAATCTACATCCCTCAAATCATGGTTTTCCTACAAGATGCTTCCATGCACGTCTTTCATTCCCCATTCGTTCCACATGCCCTGCCAATCGCAGTCTATGAGACTTAACTGTTCTTATTATATCTGGCTTCCTATAAAGACCATGTAGTTAATTGTTTAGAAGTCTTCTCAATTCACCATCTGTTCATCTCTCTTTAGTCAAAAATAATTCCTAAGAACTTTATTCTCAAATACTCGTAAACTCATTTCCTCCCTTAAAGTAAGATTCCAAGTTTCGCATCCATATAATATAACTGGTAGAATAATAGTTTTATAAATTTTCAGTTTAACGATTTTTGAAACGAGTTGGAACGTCAAACGTCTCTGTAATGCATAGTGGCACGCATTTCCAGAATTGAGCCTATGTTTAATGTATTTGTGCATCTCATTCCTATTTGTGATTATTGTTCCTAGGTATTTGAATTCAGCCACTTCCTCATTTCTCATTTGCTGTCCATTTCCATTACATAATGTATTTAAACGTGTAACCATACATCTATACATTTAGTTTTATTGATATTTACTTCCAGTCCCAATTTATTAGTGTTACTCAATAGTGTGTGCGTGTTGTCCTTTAATATCTCCTCGCGATCGTCTAATGGTACTACATCATTAGCATAAACTAACGGCTTATTAATACCATTGAGTTGTAAGCCCTCTTCATGCTCTAAAGATTTGATGGCGTGCTCTGTTACAAAATTAAATAATAGAGGAGATACTGCATCTCCTTGCTTCAACCCATTCTGGATTTCAAAAGTATCAGAAAACTATTTGCCTACACGCATCCTACTCTTTGTGCCACTTAGACACATTCGTATAAGTCTAACTAACTTTTTAGAAATTCCAAAATCGAGCAGTGTACTATATAACTTCTCCCTCTTAATTAAACCGTATGCCTTTGTTAGGTCTACGTATATTTGATGTAGAGTACTATTGTATTCCCATTATTTTCTAAAATCTGTCTTATACTAAAATTGTATCTGTTGTAGACCTGTTTCTTCTAAATCCACATAGAAGTTCTCCTAGAATGTCATCAATATAAGGAGTAAGTCTACTTATTAATATATGTTTTTTAGAATTTTGTACGAAGTTGAAAGTAATGAGATGCCCCTGTAGTTGTTGCAATCAGTTTTATCTCAAATCTTATAAATTGGAACGATAATCGATTCTTTCCATTCTCCTGGAAGAGCTTCTTTTTCCCAAATCATATTAAGCAACTGGCGTATCTTGTCAATCAATTGTTCTCCCCCTAATTTTATCAATTCTGCTGGTATCTTATCTGAACCTGATGCTTTATACATCTTCAGTTTTTCTATCGCCATATCAATCTCGAATGTACTTGGTTCTGCGAATAGCATTTCTACTGTCTGTAAATTATCCTCTTCAATATCCTGTTCTGTATGTACATTTAATAGCTGATTAAAGTAACTTTTCCATCTATTTAATATATTCCTGGAATCTGCAACCATATTCCCATTTTCATTCTGAATTAAGTTTGTTCTAGCCTGAAACATTTTCTTCTCTATTCTAATTCGCTGATATAATTCTATAATGTTCCTATTTTTGGCATTTATTTCCCAGTAAAACCCATGTCCACATTTCTGGACGGTTGTATTTTTACGGTGAAAGATCGTCACTCTTTCGATCAAGGCACTTTTTATTGCTCCTAGATATTTGAATTCAACTGCTTCTCCAAATTTTATCTCATTGATCATTAACTGTACATTTCCATTTTATAATGTATGTCAATGTGTGGCAATATATTTAATTTTATTGATGTTTACTTCCAGTACAAATTTCTTAGTGTTACTTAATAGAGTGTGCGTTTTAGTATCTCCTCGCTATCGCCTAATCATCAGCATAAACTAACAACTTATTAATACCATTGAGTTGTAAGCCTTCTTCATCTTCTAAAGTTTTGATGGTATACTGTAGTACAAAATCGAATAGTAGAAGAGATAGTGCATCTCCATGCAACAACGATTGTGAATTTCGAATGTACCCGAAAACTGGTTGCCTACACTGCCTACTCTTTGTGTCATTTAGTCACATTCGAATAAGTCTAACTAGGCTTTTAGGAATACCTAGGAACAATAATCACAAATAGGAATGAGATGCACAAAGAAATTAACCATAGGCTCAATTCTGGAAATGCATGCTATTATGCATTACAGAGACTCTTGATGTCCCAACTCCTTTCAAAAAACGTTAAGCTGAAAATATATAAAACTATTATTCTACCAGTTATATTATATGAGTGCGAAACATGGACTCTTACTTTAAGGGAGGAAAGGAGATTGCGAGTATTTGGGAATAAAGTTCTTAGGAAAATTTTTGGACCAAAGAGAGATGAACAGACAGGTGAATGGAGAAGACTACATAACAATGAACTACATGGTCTTTATAGGAAGCCAGATATAATAAGAACAGTTAAGTCTCGTAGACTGCGATGGGCAGGACATGTTGCACGTATGGGGAATGAAAGACGTGCATGGAAACTTCTTGTAGGAAAGCCAGAAGGAAAACGCCCAGTTGGTAGACCAATAATGAGGTGGGAGAACAACATTAACTATGATTTGAGGGAAGTAGATTATACAGGGAATGATTGGAAAGCATTAGCTCAGGATAGGGATGTATGGAGAGCTTATGTCCGCGCGGCCATGAATCTACGGGTTCGATAGTGCCAGTGAGTAAGTAAGTAAGTAAGGCTTTTAGGAATTCCGAACTGCAGCAGAATACTATAGAATTCCTATCTCTAAGTTTAGTTGTATGACTTTTTAAAATCTATATAGGTCTATTGTTGATGTACAGTGCCATTATATTCCGATTAAAATATATCTAATACTAAAATTCTAATCTGTTGTGGACCTGTTTCTTCTAAATTCCATATTGATGACAATCCATATTGATGACCTCCTATTATGTCATTAATATAGGGGGTAATTCTGATTACTAATATATTTGTTAGAAATTTGTACGAAGTTGACAGTAATGCGATGCCACCTCAGTTCCTACAATCAGTTTTATATATGTCTTATAGATTGGTACGATAATCGATTCTTTACACTAATTTGGAACAGCCTTATTTTCCCAAAACGTACTAAGCAAACGTATCTTGATCATCAATTTGTTTCCCTTTGATGTCATAAGTTCTGCTGGGATCCCATCTAAACCTAATGCTTTACACATCTTCAATTTTTCTATCGTCATTTTAACCTCTAATGTACTTGGTTCTATGACTAACAATCGTGCTCTTTGTGGATCATCTTCTTCAATATCCTGTTCTGTATGCACATTTAATAGCTGATTAAAGTAACTTTTTCCATATATTTAATATACTCAAGAATCTGCAATCATATACCGGTACCCATTTTCATTCCTAACTATGCTTGTTCTTCCCTGAAATCCTTTCTTATCTATTGTAATTCACTAATATAATTTTCTGAAATTCCTATTTTTAAAATGCATTTCAAGATCAATAACCTTCTCTCTTTAATAACTTAGTGGTTTCCCATTTAATGCTATCCAATTGTTTTAAATTTACTTAATTTGGCTCGTATAACCAATTCATTTTTCTTTAAAATGTCAGCACGTTTCTCATCAAAACATTTCGTGTTTTGCCTCTTTTTTAAATAACCTACACTTTCTGATGCGTATATCTTATATTCCCCCATTCTTTATTTATATCAGTTTCTTCTTCAGTAGCCATATTCTCATCTAAATATTCCAGTATTTTAAATATATTAGCAATTTTGATCTGGTAATATTTCCGCATTTCATCTTCTTCTTCTTCTTCTTCCTTTCATATGATAGACCTAGTGGTCTGTTACGGTCTCAATCCAACGTTTGAAGGGTCCGGCCCAAAGATCCACATTTCATCATTTTTTTAATTCAAAATTTTCAGAATCATTATTATCGTTTTTCATCTCATTAATGATAACCGTTCTCTGATTTTAACCCTGACCAGATAATGATCCGAATTGCAATCGTTCCATCTTAACTGATGTAACATTGATGATGCTACTTTGCCAGCGTTTATCCACTAACACATGATCTATCCGGTTCCGAGTTTCGCCATCTGGAGATGCCTATATTTATGAATCTCCTAATGCTGGTATGTAATGCTCTTAACAATAAGATTATTTTATGTGGCAAAGGGACCTAATTGCCGTTACTATCTTCATGAAGATTGGATTTGATATATCTTCCCAGCTCACTTTTGCATTAAAATCTCCTAAGACAATTTCCATATATAGGGAAAGGCTATTAAATACGCATTCTAATATAATATATACATTTAATCAAAATAGTTAAGTTTTAAAATCAAAAATGTTGCATCCATCTTGACTTATAAATTTCTGATTATAAGTCAAGATGGATGCAACATGTTCATCGAATGGAAGATCACAGAATACCCAAACAAATGTTAAGATATCAACCTGCAGGAAGAAGAAGACCAGGACGTCCACTCAAAAGACTTCTGGATGGTGTTTCTCTTGAGGCCGAAACAGGTCAACAAATGGCCTAAATTCGTGAATGTACTATGATGATGATGATGATAAAATCAAAACGTATATAGATGGCTTTTAATTTGCTTTATGTTTTTAACTGTTACTCTAATATTATTTTAAAATTAATTATGTTAGTTAATACATTTATCATTTAATGATTCATTCAATTATGAACAGGTTTTCAATATAATATCGCATTATCGCGTAACCTATGTTCTACACACTTGTCCTTTTCTCCCAAATCTCTCTATGTTTGCAGTTCCGGTATTGTAATCCTTTTTCATGCATCGCTTTTCTTCATGTCTTCCGGCACTTTTCAAGAAATTCTAAGCCAACTGGAACCTTTATAGATATTATAATAATTATTCCTATATTACAGGGACATTTTACGTTACCTTCCTCACAGTTCAGCCTAAAAATTTGCAATTATTGATAATTGCAAGTTAGATATATTCCAACTTTCATCATCTAATCGTTTTACACGTCCGCACTATTTTAATTGTCTGTATTTTATAGATCATAATATCAGGTTTTCAATATTAATATGTTCCTAATCACTTTATTTCTTATTCTGTGCAGTTTACAATATCCTTCCCAACGTCATAAGAAATTTATTTCTAATGCTAATAATTTTGACTATAAATTTTGACTTAGCTTCCATGTTTCCGCTCAATATGTAGCCAGAGTTTTGACTACAGACTGATTTATATATATATATATATATATATATATAATTTAGTTTTTTTTTTAATATTCTTATCCCAGAATATTACAATTAGCACTACTGTTGCTGATCTTCCATTGTTTACCCTATGTTTAATAAGACCATATTGGTAAAATGTTGATTAATTTATTATTAATATGTATTCAAATGAATTGAACCCTTTAATGGTTCCTTTTCCATCTTGCAAAATTAAATATCTCGCATTTTCAGCGAAACTCACATAGACTGTATTTTCAAGATTATTATTTTAAATATCATTTATCATACTCTTCATCTAATTTTCTAAACATATATTGTACATCGTTATATTCTATTATCAATGTGTATATGTTTTCTTCGCCAGTAGGTAGACCAATTCCAGTAATATATTTTCTGTCGTCATTAAAATTGTGAGGTATATGGTTATAGTTTAATAAGCTCCTTGCATCTGTCAATCTGGTTCAATAATTGTACAAATAAACTTGACTCAGAGATATTATCGCTCTTTCTTCCAGCAATGCGGGGATTTTAAACACTTTGACATAGTCAAAGTGTTCTTTTTAATAGGTTCATATTTAAGATATTTCCTCTATAAGTTGAAGGAGTTTCTAATGACAACTTGTGAATAACATAAAAAGAAGTAAATATTTGTTACAATATAAATATTGTCTTTACGGTCTAGAACTAACATTTACATCTCGAAACCAAGATTTCGGAATCATTTCTCACCAAATTGATTATTTTTTTTAGGCGAGAAAATTTCAAGGAATCTGCTTTATTCGGACGGTACATTAAAAATCTCTGGTGTCGCGACACAAAGATGTTTTACATTTTATAGAAGCATCATAGAATCATTAGTTAATAAAACTTTATGATTTAGGAGCTCAAATCCTGGCGTCCTGATTAACCACTAAGTACCCACAAATGTTTTCACTACCCAGTGTTTTCCTTTACTTAACATGATTACACAAAATTCTATTGGTGGGATATGGACTCCAAAATTTTGAAATATTGTTAATTGCTAGATTGCGGATAAAACTATACTATATAAATAAATAAGTTCAATAGAGTATCAATATAAATTATAAAATTAATACCTTCAAGGTACCGTCTTATTGGATTTATTTCAATTTATCGAATTCCCGAAGAATGAAGTGATTGAAGTTGTTGTCATGAAAATAATTTTAAAAATGTTTATTAATCTTAAACGATCATACTTACAATTAGTAGTAATAATAATACAAAAAATATACATATATATGTAGAGAGAGAGAGAGAGAGAGAGAGAAGTGAAGTAAAGTACAGTGATCCCACTACAGGCCATAAAAGACCCTTGGGTTAGTAGAATGTTGAGGCTCCCACTATTTCTAGACTATCGGCACTTATCTCAGCTGGGTTATCAATTCTGCGTGACGACCGCCTTTACCCCAAGATCAAGCATCAGGCATTTGTTTCTGTTGGAGGCTGAGTCGGTCCCAGGATCATGGTGCCACCAGAAGGTTTGGGTCAGTTTATAAATGCTGACCACCGGGACTAGAACCCTTCCGGTTTGTAGCGTATTGCCTTAACCAATTACGCTGCGGCGTGTATATATATATATATATATATATATATATAGTGTGTGTGTGTGTGTGTGTGTGTGTGTGTGTGTGTGTGTGTGTGTGTGTGTGTGTGTGTGTGTGTGTGTGTGTGTGTGTGTGTGTGGCTAGATCATTTTCTGTGTTTACTAAGTATAGGCCCTAGTCAGTGAAGAATTATAAACTTTCTCAATTTTTTTCCCCACTTTGAGTACCCCAATATCTCTATTTTTTGGAACTCTCTGAATTAAAATAAGTCTAGGAAGGCAGTATCTTGCAAACATTATGTATAAATATATGTAATATGTATGTATGTATATATATATATATATATATATATATATATAATCATTGCATGAAAATGTATGATTGCAGTGAAGGACCTGCCTTCGGGCAGAATTACTATGGATGGATATATAATCAGGAATATTGTGAAAAAGTAGCTGGATTCAATTACCAGAAACATTAATTACAAACAGGAATGAGGTGCAGAAAGAATTCTCTGAAAACAAAAAGTTAAACTAAAAATATATAATTGTTACCTACAGTTATATTATATGGGTGTGAAACATGGACTTTAAGGGAGGAGAAAAAAAAAAGTATTTGAGAATAAAGTTCTTGGGAAAATTTTGAACCAAAGAGAGATGAACAGATTGGAGAAGATACATAACAGTGAGCTACATGATATTTATGGGAAGTCAGATGTAAGAAGAGCTGTTAAGTATTGTAGACAGCGATGGGCAGGACATGTAATGAGGAATGAAAATAGAGACATGGAAAAACAAAGCTCCCAGTAGGAAAGCTAAGACCGAAGTGGGGTAATAACATTAATCAAAATTTGAGTGGGGTAAATTATACAGGGGATGATTGGAAAACGTTGGCTCAGGATAAGGATGATTGGAGAGATTATGTCTGCACGACCAGGAATCTACGGGTTTCACAGTGCCAATTATTGATTCATATATAGCTTATGTGTGTGTCAATTTAACATCAACAATTATTTTTCGGAAACAAACTCAGCATATTGCACTGAAATAAGGAAAGTCAGATCGAGTTTGTTAATTAGCAAAGTCGGACCTTTAGGAAACGGGGTACGACCTACACCTGATGCGAAAATTTAAAATCGCTCTAGCTACAGTAATATTTGATTTTTTCCAATGTAATGTACGATTTAACTAGAAGAAAATATGCATTCTATAAACCAGCAAAATCGGACATATATTCTACTTGTAGAAAAATTAGCTTAGTTTACGCAGTTCCTGTGTGAGAGACATTTTTAAAAACCTGAAGGCCTTTAAAAATGGTTCCATCTTCAACAGTTTAATTTCTGTTTAATAAAAAAACTGACTTCTACACCTGAATATTCTAAATATTGTGGAGATTTTAATATATATATACAGGGTGCAACATATATAGAGTGCAACAGGACATCACTGACAAAATGATAGGAATGATAGGTCATGCAGAGAGAATCATATTTTGTGAAGAGGAACATACAGTCGCAAACACGTCGTTTATGAGTTATGCGCAGATGAAGGTGTTCACCCGTAAGGATCGAAATTGAATACAAAAGAATTGTACACGTATCATTTTATTGAAAAAGTCATGTTTTTACAATAAGTGTTCAAACAGTCGACCCTGTGCCTAATTGCATGTTTGATATCCTCGCATCAACGATCGGCCAGCACGGCCGATCATGGCAGGGTTCTTTTTTGACGTCGTCAAAACACTTATTGTTTGAACACTTATTATAAAAACATGTCATATTTTCTATAAAATGGTACGTGTACAATTGTTTGTATTCAATTCCGACCCTTACGGGTGAACACCTTCATCTGCGCATAACTCATAAACGACGTGTTTGCGACTATACGTTCCTTCACAAAAAAATGATGATCTTCTCTGCATGGCCTATCATCCATATCATTTTGTCGGTGAGGTCCTGTTACATCCTGTATATATAGGCTATAGCCTATATTTCTTACAAAAATTATATATTGGACATTTTTCCAAGAACATATTCACATCATCGTCCTGCACTACGGTCGAGTGGCCTAAGATGCACTGCCTTGGGTGAAGATCTATAAGACACTATTCTTAAAGTCCTTATAAATAGGAAGAAATTTACTCATGGAATTTAGGCCAGTAAAGGTCACCCAGGATCTTGAAGAATTTGGATACCTAGATAAGTAGCTGCTACGGTTTCTGAAAAGTTTGCCTACTAAATCTGTCGTGCCATATAGTTGGAGTTTTGTTTATATTATCAGAAAAAAATTATATATTCCTATTCTATAATGTATACATGTTTAAATACGTAACAAATATAGACTATTTATGGAGTTCGATTCTACTATAGTTACAATTGACAACAGAAATTCAAACACGATATTTCTGTAATCATATGCATAGAATTGGTTTTAAATTCATGGCAAAATTTGTAACGGATTCATGAATTTCTCATGATACCATTAGTTCTCTAGCTTCCCACCATTGGTAATTTTCTGAAATAGTGCTCAAGAATGGGTATTTTTTAATATTTTGGCGGTCTATGATGGAATGCAGGTCACACAAAGGAGAAAGTGGCTTAGGTCTTAGACCAATATGAGAAAAGCCGTTCCTTATAGAACAAAATTTAAAAAATCAATGTAGAAGGGAACTTTCTTAAGTCTTAGAAAACCTAAATAAATCGATGGTATTTTATCATCATTTTGGAACTACGATATCTACTGGAAGGATTTTATAAATTTTAAATCATTATAAAAATCGATATTCTCTATTGCGCAGATCTCATGCTAAACGAGAAAATTTTTATAACAAATGCAATCTACTCTAACTTAAGTTGTTTTAATTGGAGTAAGTCGCTTTTCTGCATAAAACGGGTCAACACAATAAAGACAACTTTCACGGAGCTTGCCTTGTTCAGGAATGCATGTCCTTTAGCTTTATGTAATACCATTATACAATTAAACTGTGTTAAATTAAAATTCAGTAAAAGTCTCTACATGCACCATGTAATAAAACTATAGAATGTTCTGAAAAAGTTTCAAATATTTGGACAGGGTGTAGCATTTAAACAGCTAGAAAAATTATATAAATATGGATTCTGAAATGAATATGTTCCGTGTTTCTCCATAGAAGGAAGCAGCCACATAACATATGAGTATTCCTATAGCAAATTTGTGATTGGTTTGTGGTAAATTTAAAACGAGATTATATTCATTTGAATGATTAACATTCTTGCTCTCCGATAAAATTCTAACTTGAGCATCTCTTTCTAAATCTCTGTTTTTGTAACTGGTCATCTAAATAACTACATATTATGTAAGTCTTACTAGTAGCGTATGGACAATCTAATTTATCTACAATTATAGCAATCAGTGACGCTTTAGTTCGTAGTTACTAGACAACAAAACCTATACTTTATATTCTAACAAAATACGCTATCAAAACATAAAATACAGGTTCAACAAAACGTAAAATATACTTTAATGACGATTTCATATAACTACATAAATAAGATTTATTTGATTTTTTGGAGTATATTAATTGTTGCATCTTGGACTACTTCTTAAATTTTTCCTGATGAACCATGAAAATCACATTCTTCGCTCATCTTTACTTTAAATTCACATATGAACCTAGCACCCAAAATTCCAGAATATAACAATAACGTTTATTGATTTATCGTGTTTTCCCCCTCCAGAGTCCAAATTTCTCTTTCTCTAAACATAAAGTTTCCGCAATAAATATATTTCATTGAATATATTGAATATAAAACATATACTAAAATAATCTGAATGTAGATAAAACACGTTACAAAATTAGGTAACTCGCTGCATTTCCTGCGGTCGTGTTCTAACTTGAGCATCTCGTTACTAAACCTCTAATTTTGTAACTAGTCACGTAAATAACTATTGTTAATATTTTCCAAGACAGACGTAACCCGTCAGGAGGAGGAGAGTAACTTTTTTTTTCAGTGTCAGAAGTACGTTTTTATTTATGTATGTTTTTATTTATGTATGTTTTATTGTTATTTTTAGAGACTTGTTTTGGTAAGTTTTCGGCATTGATTTTCAAATTTTCGGTAAATCAGTTTTCTGGCAAGAGAGAAGAAATAGGAAGAGAGGTGGAGTTGGAGGGGCAGAAAGGGACAGCGAGAGTTAGTGTGCATGTGTGCGTGCTCATGCGCGCATTTGTGTATGTGTGTGTGTGTGTGCACGCGCGCATTCTTAGTTAATAACTGAAGGGAATCCGTATTTCAGGTTCACTCTCTTCTGTATTTGCTGTCAATTTAATCTTCTTCTTCTTCTTCTTCACGGTTTAAGGCTTATTTACTTGCCTGTTCCGGCTCCAAATTGCTGCTCTTTCCATTTTCCTTGGTCTTCCCAAAATTCTTCTTCCTCGTGCCGAATAGCTGTATGTTGCCTTTGGTATTCCATTCTCAGTCATCCTTGCTAAGTGATCTTTCCAGTTTGTTCTGTACTTCACTATTGTTGTGTTTAATTCCTCTACTTTTAGTTGTTGTCTTATTTCTGTGTTATGTTTTTTGTCTGTTCTTTGATATCCTGCTATTGATCTGAGGAATTTCATTTCAGCAGCTTGTATTCTGGCAGATTGTTGTGTTGTTACTGTCCATGTTTCGGATCCATAAGTAACAATAGGCACTGCCATTGTCTTGTGTAATTTCATTATAGAGTCTTTCCTGGCTTTATTTTTTAAAGTTCTTTTTAATATTCCAGTTACATAATTAAACGTATTTAGTTTGTTGTTTATATCCTGTTTCCGCTGTGTATGATATTTCGCAACCTAGGAAGTTGTATCTTACTACTTGTTCTATCGGTTTATTTACTAATATTATCTTTGTCCGAACTGGATGAGCGCCCTTCAAGGCCATTGTTTTTTATTTTTCTGATGATATCTCATGTAGTATTTTTTTTTATGTTTCATTTAGTTTATATAGCATTCTTTGTAGTTCGTCCTCTGTTTTTGCTATTAAAATCTGGAAATCTGCAAAGGCTACTGTTTTTATTACTATATTTCCTAAGGTAATTCCCCCAGTCGAGATTTGCTTCCATGATCCTATCATGTCGTCAAAATAAATGTTAAAAAGAGTGGTTGATATTGGACAACCATGTCTAACTCCTCCTGTTATATATATTGGTTCCCTTTCATTTATTTTTATGTTTGTTTTCGCACACATTTTCTTAATTACTGCTATCAAGTGTAGTGGAATTCCTTTTTCACTTAATATGTTCCATAATTCCACTTTATCAAAGGCCTTCTTATAATCTATAAAGAGGATGTGCTTCTCTAAGTTGAATTCTCTTCCCTTCTCTATTATTTGTTTTAAAGTGAATACTTTATCTGTGCTGCTTTTTCCTTTCCTAAAACCTGTCTGCTCTCCTGATATTATTGCGTCTACTATAGTTGTTAATCTGTGGTTGATCATGTTTGCATATATTTTGTATGCTGCACATAGTAAGCTTATGCCTCTATAGCTTTCTGGCTTTGTTTTATCGCCTTTTTTAAATATTGAGATTTTTTTAATTTTCCATTCTTTTGGTATTGTATTTTGTTTCCAGCACTTGTTATTGAATTTTAATAATCTTTCTTGAAACTTTTATTTTATGACTCTCCACCCAAACGGTTTTAACAATGCATTTTATTAGTATTGATTCTTTAGGGCATTTTTATCAATTCTATGTTGATATTGTCTATCACGCATGCTTTATTTTTTTACATTTTTTAAAATATTTATATCATTTCTTGCGTCTCTAATTCATCCACTTCTGCATATTGTTCGTTTGTTCCTACGAGTGTCATTTCTTCTTAATTTTGTTTGTCCGTCCAGTGTTCTTTAAATACATACTTACTAACTGGCATTATCGAACCCATAGGTTCATGGCCGCGCGGACATAAGCTCTCCATACATCCCTATCCTGAGCCAATGCTTTCCAATCATTCCCTGTACAATCTACTTCCCACAAATTATAGTTAATGTTGTTCTCCCACCTCATTCTTGGTCTACCAACTGGGCGTTTTCTTTCTGGCTTTCCTACAAGAAGATTCCATGCACGTCTCTCATTCCCCATACGTGCAACATGTCCTGCCCATCGCAGTCTACGAGACTTAACTGTTCTTATTATATCGGGCTTCTGATAAAGACCATGTAGTACATTGTTATGTAGTCTTCTCCATTCACCTGTCTGTTCATCTCTCTTTGGTCCAAAAATTTTCCTAAGAACTTTATTCTCAAATACTCGTAATCTCCTTTCCTCCCTTAAAGTAAGAGTCCATGTTTCGCACCCATATAATATAACTGGTAGAATAATAGTTTTATATATTTTCAGCTTAACGTTTTTTGAAAGGAGTTGGGACATCAAAAGTCTCTGCAATGCATAATAGCATGCATTTCCAGAATTGAGCCTATGTTTAATTTCTTTGTGCAACTCATTCCTATTTGTGATTATTGTTCCTAGGTATTTGAATTCAGCCACTTCCTCAAAATTTCCCTCGTTTTTCATTAGCTGTCCATTTCCATTATATACTGAATTTCTACGTGTGACCATATATTTAGTTTTACTGATATTTACTTCCAGTCCTAATTTCTTAGTGTTACTCAATAGTGTGTGCGTGTTGGCCTTTAGTATCTCCTCGCTATCGGCCAGTAGTACTACATCATCAGCATAAACTAACAGCTTATTAATACCATTCAGTTGTAAGCCTTCCTCATTCTCTAAAGATTTAATGGCATGCTCTAGTACAAAATTAAATAGTAGAGGATATGGTGCATCTCCTTGCTTCAACCCATTAAGGATTTCAAAAGTATCAGAAAACTATTTGCCTACACACACCCTACTCTTTGTGCCACTTAGACACATTCGTATAAGTCTAACTAACTTTTTAGGAATTACGAACTCCAGCAGGATACTATATAACTTCTCCCTCTTAATTGAATCGTATGCTTTTTAGAAGTCTACATATTGTTGATGTACAGTTCTATTATATTCCCATTTCTTTTCTAAAATCTGTCTTATACTAAAAATCTGATCTGTTGTCGACCTGATTCTTCTAAATGCACGTTGATGATCTCCTAGAATGTCATCAATATAGGGAGTAAGTCTGCTTACTAATATATTTGTTAGAATTTTGTACGAAGTTGAAAGTAATGAGATGCCCCTGTAGTTGTTGCAATCAGTTTTATCTCCTTTCTTATAAATTGGTACGATAATTGATTCCTTCCATTCATCTGGAAGAGCTTCTTTTTCCCAAATCATACTAAGCAACCAGCGTATCTTGTCCATCAATTTTTCTCCCCCTGATTTTATCACTTCTGCTGGGATCTCATCTGAACCTGATGCTTTATACATCTTCAATATTCCAATTGTCATTTCAACCTCTAATGCACTTGGCTCTGCGACTAGCATTTCTGCTGTCTGTAAATAATTCTCCTCAATGTCCTGTTCTGTATGTACATTTAGTAGCTGATTAAAGAAACTTTTCCATCTATTTAATATACTCCTGGGAACTGCAATTATATCCCCATTTTCATTCCGAATTATGTTTGTTCTAGCCTGAAACCCTTTCTTCTCTATACTAATTCCCTGATATAATAGTTTAATGTTCCTATTTTTTGCATTCATTTCAAGATCATTAATCTTCTCTCTCAAATATTCCCTCTTTTTACTCTTTAGTAACTTGGTGGTTTCCCGTCTAACACTACCCAATTGCTCTAAATTTACCTCATTTGGCTCGTGTAACCATTTCATTTTTGCTAGCTTTCTTTTCTTTACAATGTCGGCACATTCCTCATCAAACCATTTCTTGTTTTGCCTCTTTTTTAAATAACCAATGCTTTCTGATGCTGACAATTTAATAGTATCTCTTATAGCCTCCCATTCTTTATTTATATCAGTTTTTTCTTCGTTTGCCACATTGTCATCTGAAGATTCCAGTGCTTCAAATCTATTAGGAATTTTGATTTGGTATTCTTGCCGCATTTCATCATTTTTCAAGTTTTTTAATTCAAATTTTACATAATCATCTTTAGCGTTTGTTCCTCTCATAAGCGATAGCCGTTGTCTGATTTTCACTCTGACCAGATGATGATCCGAATTGCAGTCTGTCCCTCTAACTGATCTAGCATCAATGATGCTACTGTGCCAGCGTTTATCCACTAATACATGATCTATCTGATTCCGAGTTTCTCCATCTGGGGACGTCCAGGTGTATTTATGAATATCCTTATGCTGAAATGTTGTGCTCTTAACAATGAGATTCTTTGATGTGGCAAATGTGACTAATCTAAACCCGTTGTCGTTACTCTCGTCATGAAGACTGAATTTGCATATTGTTGGTTTGAAATTATCTTCCCGCCCCACTTTTGCATTAAAATCTCCTGAGACAATTTTCATATGATATCGTGAAAGGCTATCAAATAAGCATTCTAATTCTTCATAGAACTCATCCTTGATCTTGTCATCTTTATCTTCTGTGGGAGCATGTACATTTACAATTATAAAATCATGTCGTTTACCCTTTAGAATTATGTATGGTATCCTATCACTAACAAACTTAATATCTCGGATAGCGGATAGGATCCTCCTTCTGACTAAAAAACCCGTTCCAAATGCAGGTCTTTCTGCGCCCCGGCAGTATAATGCAAAGCTTCCTGATTCCTGACTACCTTCTCTTGGCCACCTAACTTTCTGTAAAGCGACTATATCCAAGGGCGATTTATCTAATTCCCGCGTTAATATCTCTAGTGCCCCGCTATTGTATAAAGTCCTAATATTCCATGTTCCTAGGAACATGTCCCTGTGTTTGAGCCTTTGGGATGGGTTCCCTGAAGTAGTCCCCGCCCGGAGAACCGAATGGGGGACTATTTGACGTCCGGAAAATTTTATCCCAGTTGAACCCATGTCCGCATTTCTTGACGGTTGTATTTTTACAGTGAAAGATCGTCACTCTTTCGACCATGGTACTTTTTTCGTCTGGCTTATCACCTTCGACCAGTCCGGCATGGGTAACCCTATCGGCAGCAATGCTACCGCCGGCATAGCTCTCAGGATCATTTAAAGCCCGCAAGCCACTCCACCACGACAAGGTAAAGAGGGGTGTTCTTTATAATAATTTTCTAATTCTATATCTTGTATAGTTAGCAGATTTGTTTTATCTTTCACTTCAGAATTAAGGCTTCATATAAATTTATATACTCTATCTTGTCTTCCGTGCAAATTGTGTTCCATTTCTGCTATGTATCTATCCCAATGTTCTCTATTTAATTTTCTGGTATATTTTTTTACTAATGCTCTTGTTCTATTATATTCTATTTTGTTTTGGTCATTCTTGTTGTTTAATTATTTTAAGTAGGCCTCCTTTTTATCTCTTACCAATTTCAGGATTTCGGGATCCCATTTTTTTAGTCTTTTGTTTCTTCCTCCTACTTTCTTTGTTCCTAATGCCTCTTTTGCTGTTTTATGTATGAATCCTTTTATACTATTCCATTCTTCTTCAATTTCCTTTTTTGGCTCTTCCGCATTTGTACAATCTTGTAGCCTTCTTTTGTATAAATCTAGTATCGATTCTTCTTCTAACAATTTAATGATTTGTATAATTCAATGGTTTTCTTGTAATAATTATTATAATAATTAATCATAATTTGTTTAAACATTTAATAGCTAATGAATCTACCCCATAATATTTAAATTTAAAACATGGCATCCACCATTCTGCTAGTGATCTCTTTATTGAAATATTCAGCAAAGAAGAATTAAGTCCAGTTTATAAAAATTTCCAGGATAATATTTCTAAGTAAATTTCTACTGTGTCTATTAATATTAATAAAAAGTTACTGGAAAGAACACTTGGCAAGGATAACTGAGAATAGAATACTAAAAGCAGCATTCAACTATTCACCACGAGGAAGAAGAAGTTTGGGAAGACCAAGGAAAAGATGGAAAAGGCAGCAATTTGGAGCCAGAATAGGCTAGTAAATAAGCCTAAACCGTGAAGTAGAAGAAAAAGAAGAATAAATGTTATACACTTCAGTAATGTATAACAATTGTTTCAAAATATTTTTTTTATTATCCAATTTACTGTATATTAACATACAGTAGCAGGACTGTACACGTTCGCAAGTATGAAATCTCAAAATTGAAATAAATTGACTCGTATTCTTTCAAAATATTATATATTATTCTATCATATGGCTATGCGACTTCTAAAAAAAATAGTGAATGGAGTTTCATCGGAAGTGAGGTAAACTTGTTTTTAACAATTGTATGTTAAGTTCTCACTAATGACACATTGGCTCGTGGCTTTCTGACGCCCAGGAAATGAGCATCTGTATTGCGTGTCATGACTTGCCATTTTTAATTCCGTACTTCATTCATGTGACTTTACAAGTTATGTAACATACAATGTCTAGGACATGCAAACATCTCAATGAACAGACTTGCATACTCGTATACTGTATATGTGCCAATTAAAATTCGTCTATAGTTGTGCAAAATAAATGGGTAAAATAAAAAAGGATTAGGCAAAATACTTCAGAATAATGTTTATAACGTTAGTGATACAGTGTGGTATCGTTTAAAGCAGTGGCGGCTAGTTGATTGAAAATTTGGATTAGCTGTCAATGGTCAAGTTTCATTTCACATTGTTATAGACAAAGTAACAGAAATTTTCTTCATCGAATGTGTTGGCTCAGGTGATAGATATGAGACTCCTATTCGAAGGATCACGGATTCATACTCCGATACAAATCCTGGATTTATTTTCATTATCAGGACCCATTTAATCAGAATCGACATTTCGTTGCATAATTAAAAGGAAATGCACATAATTATACATTACAGGGACTCTCGTCGTTCCAACCTCTCTCAAGAAACGTTAAACTGAAAATACATAAAACTGTTCTTCTCCCACTTATATGGATATGAAACATGGACTCCTTACTTTAAGGGAGGATAAAATTTACAAGTGCCATATTTGAGAAAAAATTCTTAGGAAACGTTTGGACTAAAGAGAGGTTAACAGACAGGCGAATGGAGAAGGTTACATATCAGTGAGCTACGTGATATTTATGGGAAACCAGATATAATAAAAACAATTAAATATCGTAGACTGCGATAGGCAAGACAAGTGACACGAATGGAAAATGAAAGAGGGGCATGGAATTCCTTGTAGGAAACCAGGGGAAAGCGCCTAGTAGATAGGCCAAGAATGAGGTGGGAGAATATGCCCGGGATGATTGGAAAAAATTAGCTCACGACACGAATGTATCTCCATATGTCCGCGCGGTCATGATTTACGGGTTCGATCTGCCAGAGAGATAGTTAGTTATCGAAATAATTGTTTCCAGAGAAGCTGCTTATAGGCCATTGATAACGTATGTAAATAGAGAGAATAATCGTCATCTGAACAGGGATTTGAATCCAAATCAATTATTCGCTTTAGAAAAACACATAACAAAGAGAATACAAACACGCAGCCCACTAATATAGCTTAAGATCCTAGACGCATTATGATCTTTGATGATAAAACGTTTAAACGCTTAAAATATATATCAACTTTAAAAAAATTAAAAAATAATAAACAAAAAAACATTTGGAGGATAAAAACCTATAAACGTAACCTATGAAACACTAAAAGAGCTCATATTTTACTGTTATATTTACGTTGTATGACGCTAATAATTATTATGTAATTCCGTCACAACTCTTACGTCACTGATAACCTATATCACAATACTAAACATTAAAACATCAGAACTGTGAAAATGCACAAACGTTCTGATGATTCTATAGTCAATATGTTACTTAATGACAAGCTTTAACATTAACATCATTGGCTTCGCAATTCAAATAACGGCTTGAAAGGATCGACAAAATACGTACATCTAGGGACTAGGAACTCACGGCTGTAGTTCCATACTCAGGATTTTTACGCCCTGGAAAATCCATCGACCCACGCACTCAGTCGGGTTTGAATCGTAATTATCAGAACCAGTGGCGAGTATAGTACTCACTAATCCTTCAGAGTTGATTAGTGGCTTACTCATTATAGTTTCTTCAAAATCTTATTGGTGGCATGAATGGGAATTGCAAATACATTTACTTTCATTTAATAAAATGAGTCGAATCTCACCTCATACTTCGTGTTTTTCAAGCACGGGAACTGAAGTTTTCAAGAGGTATATATCCCATCCTAGCCAACATCACGGCTGACGAATTTTCGTCTATATCTTCTACAAAGTTGCCATCTGGTGTTGATTTGATTAACCTAGAGATCAAGTCCCGCTCTCCGCGAATTTCAAAGTTCGTGGATTTAATTTGCCATTGAGTGTGAAGTGATAGATTTAATATTAAATATCGTATCTAATATTTGTTCTTCTGAATATATATATATCGTAATAGAGCGGAAATAAAAAACATTTCCTCACTTCTGTAAAAACACTTCCCAACCTCGCATCGTAATATACTATTCCCAAACTGTCAATTCAAAAGCGTTTTCCAAAAGTTTTAAAAGCTTAACCTCTTTTTCAATTGTACGATTCTTCAGCACACCATGAACTGCAACAGCTGATTTTACAATTTCAATAAAACTGCAGGGCAGTTTCCTTATAACCCGCATGAGCAGGAGGTGAGCAGGACAGTTCACTTTGACTTTACAATTTCAATAAAACTGCAGGGCAGTTTCCTTATAACCCGCATGAGAAGGAGGTGAGCAGGACAGTTCACTTAGACTTTGACATAAGATATTTTTAATATTTGTATATTGTTGAATAGTTTGAAACCAATTCAAATAGTATCAACTGATTAATTTTTCCATTACTATATTCAAGGTATTAAATAGATTAAATTAGTGTATATTATATGATACCTTGCCAATTTAAGGATTACTTACACATTACTGTATACATGTCGACGAACCAAACATGGCGGTGGCTAGAGTAAATTCTCAATTTCGGATTTCAGGTAAACAGCCATTTTTAATTGATAGATTTCGCTGATTAATTAAGAATATCATTCTGGATATATTTTAAGGCATATCCTGTGTTTCGTTGTGAAACTAAAAAAGTGCGACTCTTAGAACGATTATGAAAACAGTAAAAAAAAAGAAGAATGTTTCAACAAATTAAATTCAATAATAGAAGAAATTGGACCAGGAAGAGATTTAATTATGGCAGGGGATTTCAACAGCAGAACAGGAAGACAAAAATAAATAATAGTTTTAAAAAACTAAAAGAACACGCTTTATTAGAAAACTAAAAAATGAAAAATAATTTTAATTTCCAACACGCTTGGGATAAAATAAAGTGGTCAACAAAAAAATCATCTCCAACACATATAGAATAAAATTAGAGTTATCAACAAAAAGAAAATAATTTTACCAACAAAAGCGTGGGGTGCTCTATATCAATTAATATATTTGATAATAAACAGATATTGGTAAAAGTAAGCTCTCTAAGAAGAAAATATAAAAATCATAAAAATCACCCCACGCTTTTGATGGTAAAATTACTTTATTACACGCTTTATATTAGCTTGACCTGTATCTATCTATCTATATATCTATCTATCTATCTATCTATGTAACTTAATCTTTCGACGCGTTTTTCACCCACTTAAGATAATTGGATCGACCTGAAATTTTGTATACTTGTAAAGGACCCGTGACAATATAATAATTTCATATTTATTTTCTAAAATCCTAGCCACAATCATCAGAAAATCAAAAAAAGTGTTTTTGTATCAATGTAACGGAATCTTTCAACGCGATTTTCACCCAGTTAGAAACATTGGATCGACTTGAAACTTTGTATACGTGTAGAGAACCCGTGACAATACAATTATTTCATATTTATTTTAAAAAATCCTGGGCATAATCATCAGAAAATCAAAAAAAGTGTTGTTGCATCAATGTAACGGAATCTTTCAACGCGATTTTCACCCACTTAGAAACATTGGATCGACTTGAAACTGTGTATACGTGTAGAGGACCCGTGACAATACAATAATTTCATATTTTGTTTCTAAAATCCTGGCCAGAATAATCCGAAAATAAAAAAACTGAAAACTGGTATAATAGGTTGCGGACTTGTCGAGTTTTTATTCAATCGTTGTAAGAGCTCAGTTGGTAGAGCAGTGAACTCTTAATTGTATATAATTTCAGTAATCCATACGTTGCTGGTTCAAATCCGGCTGGGAGGGTTATTTTATAGAAGAGTATTACTTTTAGCTCATACTACAATAGTATCGAATTTAAAGATATTTACATTTTTATCTTATTCTGTAAAATATTAAAACTAAAAAATAAAAAATAAATAATAGTTTTAAAAAACTAAAAGAACACGCTTTATTAGAAAACTAAAAAATGAAAAATAATTTTAATTTCCAATACGCTTGGGATAAAATAAAGTGGTCAACAAAAAAAAATCATCTCCAACACATATAGAATAAAATTAGAATTATCAACAAAAAGAAAATAATTTTACCATCAAAAGCGTGGGGTGCTTTTATGATTTTTACATTTTCTTCTTAGAGAGCTTACTTTTACCAATATCTGTTTATTATCAATTATATTAATTGATATAGAGCACCCCACGCTTTTGATGGTAAAATTATTTTCTTTTTGTTGATAATTCTAATTTTATTCTATATGTGTTGGAGATGATTTTTTTTGTTGACCACTTTATTTTATCCCAAGCGTATTGGAAATTAAAATTATTTTTCATTTTTTAGTTTTCTAATAAAGCGTGTTCTTTTAGTTTTTTAAAACTATTATTTATTTTTGTTGATAACTCTAATTTTATTCTATATGTGTCGGAGATGATTTTTTTGTTGACCACTTTATTTTATCCCAAGCGTGTTGGAAATTAAAATTATTTTTCATTTTTTAGTTTTCTAATAAAGCGTGTTCTTTAGTTTTTTAAAACTATTATTTATTTTTTATTTTTTAGTTTTAATATTTTACAGAATAAGATAAAAATGTAAATATCTTTAAATTCGATACTATTGTAGTATGAGCTAAAAGTAATACTCTTCTATAAAAAAAAAAACCTCGCAGCCGGATTTGAACCTGTGACGTATGGATTACTAAAATTATATACCACTGAGAGTTCACTGCTCTACCAACTGAGCTCTTACAACGATTGACTAAAAACTCGACAAGTCCGCAACCTATTATAACAGTTTTCATTTTTTTGATTTTCGGATGATTCTGGCCAGGATTTTAGAAACAAAATATGAAATTATTGTATTGTCATGGGTCCTCTACACGTTGATCCAATATTTCTAAATGGGTGAAAATCGCGTTGAAAGATTCCGTTACATTGATACAAAAACACGTTTTTTTGATTTTCTGATGATTATGGCCAGGATTTTAGAAAATAAATATGAAATTATTGTATTGTCACGGGTCCTCTACAAGTATACAAAGTTTCAATTCGATCCAATGTTTCTAAGTGGGTGAAAATCGCGTTGAAAGATTCCGTTACATTTATACAAAAACACTTTTTTTGATTTTCTGATGATTATGGCCAGGATTTTAGAAAATAAATATGAAATTATTGTATTGTCACGGGTCCTCTACAAGTATACAAAGTTTCAAGTCGATCCGATGATTTTGAGTGGGTGAAAATCGCGTTGAAAGATTCCGTTACATAGATAGATAGATAGATAGATACAGGTCAAGCTAATATAAAGCGTGTAACAAAGTAAAATTATAGGTCCACATGGAGAAAATGTTGTAAACGATAATGGAAAAAGAATTATAGACATCTGTGAGCAAAATTCTCTGAGAATATTAAATTGATACTACCAACACAAAGATATTCAAAAGTATACAAGACAGCAAGATACTCTTCAACAAAAGTCAATTATTGACTACATTATAATTAAACAGGAAACTAAATTAAGAGTAAATGACGTAAGAGCATATAGAGGTACCGCATTCGGAGATCACTTTTTAGTCAATTCTACAATCATATTTCCATATTTATGCATTCTAGGTAAAAATGATCCCAATCCAAACGAAGAAAAAGATAATTTAGATACTAATATAATAAGTGGTTATAAATATAATTTATTAAGTTTGGAAAATGACAGTACATCATATTTATTTAAGCAAAGACTAAATGAAAAATTAATAGAAACTACATTTGAATCTACAGAAAAGCAATATCAATACATTAAAGTTAACTGCATGAGGCAGCTAAAGAAGCTATTGGGGAAGAGAAATATACTAATAATAATAAAAACTATTGCTGGAGTGAAGAAATTGACAAAGAAGTAAAAATAAAAAGATATCTTTATATAAAATGGCTTAATACTAAATCAATAGAGGACAAAATTAACCTTCGTAAACAACAAGCAAAAATAAGAAAAGATATATCAGAATTAAAGAACAAATGCTGGGAAAATACATGTCAAAAAATACAAAGGTACATTGGAGGAAAAAGAAATGCGGAAGCATGGAAAACTTAAAGAATATAAGAAAGAATGACAAAGAAGGATTTAATAAATACATTAATTTCCAAACTTGGGATAAATTCTTCAAAGAATTATTAACAGAAAACAGAGAACAATATATAAATCCTATAGAGGAGGAATTTGATGCAGAACTAAAAGAAAATATACATCTAAACAAAGAAACAGTGAAAGAAGCAGAAAGATCATTAAAGAATAGAACGTTACCAGGGAAAGGAAATATTCCAGCTGAATTAAAAAAACATGGAACAGATAAGTTGTTCGAATTATTGAGAAGTCTATTTGAAAAATGCATAAATGGAGAAGATATACCATCAGATTGGAAAATAGGATATATTTCAACCATACATAAAAAAGGAAAAAAAGATGAATGCAAAAACTATAGGGGAATTACAGTCAATATTACACTAAGTAGACTATATGGAAAGATAATCAAGTATTTCCTAGAAATTGAATACAAAGAGTTAGAACCAGAGGAACAGGCAGGATTTAGAGTGGGCAGATCAACAATAGACCACATTTTCAGCATACGACAGATTATAGAAAAGAAAACAATCAGAGTACAACCGCTACATCTAGTATTTATAGATATAGAAAAAGTCTACGATAACATTCCTACATCAAAATTATGGAAAGTCTTAAAACTAAAAAAAATAAATCCAACACTGATTGAAGCAATTCAAAAACTATATTCAGAATCATATGTGCAAGTAAAAATGGGAAAGTACTTGTCTAAAGGTTTTCACACAAATAAAGGATTACGACAGGGATGCTGTATATCTCCAACATTATATAAGATTTATACTGAAAAAGCTATTGAAGAATGGAAAAAGAAATGTAAACCGATGGAATACCACTAGATGATAATTCAACAATATATACACTTCAGTTTGCAGATGACCAATTGATATTGGCTCAAGAATTTGAAGATATAGAATACCTCACTAGAACATTAATACAAGAATATAGTTTATGGGGTTTAAAGATCAATTTGGATAAATCTAGATATATGACAATAGGGGATCTTCCTCAAGATTTAATACTAGAAGAAAATTTAGGGACAATTAAACACACTGAAGGATATAAGTATTTGGGAATTAAAATTACTAAAGATGGAAAACAAGAAACAGAGATAAGAAACAGGATCAATATAGGAAAGTATGCTATATCAGCCCTAAATGGAATAGTATGGGACAACATATCTTCAAAGAAACAAAAAAAAACTATTTTTAATAGAATAATCAGAAGCATTATTACCTATGGAGCTGATGTGCGGGCTTTAAATGCACAAATAAAAAAAAATTGCTCGCCACTGTAATGGACTACTGGAGACGTGCTGCAAAAATATCCAGGAAGGATAAAATCAGAAATTCATATATAAAAGAAAAAATGCAGGTACAATATTCAATATTAGATTTTATAAAGAAGAAACAATTAAATTGGTACGGACACATTAGAAGAATGGAAGAAGGAAGACTACCTAAGATAATCATGGATGGAAACCACAGGGAAGGAAAAAGAAGGGTAGACCAACTATTACGTGGATTCAGGGAATCAATGAAGCTAAGAGGGAATGGGAAATAGAAGAAGATATATGGATGAACAGACAGGAATGGAATAAATAATAGTTTTAAAAAACTAAAACAGCACGCTTTATTAGAAAACCGAACTCAATAATGAAAAATAAATTTAATTTCCAACACGCTTGGGATAAATTTAAAGTGGTCAACCCAAAAATCATCTCCAACACCTATAGAATAAAACTAGAGTTATCAACAAAAAGAAAATAATTTTACCATCAAAAGCGTGGGTTGCTCTACATCAATTAATATATTTGATAATAAACAGGTATTGGTAAAAGTAAAGTCTCTAAGAAGAACATGTAAAAATCATAAAAATACAATCTGTTGAACATTTGCTATTTCATTGCTCTAAATACATTTTTTGGAAGATACTTACTTGAATTCCACCTTATTAATTGCAATATAAGCTACCAAAAGCCCACATTAATGTATTTAAGAAAACCTGTTTAAAAAAGTATACATTTTATCCACATCAATAGAAATCTGTATACTAAATAAACTAAGCATTAAAATTTGAATTATATGCTATTAAACTCTAATCTTTAAATACTTAAGTACATTAGGGTTGTACATTTTTGGTTTACTAAAAATAATTTGAGATATTTCTAAACATGGTTACTGAGGTAATGATAGATTTCTTGAATAAATTATTTGATATTAATTAATACACACATCTTTAATAACTGAAATCCTTACAAATTAACAATTTTTAAATCTTATTTTGTATTGGTTTTACGGATTCCTAAATTCTGAGAGTGTCCTTTATATTCTTAATAATTATGAATATTTGCATTAAATTGCATGGAAATTTGAAACTCCTTAAATATTTTAATGGCATTAGGAAAGCAGTTTTGAGAAAATGGCCAATTTATTTTATATGTTTCAAGAGCCAAAGATTGATCTAAACAGTTACGAGGACAAAGATACAAATATTTAAATGAATAATTTTCGAAATATTAGTAACTTTTGTGGGATAAAATTTGAATGTTTGCTTATTTTTGTCAAAGATCAGTCTAAATGTTCCTCAAAAAAGAAATATTATATTTAAATCAGTTCTACAACATTTTGTTTTCTCGTAACAGATGACATACATGTCAATCCTTTGTTACAGAGACTCCCAGGCAATCTAATGCTTATTCATATACACAAAAAAAACTTACAATGTTATAAAAACTATTATATAATACACTAAAATAATCCCTGGATCTCGACCTTATATATTCCCACTGATATGTAAATGATTATATAATATGGATATATTTTAATTTTTTTTCAAATGCCCCAGCTTTGTCTTTCGACATTCCTGGTTTCTCTTCTGGCATGGCGTAATTGTAACCCACTTCTGAGGTTGGGGCGCCTGGAAGGCGGGGTTACGTTGCCCCGATGATATGATGGGTGATGATGATGATAGTGGTGCGCCAGGAGAGTCCCTAAGCCTAAACTTAACCTAAGATGAATATGAATGATGATGATTGCGATGGCCATATGTGGTTTGTATTCAAATAATAATATATTTATATAATTTTTCTATCTATTTCAAATTTATATATGTTATTAATATTTATATAGGCCTTTGGAAAATAACTTTGAATTTGAACCCGCGACTAATTTTGTCTTAAGGTGAACATAATATTATTTCTAACGGTATTGTATTACTAATTATAATTAAAAATTGGAAAGTAGATTTTGTATAAGTTGCAGTTTATTTTTCGAATACAGACCTATATATATATTGAGACAAGAAGAAAAGGGGCAGGAAACTCTCTTGATGCGAGATCATGCCTAAGTAGATCAAACCATTCATCATGCCTATGTCAGACCTGCCATTGAAACATTACATTCTGCACACAGATATCGACGAGAAGTATTAAATTTTTAGTGGTGATGAATGCAGCTCTGTATTCGGACCACTCCCTAAAGCCTGGTGACGGTAGGATC